>CM042142.1:115037147-115112147 GCA_023376005.1 Doryteuthis pealeii
GCTGAGGAGGTGTTTCCGATGATTCCACTGTCAATAGTAAACATCTGTAACAGTCATTTCCAGACTGCAGGTTCAATCCTGCTAGGGTGAAAGTAACACAGAATAACATTAACAGTATTCTACATGGGTACTGATATGCACAGGTAAAAAGTGGAGAGCTGGTCGGGTCTGACCAGACAGCGGGCACGAACGCATTGGCGTTTCCCTCAGCAAAACATCTCCCTGGTCTAACACTAATGAAAGGGGATAGATTGACTGCTGTCCGGCTGATACCGGCAATACGCACTCGCCAACTTTTATATTTCTTTATCTTGGACCTGTTTGCTCTATTTGTTGTCTCTTCAACATTTTTCTGGATGTGGGGTTAGCGTAATGGTTATGGTTATAGGAAATTAAATGAATCAGCGGCCGATTTCAATTCTGGACAAGGCTGTTTGCTATTTTGCTTCATATAATGCATTGGGAAAGGTATGAATCTATCTGTTGCCCAGCAACTATGCTTGGTTCTTTATTTGGTTATGTAACCAAGTATAGGAGAAGGAAAAGTATGAATTTAATCACCGTGTCTTGATTAAAATTGACTTTTGGTGCTCGCATACCTGCCTGTGGTAGAGTAAGTATTAGGTAATACATATAATATTTTTTTTGGTGTTTTGACTGTCTGATTTGTGATTAAACTGTTTTGCTATTATTATGCATTCTTTTTTACGTGTTTTTATTTTGTTATCACAATGTTGCTATGGAGTTAGTTTGGCCAATAATATATATATAATATATATATATATAATATAATTATATATATATATATGGAGTGAAGGTGAATGTAACATCACCAAAGTGTTAAGACAGAAACAATTATAATATATCATAGCTTGATACTGATCATTTCGATTTCAAATTATCATCAGAGCTCATTCAACTCCATAGTTGTCGGATTATTTCCTTTCTTTTAACTTATATATATATATATACTATATATCACACACACACGCATATCAACAAATACAGACACATACGTATATATATACATATATTAATGTGTGTTGTGTCTTGTCTGTATTAGGTGTGTGTGACCCAAGCTCAAATTCTGGATAAGGCTGTTTGCATTTCACTTCTTGGTAATGCATTTTATTGTTTACATTAGTCTATAAATACACACAAGGAAATAAAATACTGCCTAAATGTAATATATAAATACTAGCAAAGGTACCGATCCATGACTGGACTATTTATAGATTGGAGCATCAATAGGCGAGAGCTTCGAGCTGAATGGCTTAGATTGTGATTTTTTTCACTAAAAATTAAACTAAACTGCTGGTATAAGCTATAATAGAAAGTAGGCAGCGAACAATATTTTTATTATCACAGCAGCTGTATACGGACAGTTCGCAATTGGTTGATTTTGGTTAAATTAATTAATTTATCCTTAATCAATAAATCAATAATCAAATTTGAGGTGTTTCTTAGTTAGAAGGATTTAAGGGGTATGCAAGATTTTCGAATCTGAGTGACCTCCTGTTTCGGATGTATATCGTCGACACGTACATACCAAACTTCCTTTTATATATATAGATATATATATAGGGATTGTCTTCCTGAAACTGATTTTTCAGAAGCATGGACATTTATATTTTGATATTATATAACGCACATGCATATATATATATATATTATATATATATATATATTTATCAATATGCATGTCTGAGTGTGCATACATGTATGCATATATTGATGAAATGATAATATATAATACATATAGTTTTTACTAAGCTTAGCTTAGATATGGCACAGGCCAGAAGTATAGGGCACCCAGTGAGAATCGAACTCTCTAATAATAGTCTGCAAATCTAGCTTGCTAACCATTACACTACGAGAGGTGCCCTACATATAATTCTACCAATTCATGTGTGAATATGTATAGATATAGGCACACACACATGCACACATATATATATATATTTGATTAAAAAAAATTCATTATTCAATGCATTGTGTGTGTGTGTGTGTGTGTGTGTATATATATATATTATATATATATATATATATATATATATATATATATATATATATATATATATATTTTCTATACATGTAAATTCATAAAATTCTCTCTCTCTCTCTCTCTCTCTCTCTCTCTCCTATATATATATATCTATATATATATATTTTATATATAATATATATATTAATTTATAAAGATAATCTAATGAGTCAGACGAACCTACTATTAGTTTCGCATAAAGCTCTTCAGGCTAAAATCCGGATTTTAGCCCTGAAGAGCTTTTTATGCGAAACTAATAGTAGGTTCGTCTGACTCATTAGATTATCTTTATTATTGGCTACTTAGGTATCTAGCACTTTTTACATATTAGCTTTCTCCTAGCAGTTATATGAATATATATATATATATCTTATATACATATATATACATATAAATTGTTTTTTCTTTTGGCCAAATACTGTACCAATAGATTATTTTTTGTTGGTAACGAATATCTTGGTCCTTTCTTTTTTTCAAAATTTTTTTCTTCCTGGTTGATGTTTGGTAGTATATTTTTACAATCAAACTTTCTGCTGGGTTTTTTTTCTCGCGCAAGGATCTACAACACGCTTGGTATATTAAATTATATATATATTATATATATAAAAATCGCCAAGTATTTTCTAAATTCCAAATATGTGGTAGAACACTGTATGTGTGTGTATATATACATGTTTATGTATATAATATATATATATATATATATAATGTGTGTGTGTGTAAATTAAAAAAAAAAGCCTGAGATATTCTTTCCTGATTTCCTCTACTTAGCTAAAGTGGGATTAATTTTTATTTGAAAATTGTGTTCATATGTGGCCACTTTATTTTTTTTCAATGTTTTTGTTTTCCATATATTCTGAGAATTTTTTTAATAAGATTTAAAAAAAAAATAATACAATTTAAAAATGCTGACAGCATTTTTGCTGCTTTATGTAAAAAAAAATTGAAGGTAGAAAAAAAAAAAAAATACCTCACATTATTTCAGAAAGTTGATATGTCTGAGTGCTTAGATTTTAATACAGATATACGGAGTGTGTTAAAAAAATATCAAGACTGAAGCTTTATTCATTAAGGCAGAAATAAAACATGAATGACACTTTAATTTTCTTCTGATTAGTTTTTGTCATTTCATTGAGTTTTTCATTGGTAGAAGCACCTCTGAACTATAATTTGAATTTCTTTTAATGTCCATAAAGATCTTTATGATGAAAATTGATCCCTACATTTTAAATTTTAAGATTAAAAAATCAGTCTCTGTATTTTGAATCACACCTCATCTATTATAAATTTGGTAACTCAATTATTGTGACCACACTTTTTCTTCATATTACGATTTTTTTTTTTTTCGCTAAAAATCTTATTCCTCTAAATTTGGATATTTGTTCTAATTTTCTAGAAATACATAATACAATATTCTTCATTTTATGAATAAATTTCTCATTTATTCTTCATTTTTTTTTTTTTTTCTTTTTTTTTTACTTTTCTTTCAATTATTTTTCTTTCTTTTTTTTTTTTTTTTTCATTTTTCTCTTTCATTCTTGTTCTTTTTTCATTCTCTTTTATCTTTTTTAATCTATTTTATCTCATATATTTTTTTTTCTCTTTTTCTTTCCTTTAATATTATCATTTTCTTTCTTTCTTTTCTCTTTCCATTTTTATCTTTCTTTTTCTAAATTTGTTATTGAATTTGTCAGGTTTCTAGCTAGCTTCTGATACTCAACACAGATGGGGAGATGGAGAAGGTGGAAGAGGGGGGGGGCATGCATACATGGTCTAACAATTAAACATAAAATTTAACGGGAAAAGAATTAAAATTAGTTTGGCCAGCATGAAAAACTTGCAAAAAAAAAAAAAAAAAAAATATATTGAATTTGTCTTTGGAATTGTTACAGAAACTTGTGAGACAATGTGCAATATCATCTTAGTTAATCTGAGAACTTTTCAACATCCCTTGTAAATGTGCCTGAACATACCATTGTAAATGTGCCTTGTAAATGTGCCTGAACATACCCATTCAATAGCAGAAATGTTTCCCTCTTGGTTCTATTTATGTTCGAAACATAATTTTACCATATTCTTATACACATATAAATGATACCATGAGATCCTCACTATGGAATATGTAAATATTAGCATGTTCCGAGTAACTTAATTCTTCCCCACTGACCTGAGTCACCCCACAAGTTTCTAATAAAATAAATTGTTGCACCAACCTCTTTCAGTGTGCAAGGCCACAGGCTAAGAAGACCCCTTTTCTGGGATCATGATGTTTGCGAGGAGGAAGTCCTGCGGAAGGTATCACAATATCTAGCTTATGAATTTTTTTTTTTTGGGGGGGGGGGTATTTTTGGGAGGTGGGTACATGATTCTAGTTATACTGACTTTTATTTATGATGTTTACCGCAAATTATCCAAATTCCGCCCCTGCTCAAAAATTTATTAAGCCTAATTTGTGTGTAAAGTAGTAGGTATAGCCAAAATTTCATGAAGTGGGTACTTTCTAGAAATACATAATACAACATTTCTTCATATTGTTTTTGTTTTTTGTGCTAAAAATCTTGTCCTTCAAAATTTTTCGATATTTTTCCTCAAATTTTCTAGAAATACATAATACAACATTTCTTCATATTGTTTTTTTTTTTTGTTTTTTTGTGCTGAAAATCTTATCCTTTCAAAATTTTCGATATTTTTTCTCAAATTTTCTAGAAATACATAATACAACATTTCTTCATATTGTTTTTGTTTTTTGTGCTAAAAATCTTATCCTTCAAAATTTTCGATATTTTTTCTCAAATTTTCTAGAAATACATAATACAACATTTCTTAATTTTATGTGATTTTTAAAAAATACCCCTCCCCCCTAAATTAAAATTCAACAAAACTCTGAAAAAATGAAGGAAACTTAATATAATTTTTGCTGTATTATGAAGAGGAAAAATCTTTTTAAAATGATCACATGTAAAATGTAATTGTTTTACAGTCTTTAGAATGGAAGAATTTTATAAATATAATAAAACCTGTACCTATCAAAATGGTGCAATTTTGCTGTTTTTTTTCTCTTGAAGATGATCCCTTTTTAATGTGATTTATTGTTATGATTAAGAAATTAATAATTTTTTTTTTAATATGTAAGTTTAGATCCTGTTCTTAAGGGGATAAAGATGAAAGTAACTGATAATTTACAATTTTAAATTTTTCATAAAGTTTAAAGAAAGGGGAGGTGCTGTTGTACTGAAACTTTGACTACACTTTGTAAAGTATAGATTAATAAACATTATTTTATTTCTGTTTTGGTCCTGTATAATACCTGATCTATGTGATTAATATTAACAGGAATACCTGATACCATATAACTGTTAATTATCTATACTACTAAATATATGCATCCTCCGGTGCAAGTATTTAAGTTTTAATGTAATAAAATATTATATTGAATTAGAAAGGCTAATGAAACTAAATAAGAATGCAGATAAAAAGATTTGAAACAGAGGGGGGGTGTAATTGAAAAATAGAACAACTGAAACTTACTCTTCCATCACTCCTATTTTTCATTGCCAATTTTTCCTAATTTAACTATTTAATTAAAATAGGATGTAAAGAATAAAATTACGGTTATTTCTTCTTGTTAATGGATTTCTTTTAAGATTTATCCCCGAGATTTTTGCTCATATTCATTAAGATAAAACCAAACAATTATGAATCAATAATACGAAGCACATATTTATCAAAATCAAATTTTTAATATCAATATGCAAATTAGCCTTTCCGTTCACACTGTAAACCGCAATTTTGTTGTATATATAAATACAATTGCATGTTATAAGTATGTAGATATGGTCAATAGTATTAATAACGTAAACCAATTTTATTAATAATTGAGGTTTAAATAAAAATAAAATCATGGAGAATGTGATGTAAATAACTAAAGGAATTGGGACTTGAGTAGTGATATAGTTTCGGTTACAGATAGACAAGCACACAATCTCCATTATAATAAGATAAGGATAGTTACTTGAAGCTATACCTTTTTACTAAGGATTATTATTAGTTACTTGAAACCATATAGTAAGTAGTCGATGGGGCGGCCTAAAGTCGGTATCAGCCAGTCAGTGAGGGAGTCTATCCCCTTTTCAATAGTGCTAGACCAAGGAGATTGTTTTTTTTTAGCATCTGAGGTAGAGCGCCACACCTACCATCAGCTCCTTACTTTACCGCACAGATCCCTGTGCTACTCATATGCTGAGTTGGTGAGGACCGGTATTGAACTAGGAACCTTGTGGTTTCTAGCCGAACACTCTACTGACTGAGCTAACCCGGCCCCTTGAAACCATATAACTGTTTGCAAATATATGATTATCATTAAATAGAAATAATTACTTGAAATCATATGATTATTAGAAGTAGATAGGAATACTTAAACCATACGCCTGTGTGCAAAAAAAAAAAAGAAGTTTGAAGCAACTACTAAACAAAATTCAACTCTTTGCCTACTTTGAACTGTTCACAGCGAATATCTATTGAGGAGAAACGAAATTATATCATATACAAACACTAACATTAGATGCATGTGCTCGCAAGAGTGTATTGAGCTAACAAAATAGCTTGCTAGATGACTATATACTTAGATATACATACATTTTACTCACACATACATACACAAATACACGCACATACACACACACACACACACACATATATACATATACACATATATACATACATATACGTACATACATTTATACACATATATATATATACATAATTATTAAGAAACATAAATGTTGGAAATAATGCATATATCAGGAATTATGTAAAGATAAATACATGTATGGCGCAGAATTAACAGGGCAATCAGAAACAACATTATATAACTATCAGTATATTACCCATGGTTCAACCTTTATATATGTAAGTATACATAGACACATAGTCTTAATGTATCAAAAAATCCAAGGGAATTGTAATCCGAAAAAATATAATAATAATGAATAAATATATAGTACAGCAATATATATATGCATGTGTGTGTATGTTTATTGTATGTAAAATATATGTTTGCAAGTACGTGTTTGTGTAGTGTCATATACATACATGCATGCATGTGTGTGTGTGTATATATATATATATATATATATATATATATATATATTGCAATTGCAATTGCTGGTAGCAGCTCTCGCACATATCACTTGTTTACACTGAAAAATTAATTTTTTTCCCCTACTTTAAGCCACTCACAGCGGCTCTCCCACCACTGCAATCCCACTGTAAACTGCTGGTGGCGGCTCTTGCACATGTCACTTGTTTACACTGAAGAATCACTACCTGAACACCCTTGCTGTCTTCTGAGGTGAATAGATAATGAACTTTGAAATATCCCATCATACAGGTAAAAAAAAATACCAAGAAAATTTGATACCACACTGGGTGAAAATTGGTAGGCAAAGAGTTAAATACAAACATACAATATATGTGATTTCCTAACCTCTAGGCATGAAATAACCCTACTGGGTTGACATGCCATTAAAATTCATCAATCAATCATTTATCTTACACACCTTTATATTCAGGCTTGAACCTTAAACCTTATGGTTGGAAAACCTTGGCTCTAAACAATACACTATCACCTGGATGACAAAAGGATGCTATGCAGTCAGTTCCTGGAAGTCTGGAAGTGATAGAAAGGGTGAAAAGAAAGAAGAAAAAAAAGAAACTGCAAAGAAAGGAGGATGTGTGTGTGTATGGGGGTGAGGGGATGAGCAAATACTCATTGACTTTGTGCCAAGAATCCTTTTTCATGTCTCTCGATAAAACACATCAATGATAATAGCTAATGTAACTCTAAGCCACATTTTAACATCCCAAATTATCGAAGGACTTGGATGGATCAAATTTGGATACAATATCCAATCAAAGTGAAGATATGAATCATTAGTTTTGACAGGGTCGCTATTTTCTTCTTTTTCTACCTGAGTTGAATTTTGAGAGAGAGAGGGAGAGAGAGAGAGGGAGAGAGAGAGAGAGAGAGAGAGAGAGAGAGAGAGAGAGAGTTTTAATAATGGGAAACTATGATAGTAGGGTGGGGCTGACAGGTCCATCTTTCTTTGTCTTTTTTTCATATCTTACCTCTTTTTTTCCCCCCAATTAGAATGACAATTAAAACTTCCAAATGACAGAATTGTGTGTGATTCATTAAGAACAGCAAAGGACATATTTAAAAAAAAAATTAATTCAATTTGGGGTGGGTGTAGGGTTTGTTAGTCATTTTGAAATTAAAGTACATAATGTCCCTTTTTTTTTTTTTTTTTTTTCTAGTTATTTAGAAATTGAGATAAACACCAAACTGTTTTTTTTTGTGTGTGTGTGTATGGGGGGGGGTGTCATTTATAAATTCAGATACATACTAATGTCGGTCGGTATCAGCCGACAGCGAGGGAGTCTATCCCCTTTTCACTAGCACTTGACCAAGGAGATTGTTTTTGGTGTTTGAGGCGGAGTGCCCCACCTACCATCAGCTTCTCACTTTACTGCACAGATCCCTGTGCTACACATACGCTGAGTTGATGAGTTTTTGATTTTTAGTTGAAATCTTTTTGTAATTGTTGTGGGTTGTTAAGGGTCAAAAATAAAGACAAAAAACTGGTGAAAGTTGACACAAGTGTATTAAACAAAGAAAGTAGAATTTACAGAAGGAAAGTGAAGTTACGTCCGACAATACAGTCTAGAATTGAATCGTGTCACTTACCTCAAGCTACAATTGTCTTTGCTACTTATAGTAGTAGTAGTAGGATCATTCCATTATGTAGATAGGTTATATCACCTATAACACTAACAGAGTAGTAAATTTATTTATCTATTTATTTAGAAATTAAGGTACATACCAAGTTTGTTTGTTTTTTATTTGTTTTATTTTAACTTTTTGAAACCTTTTTTTTTGTTTTTTTAAACCTTTTTTTTCTTTGTTTTTTAAACCTTTTTTTGTTTTTTTAAACCTTTTTTTCTTTGTTTTTTTTAAACCTTTTTTTTTGTTTTTTTAAACCTTTTTTTTGTTTTTTAAACTTTTTTTTTTGTTTTTTTAAACCTTTTTTTCTTTGTTTTTAAACCTTTTTTTCTTTGTTTTTTTAAACCTTTTTTTTTGTTTTGTTTTTCAGGTATTTAGAAATTAAGGTATGTACTCACTGGTTTTTTTCCTAGTCATTTAGAAATTAAATTATTTAGTGGGTAGAAGGTAGGAGGTTTCTGTTATTTGAAAATAAAGAACAGACTAGGTTTTTTTTTGTTTTCGTTTTTTTTTTTTCAAAAGTTTTTTTTTTTTTTTTTTTTTTTTTCAGGTATTTAGAAATTAAGATACATACTAGCCAGTATTTTTATATCTTTTAGCAGCCAAAAAGAAATTAGTCATCCCATTTTCACCGTTTTCTTTTTCTTTTTTTTTTTTTTTAATCTGAATTTGAATTATTTTTTACTTAAAATTCTTTCTTTATTTTTTTTACTAATGAAATGACCAGTGAACCTGGTGATTTCCTGGATGTAATAACAATATATGATGATATTGATGTTTCTATTTTGAAAGGAGTGGAGGATTTCAATTAACATTTCATAGTTATCTCTGTTATCTCTAGAATTTGGATCATTAAAAATGACATTCAGCATAAAAGCAGACTCCATGAAATTATCATTCACTCTCAGATTGGACTAATAGTTATTTCAGTCTCTAACTTGGAATTATTTAAGTGTATTGCTGTAAGATAAACCTCACTATGATATGCAGTTTTGCTAGGTTAAAGTTATATACACCAACCCATATATATATATATATATATATATATATATATATATATATGTGTGTGTGTAAGATAATGCAAATGACTGTTAAGTAAGGGATGATTTTATTTGGGATCATCGAAATCTCACTGTACAATCATACTGTATGCTCTTGTAGGTGCAAACTTATCGATTCATACAAGGATTTTTATAAATCTCTCTCAATATATAATAACTAATAAATTAATTATACACAGAGCAATATTTAACTATATATATATATATATATATATATATATATATATTAATATATATAATGTGTGTAAGTTGAAAATAGAAGCGAATCTGACGGTATGTTGAAAGGAAAAATAAAGGAAAGAAAATGCTGAATGGATAGATTTTATTTTATTTTATTTTATTTTACTGACACATGTTTTGGCCAGGAGTTTATCCATGTACTTATGTATATAAATTATCCATGTACATATTGTATTTAATAATAATAATAGAGTAGATATGTACATGGATAAAGTCTTGGCGAATCTGATGGTATGTTGAAAGGAAAAATAAAGGAAAGAAAATGCTGAATGGATAGATTTTATTTTATTTTATTTTATTTTACTGACACATGTTTTGGCCAGGAGTTTATCCATGTACTTATGTATATAAATTATCCATGTACATATTGTATTTAAAATAATAATAATAGAGTAGATATGTACATGGATAAAGTCCTGGCCGAAACACGTGTCAGTAAAATAAAATAAAATAAAATCTATTTTATCCATTCAGCATTTTCTTTCCTTTATTTTTCCTTTCAACATATATAATGTTTGTTAATGTCAGATTCATACTTTGAAAAAGCTTTAAAATTTGCTTCTGTATTTTGATTGCTCAAAAACTGCCATCATTCAGTTTTGTGTCTTAAATAAATTTGGTTTCTTGAATATATATATAAATATATATCTTTACATATCTGTATAAAGTACTGTTCAGATGTTGCCACATCACATAGGCACTAAATGGCTGGCAGTAATGTACAATTAGATACATAGAGTTTGAAGAGAATATAAAAATTTGGAAAACATATCACACCTTCAAAATATCAGCATTGGTAGACACTTGTCAAACTTATAATATCTAGGATATAAAAACAACAACAATTCCTGTTTTCATTTGTGAAAAAAACTATTTGTGTATTCATTATAACGAAATTAAAAAAAAAAAAAACTAATTTAAACAATTTTGCAGACCTTATCATTATTTTTTATTATATATATATATATATATATATATATATATATATATATATATTGGAATTGAATCCAACAATATGAGGAAGAATGAAAAAAGAAAAGAAAGTACAGAATGGATAATAAAAAGATGAATTTAATCAATATCACTTGCACATGTGTTTCGGTCAGTTTATCTTTGTGTACACGATTCAAACTATTATTATCATTAAATAAACAAATGAATTATTATTATTATTATTTCATTTCATTTGTTTATTTAATAATAATAATAGTTTGAATCGTGTAGACATAGACAAACTGACTGAAACACATGTATAAGTGATAGTGATTAAATTCATCTTTTATTATCCATTCTGTACTTTCTTTTCTTTTTTCATTCTTCTTCATATATACACACACACACACACACACCAACCCCTCCGCACGAGCAGGATGTGACACAAGGTCAGTTTCTTAAGTGGAGTTTTACAGGTTTGAATTCAGTTTTCCTTCTCCTAGACTGGTTACCTAGCCATGGTTAAAGAGCCCAGTCTGCACTGCATTTTTCAATGGAGCAGGTATTTTCTAGAAATACATAATACAACATTTCATCATATTATGTTGTTGTTTTTGCGCTAAAAATCTTATCCCTCAAAATTTTGGATATTTTTTAATTATAATATATTTTTAATTCGTTGAACAAGACCAAAAATCTTTTAGACATATGTATGTATGTAGCCAGTGTGACTGTCTTGTGACCACACTCAATTTGAACAATTTAAGTGTAAAATACTGTTTAAAAAAAAATTTAAAAAAAGAAAATTAATGAATTAAAATGGAAAAAAGATTAAATATCACAGTCGTCATTGTAGTATTAGTAAAAGTAAAAAAAAAATGTAAAGTCGTCGGGGCGGCCTAAAGTCGGTATCAGCCAGTCAGCGAGGGGGTCTATCCCCTTTTCACTTGCGCTAGACCAAGGAGATTGTTTTAGCATCTGAGGAAGTGCGCCACACCTATCATCAGCTCCTTACTTTACCGCACAGATCCCTGTGCTACTCATACGCTGAGTTGGCGAGGACTGGTATCGATCTAGGAACCTTGTGGTCTCTAGCTGAACGCTCTACCGACTGAGCTAAACTGGCCCCTGTAGTATTAGTAGTAATAGTAAAACAATTAAAGAATTAAAATTTAAAAAAAATTAGATTATGCAGTTGTTGAAGAAGTAAACAATAAACATTTTAATCTAATATTATTTTTAGAATATTTATCGTTACAAGGCATTACCATAGAAAGGAATTGCTAATGATTTTACTGTCGAAATCCATGGCTAATGATTTTATTCTGGAAATGAATTATAGCCAACTTATTCTAGTGTTTTTTTTTTTGTTGTTTTTTTTTTGTTATGTCAACTATAGTGGGAAAACAGGATGATTTTATTGAATTGCTTTAGTCATTAGAAGGGCTTTACAAATAGTGAAAACAAAAGTGCTTGAACTGTACCTGTATATGTTTGCTATACTTTTACATAAGTTAATTGAATAAATTCAATACTCTTCAAGCTTAAAATTTCCCAGCTTATTCACTCTGAATGAAGAAAGCTGGGTGGAAGAAGGACAAATGAGTTAAACACCCATTGATAGCTCCAGGTGAACTCTGGAAACTGATAAGTAATATTAATGTAGATTTAATAAATTTTGGATATTTTTTTTCAAAAGTCTGACATTAATAAATGAAGTGGGTATTTTCTAGAAATACATAATACAATATTTCATTTTATGTTTTTTGTGTGCTAAAAATATTATCCCTCAAAATTTTGGATATTTTTTTCTCAAACGTCTGACAGGTATTTTCTAGAAATACATAATACAACATATCTTCATATTATGTTGTTGTTTTTTTGTGCTAAAAATCTTATCCTTCAAAATTTTGGATATTTTTTCTCAGATTTTCTAGAAATACATAATAAAACATTTCTTCATTTTATGTGGATTTTTTTTTTGTGCTAAAAATCTTATCCCTCAAAATTTTGGATATTTTTTTCTCAAAGGTCTGACATTTTTAAATGGAGCAGGTATTTTCTATTATTAAATTTTCTAGAAATACATAATACAAAATTTCTTCATTTTATGTGGATTTTTTTTGGTGCTAAAAATCTTATTCCTCTAAATTTTGGATATTTTTTCTCAAATCTTCTAGAAATACATAATACAACATTTTATGTTATTGTTTTTTTGCGCTAAAAATCTTATCCCTGTAAATTTTTGGATATTTATTTTTCTCAAAAGATTTGCACAATAGAATTATTATGAGATGAATTCTTTTCATTATTATTTCTTATTACATTTCCTTCTTTTCTCCTGAGTCATTTCCAGCCTCAGTGCCGCCTTTTGTTGTCAATTTCCTGCACAACCTGCCTCTTTATATCCGATACTTGAATTTCAAATATTAAAAAGCTTGGTGTCTTTTTTCTTCATTTAAAAAAATAAAGATTTTTTTTCTTCTTTTCTTTTCTTTTCTCCTGCATTGTTGTAACCTTTTCTTTTTAATAATTAAAGATTTCTATTTATTCTCGTAGTTAAAAGAATGGTTCATCATCATAGCTACACAATCCACTGGGGAGATGGAATATGATCCACAGGATCCGAATTAAACCTGATAATGTAAATTCATTTCTTGACAAACTTCATTGTACATGAAATAAAACTAATGAAGATAAAATACTGGGTTATTTCCTTGAACTCCAACATAAACAAAGGGGAACCACTCTTGACTGGTAAATTATTTATTTATTTATTTATTGATCTACTTGGAAAAAAAGACGGGGTTAGGGTTTAGGGTTAGTTTAATGGGAAAATAAATAATTTATCAGTCAAGAGTGGTTCCCCTTTGTTTATGTTGGAGTTATAGGAAATAACCCAATACTGGCTGAACACATGGAATTTCCAGAGTTTTATTAGAAGTTCTTTCTAATAAAACTCTGGAAATTCCATGTGTTCAGCAGTATTTGGTTATTTCCTATAACTCCAACATAAACAAAGGGGAACCACTCTTGACTGATAAATTATTTATAGATTAAAGATTAATATGACATTTTTAATGCTTGATATATATATATCTAAATGATATACTATACAATTTATAATTTATGAGCTGTGTTCAAAAAGTATCAAGACTAAAGCTGTATTTACCAAGACAGAAATAAACAATGAATGAAACATTAATTTTCTTCAAAATAGTCCTCTTGCTATTCAACACACTTATATAATAAGATACTGGCTGAACACAGAATTTCCAGAGTTTACTAAGAAAGAACCACCATAGATTAATATAAATTTTTTAATGCTTGATATATATCCAAATGATATATTACACTATTATTTTTTTAATGGCATATCAACCTTCGTGGGTTATTATAATGCCGAAACCATCCTTGTTGAAGAACAGTAGTGGCACTACTTAACCCATATTGAATGTTTTGCCATGGAGTAATGATTTGAAAAGTAGTCTAGCAGACTGTTACTACTATATTGTGAAAGGCATGTGTCCAACTATTCCCTCTCCAACTATGAGTAAATAGTAGGGCAGTCTGGGTTCTTGCACCTAAGTTAGTCCCACAGATCCATTTTACTGAATAGTGAGTTGAATCCTCGTGGGATGCCCCATTTAAATGCCTATGTAAAAAAATAGACCTTGCATTCATCCAGTTACTCTGAAAAGAAATCTTAATGTCTACTATCTAAAATATTAAATGAAAAAAAAATCGATGCTGTTATCATCTAAATTTTATTTTTTAATTATCTTCACAAATATAAATCAAATCTCTATTATTTCTGCTCAAAAACCAAGCCCTGGTGATATTTAATGTGTATATATATTTACTTTTTCGTTAATTGTTTTATTTTCAAAGTTTCCTCCGGACATACACATACACACAACTGCCTTTATATATGTATAGATAAGAATTTTATTTGAATAGAAAGAGTTCTGTGGTGAATAGATATGAATTTTGAAATTTCAGGAAATTGAAAAATAAAACAATTAACGAAAAAGTAATATATTACCTAAATATCAACAGGGCTTGGTTTTTGAGCAGAAAATAATGTAGTTTGATTTATATTGTTGAGATAATTAAAAATAAAATTAGATGATAACACATCGATTTTTTTCCATTTTATATTTTAGATAGTAGACATTAAGATTTCTTTTCAGAGTAACTGGATGAATGCAAGTCTATTTTTTTACATAGGCCATTAAATGGGGCTCCACGAGGATTTCAACTCACTATTCAGTAAAATGGATCGTGGGACTAACTTGGTGCAAGAACCCAGACTGCCCTACTATTTACTCTAGTTGGAGAGGGATAGTTGGACAATGCTTTCACAATATGTAGTACAGTCTGCTCAGACTACTTTCAAATATTACTCCATGGCAAAACATTCAATATGGTTAAGTAGTGCCCTCTGTTCTTAACAGAGGATGTTCGGCATTTAATAACCCAAGGTTGATATGCCATTAAAAAATAATAGTGTAATATATCATTTGGATATATATCAGCATTAAAAAATTTATATTAATCATGGTGGTTCTTTTAGTAAACTCTGGAAATTCTGTGTTCAGCAGTTCTTATTATATAAGTGTGGTTGAATAGCAAGAGGACTATTTTGAAGAAAATTAATGTTTCATTCATTGTTTTTTGTCTTGGTAAATACAGCTTTAGTATTGATACTTTTGAACACAGCTCCATAAAATTATAAATTGTATAGTATATCATTTAGATATATATATATCAAGCATTAAAAATGTCATATTAATCTTTAATCTTAATAATTATCAGTCAAGAGTGTTCCCCTTTGTTTATGTTGGGTTACGGAAATAACAAAATATGCTGAACACATGGAATTTCCAGAGTTTTTTAGAAAGAACTTCTAATAAACTCTGGAAATTCCATGTGTTGCCAGTATTGGGTTTTTCCATAACTCCAACATAAAAAGGGGAACCACTCTTGACTGATAAATTATTTATTTTCCCATTAAATAAACCTAAACCCTAACCCGTCTTTTTTTCCAAGTAGATCAATAATAAATAAATAAATAATTTACCAGTCAGAGTGGTTCCCCTGTTTATGTTTGGAGTTCAAGGAAATAACCCAGTATTTATCTTCATTAGTTTTATTTCATGTACAATGAAGTTTTGTCAAGAAATGAATTTACATTATCAGGTTTAATTCGGATCTGTGGATCATATTCCATCTCCCTGGGATTGTGTAGCTATGATGATGAACCATTCTTTTCTACGAGAAAAATAGAAATCTTTAATTATTAAAAGAAAGGTACAACAATGCAGGAGAAAGAAAAGAAAAGAAGAAAAAAATCTTATTTTTTAAATGAAGAAAAAAGACACCAAGCTTTTAATATTTGAAATTCAAGTAACGGATATAAAGAGGCAGGTTGTGCAGGAAATTGACACAAAAGGCGGCACTGAGGCTGGAAATGACTCAGGAAAAAGAAGGAAATGTAATAAGAATAATAATGAAAGAGAATTCAATCTTCATAATAATTCTATTGTGCAAACTTTTGAGAAAATAAATATCCAAAAATTTACAGGGATAAGATTTTTAGCGCAAAAAAACAATAAATAAAATGTTGTCTTTGTATTTCTAGAAGATTTGAGAAAAAATATCCAAATTTAGAGGAATAAGATTTTTAGCACCAAAAAAAATCCACATAAAATGAGAAATTTTGTATTATGTATTTCTAGAAAATTTAATATTAGAAAATACTGCTCCATTTAAAAATGTCAGACCTTTGAGAAAAAATATCCAAATTTTTGAGGGATAATTTTTAGCACAAAAAAAAATCACTAAATGAGACTGTTTATTATGTATTTCTAGAAATCTGGAGAAAAAATATCCAAAATTTTGAGGGTAAGATTTTAGCACAAAAAAACAACAACATAAATGAAAGATATGTTGTATATGTATTCTAGAAAATACTGTCAGACGTTGAGAAAAAAATATCCAAAATTTTGAGGGATAATATTTTAGCACACAAAAAACATAAAATGAAATATTGTATTATGTATTTCTAGAAATAACCCACTTCATTTATTAATTCAGACTTTTGAAAAAAATATCCAAAATTTATTAAATCTCACATTAATATTACTTTCAGTTTCCAGAGTTCACCTGGAGCTATCAATGGGTGTTTAACTCATTTGTCCTTCTTCCACCCAGCTTTCTTCATTCAGAGTGAATAAGCTTGGGAAATTTTAAGCTTGAAGAGTATTGAAATTATTCAATTAACTATGTAAAAGTATAGCAACATATACAGTACAGTTCAAGCACTTTTTGTTTTCACTATTTGTAAAGCCCTTCTAATGACTAAAGCAATTCAATAAAATCATCCTGTTTTTCCCACTATAGTTGCATAACAAAAAAAAAACAACAAAAAAAAACACTAAATAGTTGCTATAATCATTTCCAGAATAAAATCATTAGCCATGGATTTCGACGTAAAATGCATTAGCAATTCCTTTCCTATGGTAGCCTTGTAACGATAATATTCTAAAATAATATTAGATTAACAATGTTTTTGTTTACTTCTTCAACAACTGCATAATCTAATTTTTTTAAATTTAATTCTTTAATTGCTTTTACTATTACACTACATACTACAGGGGCCAGTTTAGCTCAGTCGGTAGAGCGTTCAGCTAGAGACCACAAGGTTCCTAGATCGATCCAGTCCTCGCCAACTCAGCTAATGAGTAGCACAGGGATCTGTGCGGTAAATAAGGAGCTGATGATAGGTGTGGCGCACTTCCTCAGATCTAAAACAATCTCCTGGTCTAGCGCAAGTGAAAAGGGGATAGACCCCTCGCTGACTGGCTGATACCGACTTTAGGCCGCCCCGACGACTTTACATTTTTTTTTACTTTTACTAATACTACAATGACCTGTGATATTTAATCTTTTTTCCATTTAATTCATTAATTTTCCTTTTTTAAATTTTTTTTAACAGTATTTACACTTAATTGTTCAATTGAGTGTGGTCACAAGACAGTCCACACTGGCTACCTACATCATATGTCTAAAAGATTTTTGGTCTTGTTCAACGAATTAAAAATATATTATAATTAAAAAATATCCAAATTTTGAGGGATAAGATTTTTAGCGCAAACAAAACTAATATGATGAAATGTTGTATTATGTATTTCTAGAAAATACCTGCTAAATTGAAAAATGCAGTGCAGACTGGGCTTCTTTAACCATGGCTAGGTAACCAGTCTAGGAGAAGGAAACGAATTCAAACCTGTAAAACTCCACTTAAGAAACTGACCTTGTGTCACAATCCTGCTCGTGCGGAGGGGTTGGTGTGTGTGGTGTGTGTGTATATATGAAGAAGAATGAAAAAAGAAAGAAAGTACAGAATGGATAATAAAAGATGAATTTAATCACTCCATTATAATGTGTTTCAGTCAGTTTGTCTATGTCTACCGATTAAACTATTATTATTATTAAAATAAACAAATGAAATGAAATAATAATAATAATAATTATTTGTTTATTTAATGATGAATAATAGTTTGCAATCGTGTACACAAGTAAACTGACGAAACACATTGGCAAGTGATATTGATTAAATTCATCTTTTTATATCCATCTGTACTTTCTTTTCTTTTTTCTCCATTCTTCCTCATATTGTTGATTATTCCAATTATATATATTATATATATATATATATATATAATATATATAAAAATAATGATAAGGTCTGCAAATTGTTTAAATTAGTTTTTTTTTTTTTTAATTTCGTTATAATGAATACACAAATAGTTTTTTCACAAATGAAACAGGAATTGTTGTTGTTTTTATATCCTAGATATTTAGTTTGACAATGTCACAATGCTGATATTTTGAAGTGTGAATGTTTCCCATTTTTATATCTCTTCAACTCTATGTTCTAATTGTACATTACTGCCAGCCATTTAGTGCCTATGTGATGTGGCAAATCTGAACAGTACTTTATACAGATATGTAAGATATATATTATATATATATTCAAGAAAACAAATTTATTTAAGACACAAAACTGAATGATGGCAGTTTTTGAGCAATCAAAATACAGAAGCAAATTTTAAAGCTTTTTCAAGTATGAATCTGACATTACAAACATTATATATGTTGAAGGAAAAATAAAGGAAGAAAGCTGATGGATAAAATAGATTTTATTTTATTTTATTTTACTGACACGTGTTTGGCCAGGACTTTTCCATGTACATATCTACTCTATTATTATTATTTTAAATACAATATGTACTGGATAATTTATATACATAAGTACATGGATAAACTCCTGGCCAAACATGTGTCAGTAAAATAAAATAAAATACAAAATAAAATCTATCCATTCAGCATTTTCTTTCCTTTATTTTTTTTCAACATAATCAGATTCGCCAAGACTTTATCCATGTACATATCTACTCTATTATTATTATTTTAAAATACAATATTGTACATGGATAATTTATATACATAAGTACATGGATAAACTCCTGGCCAAAACATGTGTCAGTAAAATAAAATAAAATAAAATAAATATCCATTCAGCATTTTCTTTCCTTTATTTTTTCCTTTCAACATACCGTCAAGATTCGCTTCTATTTTCAACTTAACACCATTATATATATATATATATATATATATATATATTATATATAATTATAGTTAATATTGCTCTGTTATAATTAATTTATTAGGTTTATATATTGAGAGAGATTTATAAAAATCCTTGTATGAATCGATAAGTTTGCACCTACAAGAGCATACAGTAGATTGTACAGTGAGATTTCGATGATCCCAAATAAAATCATCCCTTACTTAACAGTCATTTGCATTATCTTACACACACACATATATATATATATATATATTATATATAATATAATATGGGTGGTGTATATAACTTTAACCTAGCAAAAACTGCATATCTAGTGAGGTTTATCTACGCAATACACTTAAATAATTCCGTTTAGAAGACTGAAATAACTTTAGTCAATCTGAGAGTGAATGATAATTTCATGGAGTCTGCTTTATGCTGAATGTCATTTTTAATGATCCAATTCTAGAGTCAGAGATAACTATGAAATGTTAATTGAAATCCTCCACTCTTTCAAAATAGAAACATCAATATCATCATATATTGTTTATTACATCCAGGAAATCACCAGGTTCACTGGTCATTTCATTTAGTAAAAAAAATAAGAAGAATTTTAAGTAAAAAATATTCAAATTCAGAATTAAAAAAAAAAAAAAAGAAAAGAAAACGGTGAAAATGGGATGACTAATTTCTTTTGGCTGCTAAAAGTATAAAAATAGCTGGCTAGTATGTATCTTAATTTCTAAATACCTGAAAAAAAAAAAAAAAAAAAAACTTTTGAAAAAAAAAAAAAACGAAAACAAAAAAAATAGTCTGTTCTTTATTTTTTCAAATAACAGAACCTCCTACCTTCTACCCACTAAATAATTAATTTCTAAATGACTAGGAAAAAACCAGTGAGTACATACCTTAATTTCTAATACCTGAAAAACAAAACAAAAAAAAGGTTTAAAAAAACAAGAAAAAGGTTAAAAAAACAAGAAAAAAAGGTTTAAAAAACAAAAAAAAAGGTTTAAAAAACAAAAAAAAAGGTTTTAAAAAACAAAGGTTTAAAAAACAAAGAAAAAAAGGTTTAAAAAACAAAAAAGGTTTAAAAAAACAAAGAAAAAAAGGTTTAAAAAAACAAAAAAAAGGTTTCAAAAGTTAAATAACAAAATAAAAACAAACAAACTTGGTATGTACTTAATTTCTAAAAAATAGTAAATAATTTACTACCTGTTAGTGTTATAGGTGATATAACCTATCTACATAATGGAATGATCCTACTACTACTACTATAAGTAGCAAAGACAATTGTAGCTTGAGGTAAGTGACACGATTCAATTCTAGACTGTATTTGTCGGACGTAACTTCACTTTCCTTCTGTAAATTCTACTTTCTTTGTTTAATACACTTGTGTCAACTTTCACCAGTTTTTTGTCTTATTTTTGACCCTTAACAACCACAAACAATTAAAAAAGATTTCAACTAAAAATCAAAAACTCATCAACTCAGCGTATGTTGTGCACAGGGATCTGTGCAGTAAAGTGAGAAGCTGATGGTAGGTGGCACTCGCCTCAAACACCAAAAACAATCTCCTTGGTCAAGTGCTAGTGAAAAGGGGATAGACTCCCTCGTGTCGGGCTGATACCGACGACATTAGTATGTATCTGAATTTATAATGACACCCCCCCAATAAACACCACACACCAAAAAAAAAAAAAAACAGTTTGGGTGTTTTCTCAATTTCTAAATAACTAGAAAAAAAAAAAAAAAAAAAAGGGACTATTATGTACTTTTAATTTCAAAATGACTACAAACCCTACACGCCACCCCAGTGAATAATTTTTTTTTTAAATATGTCCTTTGCTGTTCTTAATGAATCACACACACAATTCTGTCATTTGGAAGTTTTAATTGTCATTCTAATTGGGGGGAAAAAAGAGGTAAGATATGAAAAAAGACAAAGAAGATGGCCTGTCAGCCCCACCCTACTATCATAGTTTCCATTATTGAACCTCTCTCTCTCTCTCTCTCTCTCTTCTCTCTCTCTCTCTCCTCTCTCTCTCTCCCTCTCTCTCAAATTCAACTCAGGTAGAAAAAGAAGAAAATAGCGACCCTGTCAAAACTAATGATTCATATCTTCACTTTGATTGGATATTGTATCCAAATTTGATCCATCCAAGTCCTTCGATAATTGGGATGTTAAAATGTGGCTTAGAGTTACTTAGCTATTATCATTGATGTGTTTTATCGAGAGACATGAAAAAGGATTCTTGGCACAAAGTCAATGAGTATTTGCTCATCCTCACCCCCATACCAACACATCCTCCTTTCTTTGCAGTTTCTTTTTTTTTCTTCTTCTTTTCCCTTTTATCACTTCCAGACTTCCAGGAACTGACTGCATAGCATCCTTTTGTCATCAGGTGATAGTGTATTGTTTAGAGCCAAGGTTTTCCAACCATGGGTTTTAAGGTTCAAGCCTGAATAAAGGTGTGTAAGATAAATGATTGATTGATGAATTTAATGGCATGTAACCCAGTAGGGTTATTTCATGCCTAGGTTAGGAAATCACATATATGTATGTTTGTATTTAACTCTTTGCCTACCAATTTTCACCCCAGTGTGGTATCAAATTTCTTGGTATTTTTTTTTACTGTATGATGGGATATTTCAAAGTTCATTATCTATTCACCTCAGAAGACAGCAAGGGTGTTCAGGTAGTGATTCTTCAGTGTAACAAGTGACATGTGCAAGAGCCGCACAGCAGTTTACAGTGGGATTGCAGTGGTGGGAGAGCCGCTGTGAGTGGCTTAGTAGGGGAAAAAATTAATTTTTCAGTGTAACAAGTGATATGTGCGAGAGCTGCTACAGCAATTGCAAATTGCATATATATATATATATATATATATATATATATATAACACACACACATGCATGCATGTATGTATATGACACTACACAAACACGTACTTGCAACATATATTTTACATACAAATAACATACAACACATGGCATAATATATTGCTGTACTTATATATTTAATTCATTATTATTATATTTTTTTTCGATTACAATTCCCTTGGGTGTTTGTTGATACATTAAGATATGTGTCTATGTACTTACATATATAAAGGTTGAACCATGGGATATACTGATAGTTATATAATGTTGTTTCTGATTGCCCTGTTAATTCTGGCGCCATACTGTATTTATTTTACATAATTCCTGATATATGCATTTATTTCCAACATTTATGTTTCTTATAATTATGTATATATATATATGTGTATAAATGTATGTACGTATATGTATGTATATATGTGTATATGTATATATGTGTGTGTGTGGTGTGTGTATGTGCGTGTATTTGGTGTATGTATGTGTGAGTAAAATGTATGTATATCTAAGTATAAGTCATCTAGCAAGCTATTTTGTTAGCTCAATACACTCTTGCGAGCAATGCATCTAATGTTAGTGTTGTATATGATATAATTTCGTTTCTCCTCATAGATATTCGCTGTGAACAGTTCAAATAGTAGGCAAGAGTTGAATTTTGTTTAGTAGTTGCTTCAAACTTCTTTTTTTTTTTGCACACAGGCGTATGGTTTAAGTATTCCTATCTACTTCTAATAATCATATGATTTCAAGTAATTATTTTCTATTTAATGATAATCATATATTTGCAAACAGTTATATGGTTTCAAGGGGCCGGTTAGCTCAGTCAGTAGAGTGTTCGCTAGAAACACAAGGTTCCTAGTTCAATCGGTCCTCACCAACTCAGCATATGAGTAGCACAGGGATCTGTGCGTAAAGTAAGGAGCTGATGGTAGGTGTGGCGCTCTACCTCAGTGCTAAAAAAAAAACATCTCCTTGGCTCTAGCACTATTGAAAAGGGGATAGACTCCCTCACTGACTGGCTGATACCGACTTTAGGCGCCCCATCGACTACTTACTTATGGTTTCAAGTAATAATAATAACCTTAGTTAAAAGGTAAGCTTCAAGTAACTATCCTTAATCTATTATAATGGAGATTGTGTGCTTGTCTATCTGTAACGCGAAACATATCACTACTCAGTCCCAATTCCTTTAGTTATTTACATCAATTCTCCATGATTTTATTTTTATTTAAACCTCAATTATTAATAAAATTGGTTTACGTTATTAATACTATTGACCATTTACATACTTATAACATGCAATTGTATTTATATATACACAAATTGCGGTTTACAGTGTGAACGGAAGGCTAATTTGCATATTGATATTAAAAATTTGATTTTGATAAATATGTGCTTCGTATTATTGATTCATAATTGTTTGGTTTTAATCTTAATGAATATGAGCAAAAAATCTCGGGGAATCTTAAGAAATCCATTACAAGAAGAATAACATAAAAATAAATTTTTATTCTTTACATCCTATTTAATAATAAGTTTTAGGAAAAAATTGGCATGAAAAATAGGAGTGATGGAAGAGTAAGTTCAGTTGTTATTTTTCAATTACACCCCCCTCTGTTTTCAAATCTTTTTATCTGCATTCTTATTTAGTTTCATTAGCCTTTCTAATTTCAATATAATATTTTATTACATTAAAACTTAAATACTTGCACCGAGGATGCATATATTTAGTAGTAATAGATAATTAACAGTTATATGGTATCAGGTATTCCTGTTATAATTAATCACATAGATCAGGTATTATACAGGACCAAAACAGAAATAAAAATAATGTTTATTAATCTATACTTTACAAAGTGTAGTCAAAGTTTCAGTACAACAGCCTCCCCTTTCTTTAAACTTATGAAAAATTTAAAATTGTAAATTATCAGTTACTTTCATCTTTATCCCCTTAAGAACAGGGATCTAAACTACATATTAAAAAAAAAATTATTAATTCTTATCATAACAATAATCCATTAAAAGGGATCATCTTCAAGAGAAAAAAAACAAGCAAAATTGCACCATTTTGATAGGTACCGGTTTTATTATATTTATAAAATTTCTTCCATTCTAAAGACTGTAAAAACAATTACATTTACATGTGATCAATTTTAAAAAGATTTTTCCTCTTCATAATACAGCAAATTATATTAAGTTTCCTTCTTTTTTCAGAGTTTTGTTGATTTTAATTTGGGGGAGGGGTATTTTTTAAAATCACATAAATTAGAATGTTTGTATTATTATTTTCTAGAAAATTTGAGAAAAAATATCGAAATTTTGAAGGATAAGATTTTAGCACAAAAACAAAAACAATATGAAAGAAATGTTGTATTATGTATTTCTAGAAAATTTGAGAAAAAATAATCGAAATTTGAAGGATAAGATTTTCAGCACAAAAAACAAAAAAAAAACAATATGAAGAAATGTTGTATTATGTTATTCTCTAGAAAATTTGAGGGAAAAATATCGAAAATTTGAAGGACAAGATTTTAGCACAAAAAACAAAAACAATATGAAGAAATGTTGTATTATGTATTTCTAGAAAGTACCCACTTCATGAAATTTTGGCTATAACCTACTACTTTACACACAAATTAGGCTTAATAATTTTTGAGCAGGGGCGGAATTTTGGATAATTTGCGGTAAACATCATAAATAAAGTCTATAACTAGAATCATGTCCCACCTCCCAAAAATACCCCCCCCCCCAAAAAAAAAAAAATTCCATAAGATAGATTTTGATACTTCCGCAGGAGCTTCTCTGCAACATCATGATCCAGAAAAGGGTCTTCTTAGCTGTGGCTTGCACACTGAAAGAGGTTGGTGCAACAATTATTTTATTAGAACTTCGTGGGGTGACTCAAGGTCAGTGGGGAAGAATTAGTTACTCGGAACATGCTAATATTTATCATATTCCATAGTGAGGATCTCATGGTATCATTTATATGGTATAAGAATATGGTAATATTATGTTCAACATAAATAGAAACCAAGAGGGAAACTTTTCTGATTTGAATGGTATGTTCGGCACATTTACAAGGCAGCATCTTACAATGGGTATGGTTCAGGCCAACATTTACAAGGGATGTTGAAAGTTCTCAGATTAATTAGATGATATGCAGCATTGTCTCAACAAGTTTCTGTAACAATTCAAAGACAAATTCAATATATTTTTTTTTTTTTTTTTTTTGCAAGTTTTTCATGCTGGCCAAACTAATTTTAAATTCTTTTTCCCGTTAAATTTTATGTTTAATTGTTAGACCATGTATGCATGCCCCCCCCTCTTCCACCTTCTCCATCTCCCCATCTGTGTTGAGTATCAGAAGCTAGCTAGAAACCTGACAAATTCAATATCAATTTTAGAAAAAGAAGAGATAAAAATGGGAAAGAGAAAGAAGAAAGAAAATGAATAAATTAAAGGAAAGAAAGAGAAAAAGATATATGAGAAAATAGATAAAAAGATAAAAGAGAATGAAAAAAAGACAGAATGAAAAGAAAAATGAAAAAAAAAAAAAGAAAGAAAATATATGAAAGAAAAGTAAAAAAAAAAAAAAAAAAAAGAAAATGAAGAATAATGAGAAATTATTCATAAATGAAGAAATATTGTATTATGTATTTCTAGAAAATTTTAGAACAATATCCAAAATTTAGAGGAATAAGATTTTTAGCGAAAAAAAAAAAAAATCGTAATATGAAGAAAAAGTGTGGTCACAATAATTGAGTACCAAATTATAATAGATGAGGTGTGATTCAAAATTACAGAGACTGATTTTTTTAATCTTAAATTTAAATGTAGGGATCAATTTTCATCATAAAGATTCTTTATGGACATTAAAAGAAATTCAAATTATAGTTCAGAGGTGCTTCTACCAATGAAAAACTCAATGAAATGACAAAGGAACTAATCAGAAGAAAAATTAAAGTGTCATTCATGTTTATTTCTGCCTTAATGAATAAGCTTCAGTCTTGAATATTTTTTTAACAACACTCCGTATATCTGTATTAAAATCTAAGCACTCAGACATATCACTTTTCTGAAATAAATGTGAGGTATTTTTTTTTTTTTTCTACCTTCAATTTTTTTACATAAAGGCAGCAAAAATGCTGTCAGCATTTTTTAAATTGTATTATTTTTTTTTAAAATCTTATTAAAAAAATTCTCAGATATATGGAAAACAAAACATTGAAAAAATAAAGTGGCCACATATGAACACAATTTTCAAATAAAAATTAATCCCACTTTAGCTAAGTAGAGGAAATCAGGAAAGATACTCAGGCTTTTTTTTTTAATTTACACACACACACATTATATATATATATATATATATTATATACATAAAATGTATAATTACAACACACATACAGTGTTTCTACCACATATTTGGAATTTAAAATACTTGGCGTTTTTATATATATATATATATATATTATATTTATATACCAAGCGTGTTGGTAGATCCTTGCGGAGAGAAAAAACCCAGCAGAAAGTTTGATTGTAAAATATACTACCAAAACATCAACCAGAAGAAAAAAATTTTTGAAAAAAAGAAAGGACCAAGATATTCGTACCAACAAAATAATCTATTGGTACAGTATTTGGCCAAAAGAAAAAACAATTTATAATGTATATATATGTATATAAGATTATATACAATAATATTCATATAACTGCTTAGGAGAAAGCTAATATGTTAAAAAGTGCTAGATACCTAAGTAGAGCCAATAATAAAGATAATCTAATGAGTCAGACGAACCTACTATTAGTTTCGCATAAAGCTCTTCAGGGCTAAAATCGGATTTTAGCCCTGAAGAGCTTTATGCGAACTAATTAGTAGGTTCGTCTGACTCATTGATTATCTTTATATATATATATATATATATATATATATATATATATATATATAATATATATAAGGGAGAAGAGAGAGAGAGAGAGAGAGAGAGAAATTTTATGATTTAACATGTATAGAAAATTATTATATATATAATATTATATATTATATATTATATATATTATATTTATATATATATATAATACCACACACACACACACACACACATGCATTGAATAATGAATTTTTTTTAATCAATATATATATAATATGTGTGATGTGTGGTGGCTATATCTATACATATTCACACATGATTGGTAGAATTATATTTAGGGCACCTCTCGTAGTGTAATGGTTTAGCAAGCTAGATTTGCAGACTATTATTAGAGAGTTCGATTCTCACTGGTGCCCTATCTTTCTGGCCTTGTGCCATATCTAAGCTAAGCTTAGTAAAATAACTATATGTTATATATATATCATTTCATCAATATATGCATACATGTATGCACACTCAGACATGCATATTGATATATAATATATATATATATATATATATAATATATATGCATGTGCCGTATATATAATATCAAAAATATAAATGTCCATGCTTCTGAAAATCAGTTTCAGGAAGACAATCCCTATATATAATTAATATATATAAAAGGAAGTTTGTATGTACGTGTCGACGTATACATCCGAAACAGGAGGTTCACTCAGATTCGAAATCTTGCATACCCTTAATATCCTTCTAACTAAGAAACACCTCAAATTTGATTATTGATTTTTATTGATAAGGGATATAATTAAATTAATTTAACCAAAATCAACCAATTTGCGGAACTGTCGCTATACCAGCTGCTGCTGATAATAAAAATAGTTCGCTGCCTACTTTCTATTATAGCTATACCAGCAGTTTAGTTTTATTTTAGTGAAAAAAATCACAATCTAAGCCCATTCAGCTCGGAATCTCTCGCCTATTTATGCTCCAACTTTATAAATAGTCCAGTCATGGATCGGGTACTTTGCTAGTATATATATATTTACATTTAGAGCAGTATTTTAATTTTCCTTGGTTTAGTATTTATAGACTAATGGTACACAATAAAATGCATTACCAAGAAGTGAAATGCAAACAGCCTTATCCAGAATTTGAGCTTGGGTCACACACACCTATATACAGACAGACACACACACACATATATATATATGTATATATATACGTATGTGTCTGTATTATGTGTGATATGCGTGTGTGTGTGTATATTATATATCTTATTATATAAGTTAAAAGAAAGGAAATGATCCGACAACTATGGGAGTGAATGAGCTCTGATGATGATTTTTTGTAAAATCGAAATATTGATCAGTATCAGCTATGATTATATTATAATTGTTTTCTCTTTAACAGCTTTGTGTGATGTTTACATTCCACTTCTTACTCATATATATATATATATTATATATTATATATATATATATATATATTATTGGCAAACTAACTCCATAGCAACATTGTGATAACAAATAAAACAGGTAAAAAAAGAATGCATATATAATAGCAAAAACAGTTAATCAAAATTCAAGACAGTCTAAAACACCAAAAATAATATTATATGTATTTACCTAATACCTCTACTCTACCAGGGGAATGCGACACAAAGTCAATTTTTAATCAGAGACAGGTGATTTAAATTCATACTTTTCCTTCTCCTATACTGGTTACATAACAAGACTAAAGAACCAAGCATAGTGCTGGGCAACAGATAGATTCATACCTTTCCCAATGGCATTATCATGAAGCAAAATGCAAACAGCCTTGTCCAGAATTTGAACTTCGCCGCTGATTTCATTTAATTTCCTATAACCATAACCATTACGCTAAGGCCCACATCCAGAAATAATGTTGAAGAGACAACAAATTGAGCAAACAGGTCCAAGATAAAGTAAAATATAAAGTTGGCAGAGTGCGTATTGCCGGTATCAGCCGGGACAGCCAGCATCTATCCTTTTCATTAGTGTTAGACCAGGGAGATTTTTTGTGAGGTGGAACGCCAAACCTACACCAGCTTCTCCACTTTACCGTGCATATCAGATTACCCAACTGTAGAATACTGTTAATTGTTATTCTGTTTACTTTCACCCTTAGCCAGGATTGAACTGCAGTCTGGAAATGACTGTTACAGATTGTTAACTATTGGACAGGGGAACAGTCAAACACCTCCTCACTTAATGGACTCTTCCTGGCAGTAATTATTTAGCTGTTATAGTGGGTTCAGAGAACTAGTAACTGCATGGTTAGGCTGGCCAGTCACATTGCTCAAACCAATTGTTGACTGTCTAACTGACTTACTTCAATACCAACCTGTGCTACTCATGTGGCAGGGACAAGTACGAAACAGGAACTTGCAATTCCTAGTGGGTACCCTACGACTGAGTTAAACAACTCATCAAAAAACCAGAAGTCTCAAATGTACAGCATCTGCAACATTGGGATAAAGACAACAAGATAAGGAAAATAAGCCCAGTAGAATCAATGTATAAAGTAAAAACTGCTCATCACAAATTTATACTGACAGCTGAAACCAGGCATTGATTCCAATTTGTAAATTTTGAAATCAGAAAAACAAAAAGACCCCAGGACGAACTCAGGACCTCTGGGGTATCATTAAATATGAAAGCCTGCAGAGTGTTTTCAAATCCTATCGTAGTTCATACTATAGCCGTATTTAATAATACATCTGGGGGCAAAACTCTGCTCTGCCTCTCTCTCTCTCTCTCCATCCTCACATCTTCCTCTCTCTCCATCTCACATACACCATTCTGGCCTATACAGAAGTTACTGAACAAGGTTCAGAAGAATCTTGAATCACTAATATGGTATCTGACACCAAATGAAAGGAATGGACCACTACCTCTCCTCCCACACCCATCTGGCACTGACAAATTCCATCTGACCCAGACGTACATCTTCACCTTTCTAACCACACGGCACTTAACAACAGTTTACTAGCAAAGATGCAGATAACTCCAAAATGGCATCCTTATTGTTGGTAATGATTTTCAGCATTAGCGATTCGGTGTACATACATTTAGCATCCAAATGCATATAACAAATAAGTGACTGCGGACGGACACGTCACATTCAAAATGCCGAAGACAACAGCCGCTGTTAATGTATCCGGCTCTGAAATTAGCGTCTGTCATATTTAGACACTCAGCTTTATTTGGTGGCTCTATCTTTGGAGGTGGCTGTAATGAGGATGCTTGCGAAACGGTTCTAAACAAGCCTGACAAAGAACAGAAATGAGTCTGACATTAATTCCGGGCGTCCTCATCTTTCACGCTTTCCAATGCTCTACCTGTTTCAGAGTATCAGTAACAAGTTTCATCATTTGTGCTCATCTATTCCGACTCTCAAACTGTCTTCTACATTCCATTTCAACTGTCCAATCATTCGATCTATTCTGATGCTTGGCTCATCTCCTTGGCTCCAATACTCTTCCTTTCAACAATCAACTTAACTTCAAGGTGCTCAAATAAAAACATATGCATCATTTACTTCTCCACTTATAGCAGATATTTCCCTAGAATTTCTTCATGAAATATTCATAAATATATAATATATTATATATATATATACATAACACATATATGTGTAAAACACACACATATACGATATTCTCCCTAGTATTTCTTCATGAAATATATCTCATAATAAATATATATATATATATATGTAATATATCAAGAAAAATGAAAAAACCCAGGTCTAATGGGTTAAGTGGAGAGTTTATGGCCGACGCTGCAGTGTTTCGATCTATTAATTAGATCATCTTCAGGCATAAGATAAGAATTATTTATCACAGAATAATGAGAAAAGTGAGTGGTAATCCTTGTTATTCAGTCTGTAAAAAAAATTTCTGAAGTTTGAAAAAAGGAGACGGTTTTGAAATATGACATCAAATATTCAATATATATATATATTATATATAATATATGTTGTGTGTGTTTGTGTAAACACACTCACATATATACATATATTTACAAACCTCTGGAGCAGGATGTGACACAAGGTCAATTTCAAGCGGAATTAACAGGTTTGAATTCAGAGTTTTCCTTCTTCTTCAATATTTTAGATAATAGACATTAACATTTCTTTTCAGAGTAGCTGGATCAATGCAAGGTCTATTTTTTTACATAGGGATTAAATGAGCATTCAATGAGATTCAACTCATGATTTAGTAATAATGGATCTGCGGAAATTTTTAAAAAATCCTCCTCTACCCAGCATACCGGTAGCACGCTACTATCTATATATATATCTATTTTCTTGTCATAATTGACACACAGTGTAGTAGAATAAAAGAGTTAAGTGACAGTTATCTTTAAACTGCAGGTTCAATCCTGTTAGGGTAGCAGTAACATAGAATAACAATTAACTCAGCTTAACACCTGTACCCAGCTCAAAGTGCCATGATGACTCCCAATTAAACAAGAAGGTTCCCGAGTTTGAAAAGAAGGTCCCAAGTCCAACAAGAAATACTGAAGAAGGCCGAGGCACATTGCCAAAACATTGTACAGATAACAATAAAGATAGAGACAATAGTCCGAATAATACAAATAATACTAATTATCAAGCCTCATCTAAAAAAATTCAAAGAAACTAGTATTATCCGTTTGCAGAACTTCTTTTTAATAAAATAATTTTTTCCTGTCAGACCCATAACAACACTTTATTCATATATATATATATATATATAATATATTATATATATGTAGTATAGTCAAAAATTTGAAAAACACAGGTTTAAATAAATGAGTGGTAAGTTTCTTAGCAAACGCTGCAGTGTTTCAATCTGTTTAGTAAACCTTCAGGGCTTTTGTTTTAAGGAAAATAAACTTATCACAGATGATAAGGAGATTGTGAGAGTCTTTTGTTGATCAATCCACCTATTTTTTCATACATGCTCTCTCTCTCTCTCTCTCTCTCTCTCTCTCTCTCTCTCTCTCTCTCTATCTCACAATATACACACAAACACACATACACACACACTCAACTTAAGAGAAAGTTTTGTGTCAGCTTCAGAACCGTTTGTCTCTGCGTTTCATAATTTCAAACAATCTATGAACGCTAGTTTTTCACTCAGTATTTTTAGGTGGATTGATCAACAAAAGACGCTCCCAATCAATCTCCTTATTTTCTGTGATAAATTTATTTTCCTTAAAACAAAAGCCCTGAAGAAGATCTACTGAACAGATTGAAACACTGCAGCGTTTTTTTATTTAAACCTGTATTTTTTCAAATTTTTCACTATACTACATACCGTTCGGATTTACTTACATTTCTTTATATATATATATATATATATATATATATATATGAATAAATAAATAAATAAATACCTGTGTGTATGTGTATAGGTATCTTTATGTTCCACAGCTTTTTCACCTCTTTGGTGAGATCTAAGCATTCATCTATCTTTTTTCTTTTTTTATTTTCACTGGAAAGATTATTATTATTGTTGTTAACTTAAACTGCAACTGATGGTAAAGCACCAGTTCTTGAGATCTGGAAGAGTGTGGAGTACCCCTTTTATTGCCATTACTTCCAGGTCCACTCTGACCGAGAAAGTGGACATAATAGCATGATTGGAATTTGCACTCACTTACTATGCTGTCATAATCCAGCACACTCCACATACAATTGGTATCACTGTCACATTCATGTTCCACAGTTTTTTCACCTCTATTTGTCTATCTTTTGTTGGAGGTGTGTGGTGTAATGGTTACCATCATAGGAAATGGATACAGTGAGACGAGTTCACATCTTGAAAACAGCTGTTTGTATTTCACATCATACCCTTGGGAAAGGCACAAATCCAACTATTCTCCCTCCAGCTATAGGTAAATAGTAGGGCAGATTGGGCTCTTTAACTTTGTTATGTCAACCAGTATAGGAGAAGGAAAACTCTGAATTCTAACCAAAGGGTCTCTCTTCTCATTAGTCAAAAAACTACTTTGAGAGCCCCTCCTCCTCCTTCTATGGAATAATGTAATAATAATAATAATAAAATAATAAATAATATATGTAATCTTTTCACTTACTTTTATTTCAACTGTGTTCTACTACAAAGATCATTATTATTATTATTATTATTAACTTCTGGACCATATGACCTTTAGGCACCCCTTTTGCAATCTCGATTCATAAGGACATTTTTTTCATTTACACCGTCAAAATCCGGTTGTTTGTTAACAGACGATTTTTAGAGTTTTTTTTTTAATTATAAAACTAACCCTAAATAACCCTATGTCCTTATGAATCGAGATCGCAAAAGGGGTGCCTAAAGGTCATATGGTCCTAACTTCTTTCTTTTTTTTTTAACGGATCTTAATAGAGATCCATTTTCACTAAATCCATTTGTTTGCCTAGAGTGCAATCGGATTTATCAATTAATAAACTAATTAAGGTGACCAATAACCAAATGTCTCCTGGTTGGACTTTGCTTAAAAAAAAAATCTTAAAAAAGAAAATAGAAAACCTATCAAAGAATGCATTATCACAGCTTTATTTTCATTAGGATTCCCCAAAGACTGGAGTTTTTTTTTGTTTTGTTTTTTGTAGGGTGGTTGTATATTTTTTTTTCTCCCCTGCATTTTATCTGCTCTGGATTGGCTTCTGCGGGTTTTGGTTTGCCCGAGAGAGACCTTTCATATAACAGCAAGCCATGAGGAATTTCAGCTAATCTAGGAAGTTCTATGGAAACGGCAAATGTTACTTCCCAAATAGTGTGAGTTGTAAAGCATAAAAAGTAAAAACTGAATAAAAATAAATAAGAATAAAAAATAAGTAAAATAAGTAAAAGAAATGGCGGGCGGGGGGTGCGAGAGGTTGAGTTCATCCATTGCTCAATATTTACTTGCAGAATTTCTGGCCTCTGTAAAGTGGCAGAAATAAGTGAGTCTTTACAGATAAGGTATTTGTAAATCTAAGTAAATAGCAAGAATTGAGAAGAGAAATGATAAAGAGACTGGAAAGAAAAATTCAGAGAGAGAGAGAGAGAGAGAGAGAGAGGTGGAGATGGAGAGTGAGAGAGAGATAAATAGAAAGAAAAATTATGAGAGAGAGATAGAAAAATTTAAAAAAACAAAAAAAAACATAGAAGAAAAAGATTTAGCTAATTTTGTTTTTTCTGATTTTTTTTTTTAGTTAATAAGTAGTTTGTTTTTTCCCTACCTTCTCAAAGTATATAATATATATATACATATATATATATATATTGTTGCATTTGTGGACATTTTACTGAATTTTGTATATTTTGGGATTATAAACAAATGCACATAATGTACATATTATTGTATGCATTTGTGTACTCACTAATGCATTTTTACATCTGATATTTTTATGTATAGAAATTATACTCGTATATATATATATATATATATATATATATATATATATATATGAGTTATGCGTGTGTGTGTGCGTATATATATATATATATATATATATATATATATAACACACACACAAACACACACACATTAACTCATATATATATATGAGTTTTATATGTGTGTGTATGTTATATATATATATTATGAGTTTATGTGTATATATATATATATATATACACATATACACACGAAACACACAGATTAACTCATATATATATATACATATACACACAAACACACACACATTAACTCATATATATATATATATATATTATATACACACACACATATAACTCATATATATATATATATATATATATATACACGCACACATGCACAAACTCATATATATATATGTATAAACACACACATAATTACATGCACACACCTATATGCCTGTGTGTATCTATTATTATAGTAAAGCTGAGCAAATCAGCTTTTGTCTCCTTTTTGTATATTTTTAGTTTAGTTTAATTACACAAAAAGTTTAGTTTAATTACACAAAAGTTATAATAAAATATTCCTGAGTTTTAGGATTGAGTTATGTTTGAAAAAAAATTACATCTTAATTGGTCTAATTAGTCATAATTTGCAATTAAGTCAAAAACTGACCCATCTATCACTTGACATTCTGTCTGTCACTTTCACCCTCTCTATGTATATCTTGATTACCTCCTCATTATATATGGCTCTTAATAACTTTAAATTAGGTCAAATGCTCCCTTTCTTAGAAATCTTACAAATGATTTTAATGTTTTTTTTGCTTTTTTTAATTCTCTGGTCATATTCATAATATATATATATAACGTCCGTTTGGGTCACCCATTGAGTTTAAGTAGATAATTGGGATTAGGGAAAAGTGCAAAGCGAACTATATATATATATATATATATTATATATATATATATATATATATATAAGTTCGCTTTGCACTTTTCCCTAATCCCAATTATCTACTTAGAACTCAATGGTTGACCCAAACGGTCACGTTTTTATATATATATATATATAAAACATCCCCTTCCATGAACATATGTGAAATAGAGGTATTAAAAGAGCCTAAGTACATCTATGAATGTTTGTGAATAAATTGTATTTATGTTTGCGTATGTGTTCATTTCCATTGAAATTACTTTTTAGCTTTCTAGAAAATATGATACTATATGTGTATGTGCATGTGCGTGTGTGTGTGTGTGTTTTCAAATGAAATAAAGACTGACACTTAACACTGATTATTAATTTATCCACAGATATAAATACAAATGTGTGTGTGTGTGTGTGTGTGTGTGTGTGTGTGTAAGTGTATGAGATTTTTCACAGAGCACTCAGACACTACACTCTGATTTGAGGCTGATGTGGAGACCTATATGAAAATGATCCTGTAATTTTTGACAGCCACTATGCTAGTAAATGTTGAATATATTTATAGAGAATAAAGGTTAGTGTGCATATATATATATATATATATATATATATACACACAAAATAAAGTATTATGCATTTAACTGAATATATGAGCAAATAAAAATTTGGATGCGCGTGGTCTAATGGGTAGAGTCATAGGAAATGGACTCGTCAACGCGAGTTCAATTCCTGGACGAAGCTGTTGGCATTTCCCATAGCGCTAATACCCTTGAGAAAGGTATGAATCCTACTCTCCCTCCACCTATGGGTAAATAGTAGGGCAGACTGGGCTCTTTAATCTTGATTAGGCAACCAGTCTAGAAGGAAAACTCTGAATTCAAACCTGTTAAACTCCGCTTAAGAAATTGACATTGTGTCACATCCTGCTCGTGCGGAGGGGTTGGTAAATATATATATGAAAATGATCCTGTTATTTTTGACAGGCACTATGTTAGTAAATGTCAATATATTTATAGAGAATAAAGGTTAGTGTGCATATATATATATATATATATATATATATATATATATATATGCACACACAAATAAAGTATTATGCATTTAACTGAATATATGTGCATACACATATACAATAAAAATTTGGAGGCGTGTGGTCTAATGGGTAGAGTCATAGGAATGGACTCGTCGACCCGAGTTCAATTCCTAGACGAAGCTGTTGGCATTTTCACATGGTGCTAATACCTTGGGAAAGGTATCAATCCAATTCTCCCTCCATATATGGGTAAATAGCAGGGTAGACTGGACTCTTTAACCATGGCTAGGTAACCAGTCTAGGAGAAGGAAAACTCTGAATTCAAACCTGTTAAACTCCGCTTAAGAAATTGACCTTGTGTCGCTTCCTGCTCGTGCGGAGGGGTTGGTAAATATACATATACAATAAAAATTAGTGTGTATATATATTTATATATGCATACGCAAAATAAAAATGTGCATTGTATATATATATATAATATATATATATATATATATATATATATATAATACATATGAAAAGGCAAATTGAAACAGCCAAAAAGAACATTTGCAATATATATATATATATATATATATATATATATATACATACACACACACACACACACAGAGCATACATATACAAAATATATATATATATATATATATTAGAGAAAAATGGAAATAAATCATATGTGAATGTAAAAAATCCCAAAAACATCCTTTATATATATAAACTATATTTACATATGTGCATCTAAAAAGAGTAAGAGATGCAATATTTACAAAGAATAAAAAGCTATATGTCTAACTAAATATATATATATGTATGCATGTATGTGTGTGTTCTAACTTGGACACACATATCTACATACGTATATACGTATATATATATGTATGCATACACATTTGTCTCCCATGTATGTTTTCCTTAAACAGTATTTTTTGGAGTGTTTTTGTATGTAAAGCAAATGACTCTCTAATGTGGTTCGCAATTTTTTTGTCTTCTTGTCTTCATGCCTCGTGTGCTAAAGGCCAGTACGCCTGCCAGCCTTCCTTTTTAACCTTTTACAATCTTATTCAACAAACTAGGCTTCTCGACTTACTTGTCTTGTGTTCTCAGCCAGAAGGAATTCTCTGTTGGCTCTGTGACATTTTCGCACAAGAAATTGGTTCTTTCCAATGCCCTATATACCATCTCTTGATTTGTCATCCGATTAAAATTTTGAACACAGGAGTTGTTGACTTTGTATTCTCTATCAAATGTAACCCATGAGCTTTTAGATCTTTTTTACAGTAAGGATTATCAATAATCGTTTTTTATTTATAGAATTCTCGCTTAAAGGCCACCTTAGGCTGGCTGGTTGGATTTTACAGTTTGTCAAACCCTTCGGTTATTTTATGCTGAGGATGTTTTGTTTTAGTCATTCTTGTTGGGTATTCAATTTCTTTTAAAACCCAATTCTATTTTCCTTTTGTTTTGGATTTTACCTGAATTAATGAACCCTAACTCAATGATTTCTGAAAACACCTATTCCCGGATTATTTTAAAAACACTTTGTTTTAGTCATTCTTGTTGGGTATTCAATTTTTTAAAAACCCAATTCTATTTTTTAAATATATTTTTTTTATCTAATTTTTAATTATGCTGAAAACATTTTGTTTTAGTCATTCTTGTTGGGTATTCAATTTTTTTAAATTCAATTCATAGATTGGACCCTACTCTGGGTATGTCCACCCTTGATTATTTTATGCTGAAAACACTTTGTTTTTTTATTCTTGAATTTTCGAGATAAAATCTCTTTTTCAAAAGATCACTGGAACATTTTATCTCGAAAATTCAAGAATAAAATACAGGTTAACACACAACACCATTGTTACCATATTATTTTTTTTTTCTTTGCACCTGCATTGTGATAGCCTTCTAAATCAACCTCCTAATCAATATATATATATATATATATATATATATATATATATACACATATATACACACACACATGCACAAACAGTATTGGCCAGAATGGATGACCCACAGGATTTTTTCCCTGAACTTTTCAATCACACAGAGTTTATTCATTTTGTTGTGATAGATTCATTTTTATTGGTCAAATTGGATGACACGTTTTTCCAATCAAATTAAAAGTGTGACTATGCTTGGTGACCAGACTTTGTGTCATTATAACTCACAGCTAAATCCCACCTGAACAAGAACGTGCAATAAAAATGAATATTCCTTGAATATGTATCATCCAATTTGACCAATCAAAATTAATCTTCACGTGAGAAAGGAATGAACACTGCATGATGGAAAAGGAAAGAAAAAAAAATGATGTGAGTCATCCATTCTGGCCAATACTGTACACATATATATATATAATATATATATATATATATATATATATATTATTTATTCTTAGGTTGGAATATGGAAATAAATTTTGATACATAGGAAAAGAGGGGGGGTGAAAGAGGTAGGTATAGGGGGTGGGGTTTGGTCAGTAAGGGAGGAGAAAGTCAAATTCTTGGGTAAATTTATATATATATATATATATATATATATATATATATATATATATATATATAAGCAGGTCTTTGTTTAAAAAAAAACTAAATAATTAAATGTGGATGCATTTTGTTTGAGTAAAGTTGATGTCAGCTTTTTTTTATTTATATGCCAAATGCACTTAAAATTCAGCTCCTCCCCCTCCTCTGTTCTTTGTTTTATTCGAAACAGTGATATGTTTATATATTTTCTTCACTTAGTCTTCTGATTAGGCAATTAATCTACAATTACAATAGATACACAGACATATGAAAAAAAAAAAGGAGAAAAGAAAAGAAGAAAAGAAGAAAAAAAGAAAAAATACACTTTTCACCTTGCAAAAAAAAAATGAATAAATAAATAAATAAAAAAATAAAAATATAAAAAAAAAAAAAAACAAACATTAAAAAAAAACACCCTAAATTCCCTAAGTCATTATTTTCACTATAAATAAGGAACTTCCTCTTGGCTCCAACTTTTCGCCCCCAACCCCTTCATCGACCCTCAACACTATTAAATTTCTTTGGCGTGGCCAGCCAAAAGTTCACCTCAAATTTCATCCTTAAACATTTCCTTAATTTAAACTCATACAATTATTATTATTATTATTATTATTATTATTATCATTTTTCTTTCTTTCTTTCTTTTTTCTGAAATTGTCCCTAAAAAGGAAGTGTGATTTCTTGGGTGACATAAGATACAACCATGGTGGATGCCTGGGGAGAAAGGAGTGTTGCTTAGTAAAACAAAAACAAAAAAGGGGTCCTGTGGATTTTAGATGTCCTTTTTGACTTCGAGACAACCAACAGAGACACATTCTTGATATGTAGCTTTGACTGTACTTCCTACTTACTGGAGGGGGTCATTACTTTTTTATTAACAATGATCCCAATATTGGGAAAGGAAAACGACAAGGCTGAATGAGAACTTGTCAAAAGAAGTTGATTACCAGTTCACATGTCAATATATGCATATGTATAGAAAAGGCATTGACTGCTATAGACAGTATTATAAAAGAAAAAAGAAGAGTTGAATGAGAACTTGTCAAAAGAAGTTGATTACCAGTTTACATGTCAATATATGCATATGTATAGAAAAGGCATGGACTGCTATAGACAGTATTATAAAAGAAAAAGAAGAGGCTGAATGAGAACTTGTCAAAAGAAGTTGATTACCAGTTTACATGTCAATATATGCATATGTATATGCATAGAAAAGGCATGGACTGCTATAGACAGTATTATTTGGATTATTCAGACTATTGTCCTCATCTTTATTGTTATTTGTACAACATTTTGGCTGATATGCCCTCCAGCCTTCTTCAGGTATTGGACACATAGCATAGTGGATAAAGGTGTTGTGTTAAGACAGTTCTAAGTGACAGTTATCTCTAAGCTGCAGGTTCAATCCTAGTCAAGGGAGACAGTAACATAGAATAATAATTAACACAGGTTAACACTTGTACACAGCTACGGTTAGTGGAAGGAGAACAGAAAACCCCATGGATTGAATAAAGGGTTAGGTTCAAAATTCTGTGATGGCTCCCGATTACACAAGAAGCTTCAAGTTCAAAAGAAGGTTCTCAAGTTCAAGAAAGCTCCCAAGTCTGACAAGAAATACCTGAAGAAGGCCGGAGGGCACATCAGCTTAAACATTGTACAAATAACAATAAAGATAAGGACAATAGTAATAGTACAAATAATACCAATTATCCAGCCTCGTCTCAAAAATTCAGAGAAATACTACAGACAGATTATCAATCATATGAAAATCTGATCTCTGATAAGATAAATGGTTTGTTTGGTTTGTTTTGTTTTACGGCATATCAACCTCAGTGGGTTATTTAATGCTGATAAAGTTTTGAAATAAAGTAATTCTTAATGGATACACAATTTTTTCTATAAATACATTTTTCAATTTAACCCATAGATGAGACCCTAACAGTTACTACCACTTTAGGTCAGAGTGGACCAGGGAACAATGATGATGAAGGGGTGCTCCACATTCCCCAAACCTCCAAAACTGGAACATCACCATCTGATAAGATAAAGTAACAATTCTTCTGTCAGTGCTACTGTATGGCTGCACCACTTGGTCTCTAACAAAACACTTAGAGAAAAGGCTAGATGAAAAGTATGTTATATACCCATTCATCTCTGCTGGGTATGGGATTAATAGTACTAACACTCTGGGTCAGAGTGTACTTTGGAAGTAATGTCAATGAACGGGTACTCCACACTCCCCAGATCTTCAGAACTGGAGCCTCACCATTGGATGTCATATTCCAAGACACACTTTCTTTTTTTTGGGGGGGAGGGTAGCATCTCTTCTGCAAGGGAGACAGTCAGCTTATACTAATGAATATAAGTTAGCTATATTTATAAGTATAGGCATTGATAGAGTATGTATATCTAAGTATACACACCAGCCTCTCTGGGCGGGGTTTAGTGGCTTCGGGCCTGGACCATGGCTACAATTAACAGTGTTAATCCCAGAGGGATATCCCTCCAGGCAATACCTGCCTATTTGATTTAAAGGGACAGGGTTGGGTTTATTGCCCAGTGCCTGAGGCGTCCCCCTTGAGGGGGAATGTCAACAGGATCAACGCAATTTTTACACCCGCCACCCATGAGCATTTGGTTCGTGGGTGGTCCAACATTAATAGGGTTTGTGCCTAAACCATACACATGGGGTACATGGTAGATATCCGAGTATGTATATCTAAGTTTGGTTGAAGACATGAAGTCAATGGCACTTGGTAACTGAGAGTCTCTCACTTATATGAATTTCAATCAGCGAGGGAGTCTATCCCCTTTTCTCTAGCGCTAGACCAAGGAGATTGTTTTTGCATCTGAGGTGGAGCGCCACACTACCATCAGCTCCTTACTTTACCGCACAGATCCCTGTGCTACTCATAACACTGAGTTGGCGAGGACCAGTATCGAACTAGGAACCTTGTGAGTTCTAGCTGAACGCTCTACGACTGAGCTAACCCAGCCCATCTAACATATATATACCCCCACAAAAAAATGTAAATGCTATTGATGAGACTAGGCTCATATTGAGTTTGGTTGAAATAAATTTATAGCCAAATGACAGTTTGTTAAGTTTTTCTTTCTTTGAAAGTATATATATATATATATATATATGTGATATATATGTATAATGGAAAAGGTGACTTACCGGTGAATATGGTCACAATGGTTAGTTGATACACAATTCAGGAAGGTAAGTCAGCGATATAACAGATACAAAGTGCTAAAAAAGAAAAAATACACTTTTGATAACGAACCGTTTATCGAAGGACATACATGTGTAGTCGACTGCAATTAATAAATATCTTGATTAATTCAGTGGATTTAACCCTGAAGATCCTTATGGTGAAACTCGAGTAGGTTATCACTTGTACCTATATTGTGATAGATAGATTTATTGCGTATCAACTTTATTCTTGAGAATGTTTTTTTTTGGGGGGGGGTGATATGATGAAGCAGTGGAAATGAACAAGCAAACAAAAACAAAAAAAAAAACAGAACAACAACAGAGTTTCAATACCCAGCCGTTCTTTTGTCTCTGGTTTGCTTTATTTTTTTCCAATATTTCGGGTGACCCTCACCTTTATCAAAGTATTATACGACAACTATTACTGTGTAAAAAAAATGAAATAAAACAAACGCAAGAAAAAAATTAATCTGAAAGGATTTTGGCGTTGTTTAGCCATTATTTTTCTTTCAAAATATATATATATACACCATGAGCTTACACGTATAAAAAAAAAAAAGAGAGTGCTAGTTTTTTTTTTTTTTTTTTTTTCTTTTTGTACTAGTGTACTATGCCATAGCGCATGCCTACTTATAACTGGTGTTAGGTGCCCAGCAATATTAGACAATAGACTATTTACAGAAAGTGAGTTGTTGGCCTTTAATGGCTCGATAATTACTCAGGTTGACCTTTTCCTTCCCCCCAAACAAAGGAGGCTGGGCATGTGGGCATCCAGACCTGGTGGCCATTTAAAAGGGGCCAACAGAAAGAGAAGAAGGGGAATACTAGCAAAATACTTTGGTGTCAATGTTCCTTGTCTCGGCACTTTTTTTTTTTTTTCTTACACCCCCACATGCCCCCCCCCCCCGTCCATTTGTTATTTTGATTCCAGGAATAAAAACGGAAGTGTGAACAACTGAAAAATGCGAACAGAATAAAATAAAAAAATTTTTTAAAACAGAAAAAGAAGAAAAAAAGTAAGAGGGAAGATTTTATTTTTCTTCAAGAATCTAACTTTAATTTAGATGGAGTCACTTTTGTGATTCTTCAGGCAGAAATCCTGGTTTTTCTTCGTACCTTAATAAAGTTCCCAGATTCGTAACTGATGTGCCAAAGCAACTAGTGATGACCAAAGACAAAAAGTCATAAAGGTTTTACCAAACTAACTACTACTCTAAAGTGAGACACTGCTATACTAAACTTAGTCTAGAAAAATAGTGGGACACCTTGTTGGTTGGTTGGGTTTCATGGCATGTCAACCCTTGTTGGGTTATTTTATGCCAAAGACGTTTTGTTCTATTCATTCTTGATGGTGTAGAATACTGTTAATTGTTATTCTGTGTTACTTTCACCCTTAGCCAGGATTGAACCTGCAGTCTGGAAATGACTGTTACAGATTGTTAACTATTGGACAGTGGAACAGTCAAACACCTCCTCAGCTTAATGGACTCTTCCTGGCAGTAGTGGCAGTAATTATTTAAGTTGTTATAGTGGGTTCATTGGAGAACTAGTAACATTGTTGACTGTCTAACTGACCTACTTCAATAGATGGGTATTCAAATTATTTAAAACTCAGTTTTTTCTATTTAATCTATAGATGAGACCTTAACAGGTCCTACCACTCCGAGTTCAGAGTGGACCTGGGAGCCATGGTGATGAAGGGGTATTCCACACTCCCTAGAGCTCCAGAATTCGAACTATTAAATTCGAACATTAAATACAGTTTCATGTCATACCCAGGACACTAAGAGCCTCACTAACACATATATGATAAAAAGGGTTGGAGGTTTGCCATAAGGGGAAGAAGATTGGGACAATCATATAGGTGCTAGGGCTTGATGTGACCAGCCAACTGATCAGAAGGAGCTGCTCCAAACATCTGTCTATGAATTTTAGTAAGGGCTAAAGTGGGATGCTGCATGTCATGGACTGCTGAGCCATCAGGATCATGGGTCACCACCCACAGCCAACAGGTGGGCTCATTGCAGGGGATTTAAACCCCCCCCTCTGCACAGGTGCAGTTGGTGTATTCTAAAGCCCCAGTTGATGACAAAGTGGGAGACGCCTTGTAAAGATCAAACTGACTTTCAGTTGTCTGCAAAATAAGGGAATACATATAAATATATACCCTTACATTCATTCATGTACATAGAAATATATATTTATACATGTATATATATTTAACATATAACAATGATATACGTTTTTATATTTGCACGTAGTTATGTACAAGTGTGTGTGTGTGTGTGCACATGGTTATATGCATATTTACATTTACATATCTATCTATCTACGTGGGTATATAATTATGTTCCCCGGTACATATTTGAATATAGATGAAAGCAAAATTTTAATTCAAAAGAAGAAAGGATTTTTTATATATGATCTACACAATTTCTTCACACAAGTACACTCACAGACAAAGATAGAGGCTCACTTAAAAATACACACTACCTCTCTCTCTCTCACTCACTCACACACACACACACACACACTTACATACATACATACATACATACATATATATATATATATATATTACATATACATATATATATTTAATGGAAAGCACACAAATACTACAGAGTCACACATTGTGTAACGGTTATCATCATAAGAAATGGGCATGGTGACCAGAGTTCAAATTCTGAACAAAGCTTTTTGAATTTCATATAGCACTAGAGAAAAGTATGAATTCAACTATTCTCCCTCCATCTATGGGTAAACAGTAGGGAAGACAGGAATCTTTTACCCTGACATGGCAAATAGTCTAGGAAAAGGAAAAACTCTGCACAGTGATGCTGATAGCTTTTTATTCCAGTGTGTCCAGGGACACATGCATTTGATTTAAATGAGTTCCCAGGAAACTTGATGGGTCCCAACTTAAGTTTCTTAATAAATTGTAGAGTTTTATCTATGAACAACTAAAGTTGTTTAACTCCTACCTTTTACCCCATACCATGTAATCCGTTTCCAAGAAAATATTGAAATGTATTTACAGTTAGCTGGAAATGGTGGGGGAAGAAAAAAAATACTGGGACACATGGATATGATTTTACTGCATCCTTTTAGATTTTTGAGCATCAGGGACGCAGGACGCGTAACTATCAGTATCTCTGTCTTCATTCAAACCAGAAGGGACTCTCTTCTTGATTAAGTAACACAATCACCCTAGGTAGGGAGACATTGTTGTTCGTACTTCTAGTTGGGGTGGGCCTAATGTCTATCTTTGGAATTAGCATTCAATAACTATTAGGCTTAATATGGCACAAGGCCAAATATTTGGGGAAACGAGTTAAGAAGCTTGTGTGATGGCAATCTTTCAAATGAGGAAGTGCCTGTCTTGAAAAACATTCAAAATCCTCAATTATTAACTACTGACACTCGTAAAAAAATATGTAACTATTAGGTTGGTGCACATATATATATTTACCAACCCCTCCGCACGAGCAGGATGCGACACAAGGTCAATTTCTTAAGCGGAGTTCAACAGGTTTGAATTCAGAGTTTTCCTTCTCCTAGACCAAGGTTAAAGAGTCTAGTCTGCCCTACTATTTACCCATAGCTGGAGGGAGAGTAGGATTCATACCTTTCCCAAGGGTATTAGCGCTAAGTGAAATAGTTGGTGTACATATAGGTATGTGAAGAGAGAGTAGAAATGAATCCGACAGTATGTAATATTAAGAAAAAAATTGAAAAATACAAGTGCATAAATGAATGATGTTTATTTCGCCTACGCTGCAGTGTTTCGATCTGTTTCAATAGATCTTCGTCAGGGCTTTCCTTAGTTTGAGGAAAAAATAAAAGTATCACAGAAAATAGGAAATCTGCGAGACTCTTTTGCTTTGTCGGTCAGTCTATTTAAAATTAAAAGTCTATTTAAAATCATCTTAAATATAGGTATTTACCCAACCCATTCCCTGCAGGTAGAACGTGACACAAGAGCACAAGTTTGGAGCATCTATTTAGGATCAAATTTGCTATTCAGTAGTAATGGATCTGCAAGACTAGCTTGCTAACCATTATGTCATTATGGGTCACCCAAGTTGGTGTACAAGTCAAGGCATTTTTTTTTTCAACTATAAATTCAAAATTGTATATCCCAGCTTAAAATAAAATCTATTTATCAAAATGAGAATCATTAGAATTTGTGCAGTACTGCCAACAATAAATGAGTCTAGACTTAGGGTCAAGTCATGCTGAAAATTCCGGATCCTGTCGGATCACCAAAGTTAAGCAGCCATGAATCTGTTCAGTTTTTAGATGATGGTTGACGGATTTTAATGGCATATCAACCCGTCTGGGATTATTTTATGGCCCATAGGTTAGGGAGTATCATATGTTGTATGTCTATATTTACTCTTTTGTAGTCAACAGTTTTAACGATATGTTAGCATGGTCTGGGATCATTTTATATGGTGGTACTGATCAGGTTTAAATATAGGCTCATAACCCTTTTTGCAAGCATTCCTTTTTGAAAATTATAACATAATTGGTACAAGTGAGGATGTTTAAAATATGTGATTAATAAGATTTATATGTAACTTAATTATGTATTGTTTGTTTTCTTTTTCTTTCCTTTCCTTCTACTTTTCTCAAATATTCAGACAATACTTTTCTCATCTTTTAATCTATTTTTTTCATTCACCATATAGGGCCATGTTTATGGTGGAAGGATATGGTTTGGTGTAAATTTCGCATTAGTATTAGTATTAAAAGAAGTCACCCTAACCCTAGCCGTAAATGAATTCTTTCAATCATTTATGGCTATGGTTAGTATGAGTGTTATGGTTAGCGGTTAGTGTTAGGGTGATATTAAGAAGAAGAAGAAGAAGAAGAAATATGTCACATTTTAAATGACCTCGTTTATACCAATCAAGTCATAATTTTCGAGAAGGAATGCTAACAAAATGCTTATGAGCTTTTCTCTGTATACATTTTTTCATCTGTTATTTTAAAAACAACATCCATCACTGTTCAGACAACAATTTTTTTCCATCCTATGTCCTGATGAAGGTTTAATAAAAACCGAAACATTTTAACTTCAACTTCACCATCAAAAATAAATTAATCCTTTTTGTAATACTCTCTCTCTCTCTCATATATATATATATATATATATATATATATATATATATATATATATTATTAATCTTATTATAATGGAGATTGTGTGTTTTTCTGTCTGTAACCGAAACTATATTACTACTCAAGTCACAATTCCCTTAATTATTTACGTCAAATTCTCCATGATTTCATTCTTTTAAACCTTCAGTTATTAATAAAAATTGTTTTACATTATTAATACTGTTGACCATATCTACATACTTACAACATACAATTGTATTTATATATACAACAAAATAGCGGTTTACAGTTTGAACGAGAAGGCTAATTTGCATATTGATATTTAAAATTTTATTTTAATAAATATGTGCTTGGTATTATTGATTTCTAATTGTTTGGTTTTATCTTAAGAAATATAAACAACAATCTCGTGGATAAATCTTAAAAGAAATTTATTTACAAGAAGAAATAACTGTAATATTATCCTTTACTTCCTATTTTAACTAAATAGTTAAATTGGGAAAATTTACCAATGAAAGAGGGGAGTAATGGAAAATGATGGAATAGTTAGTTTCAAAGTTGTTCTATTTTTCGATTATACCCCCTCTGTTGCAGATCTTTTTATCTGCATTCTTAGTCAGTTTCATTAGCCTTTCTAATTTAATATGATATTTTATTATATCAAAACTTAAATACTTGAACCCAGAGGGTGCATATATTTGCTAGTATAGATAATAAAGTTTGCTATATTCTTAAGAGTGCTCAATATCATTGATAAAGCATGTATATCTAAGTAAGGGTAGCAAAGAGCTGAAGCTGATGCCACTTGGTAACTGACAGTTTCTCACCTATGTGATTTTCAAACCTACTTAGATTATATATATATATATATAAAATGATAGTAATATTAGCAATATAGGGGAATCATAACCTGTAAGGGCTGGTTTAGCTGTCAGTAGAGCACTTGCCTAGGAATCGTAATGTTCCTGGTTTGATTCCGGCCCTCACCAACTCAGCATATGTGTAGCACATGGATCTGTGTGGTAAAGTGAGGAACTGATGGTAGGTGTGGCGCACCACTTCAGATGCAAAAACAATCTCCTTGGTTTAGCGCTAGTGAAAAGCAGATAGACTCCCTCACAGTCTGGCAGATACCGACATTAGGCTACCCCATCGACTTTACCTTACTTATAGATAGTCTGTAGATACCCACATGAAATGAGCTTTGTAATAAGTTTTAACTTCAGCTTCACCATAAAAAATAAATTCATTTTTTTGGGAAAACTTTGTTTTTTCTATTTTCTATATATTATATATATTTATTAATATAGATAATAAAGTTTGCTATATTCATAAAAGTGGTCATATCATTGATAAAGCATGTATATCTAAGTAAGGGTATATATATATATATATATATATATATATATATATATTATTATAATATAGCATGCACAAAAGTATTAAGACAATCAGGAATATTTCTTGTATGTTGTTTATTCTCAACTAGTTTCGACCTTAGGTCATCGTCAGGAGAAAATTTCTTATTTGAAGAAATTGTTGATAGATTATTAGAAAGGGAGCATTATAGAAGAACTATAAAAGTTGAAGTGTTTTTGAGGGTTTGACATGCTATTAAAATCCTGGTAGACGAGTGTGTTAATAGTAGCATGTCCATTTGTTCCGTGAAGAACCTCTATGAGGTAGGTTATTTTTTTGATGCTCTTCATCTTATTATAATGGAGATTGTGTGTTTGTCTGTATGTAACCGAAACTATATTACTATACAAGTCACAATTCCCTCTGTTATTTACACCACATTCTCCATGATTTTATTTTTTATTTTTTATTTAAATCTCAATTATTAGTAAAATTGTTTTACATCATTAAGACAATATCTACATACTAATATCATGCAATTGTATTTATATATACAACAAAATAGCGGTTCACAGTGTGAATGGGAAGGCTAATTTGCATATTGATCTTAAAAATTTGATGTTTAATAAATATATACTTAGTATTATTGATTTCTAATTGTTTGGTTTTATCTTATTGAATATGAGCAAACATTTTGGGGATAAATCTTAAAAGAAATCCATTAATGAAGAAATAACTGTAAAATTATTCTTTACTTCCTACTTTAACTAAATAGTTAAATTAGGAAAATTTACCACTGAAAAACGGGAGTAATGGAAAATGATGGAAGAGTTAGTTTCAAAGTTGTTCTATTTTTCGATTATACCCCCTCTGTTCCAAATATTTTTATCTGAATTCTTATTCAGTTTCATTAGCCTTTCTAATTTAACATGATATTTTATTAGATTATATCTTAAATACATGCACCCAGAGGGTGCATATATTTGCTAGTATATATAATGATAGTAATATTAACAATGTAGGAGAATCATAGATTGTAGATACACCCATATGAAATAAGCTTTGTAATAAATGTCTGTAAAACTGTGCAATCACTTTTGATACCCCCTGATATATATAGTCAACAACACTTATTTATTCCATCCAAAAAGACATACTTAAAACTTGGGAACAAGACGAAGAACGAATAAGAGAAACCAAACAAAAAGAAACAAAAAACGTTTTTTTTCCCCTGCATGAACAATCCAATTCAGATTTAATAGGTGGTCTCGTAGGGGAGGGAGCGAGGCAGCCCTTCCCCACATTACAGTTGTTGTTGTTTTTCTCACCTCCCTTAACACTATCTTAAACTCCCCTCCCCTCCTCCTACTCCACTCGTCTCCTCTCCAGATTTTTCCCTCAAGAGGTGAATCAAGACAAATTCATCTTGTTTTAATGTTCAATGAAGCCTCAACAAAGTTTGTTGGAACATATTTCCCCCATTTCTAAAGAGTGCTCTTAATTGAACACCATTTTAACTGGCAAGGTAGAGAGGAAACCACTCACCATATGGGAAAATGGCCCTTCAGTGCCCTTTTGCCTTTTGTTCTCCCTTTTTCTATTTTTGTTTGTTTGTTGTTTTCTGTCTTTATGCCCAGCAAGTTTTATGCGAGAAATATGGGCTCTTCCTTGTAGACAGCTGGTGTGGGACGGTGCTAGAGAGAAACAGAGAAGTACTCAAGTGTATTAACAATGACAAAGTTCTAACACTACGCAGACAAATTGATTCGGCTCTCGTTAATGAAATTATTAAGAGCTGTGAAAGTAAAAACAATAACTACTTTTTCAGTTGATTAGTCAATTAATTTACTAATTTGTTGATTAGTTGGGATGAATAAACATTAACAGCAAAGGAAGGAATTAATTAAAAAATTGAGGCGTAGTCCTTCTTCCTTTGTTTTTCTTTTCTTTTTCTTATAATGAACTTGAGATTTAGTAACTTGTTTTCTAGTTCAACAATCATTGCAGACATTTTGAATTAGATCAAATAAATAGATAAATAAATGATATATCTAAAAAAGCAACAATAATAAGATGAAGTAAAATCTGTAATCTCTAATAATAAATGCAATTATATGTTAGTGTGTCACATTTTTTTTTCAATTTTACTCCTAGAGGCTGTAGCCCCACACATTATACCATGAGCAAATTAAAAACATTCTGTGTCAAATTCGGACACACAATCCTGAAATTTTGATTTCAACTTTAAATTACTGATAATATATGTCAGTGTGTCATATTTTTTCAACTTTAATCCTAGAGGCTGTAACCCAACACATCATACCATTTTCTAGTCCAACAATCATTGCAGACATTTTGAATTAGATCAAATAAATAGATAAATAAATGATATATGTTTGTTTGTTTGTTTTGTTTTACGGCATATCAACCTCAGTGGGTCATTTAATGCCAATAAAGTTTTGAAATAAATCAATTCTTAATGGATAATAGAATTTTTTTATAAATACATTTTTCTATTTAACCCATAGATGGGACCCTAACAGGTACTACCACTCCGGGTCAGAGTGGACCAGGAAGCAATGGTGATGAAGGGGTGCTCCACATTCCCCAAACCTCCAAAACTGGAACCTCACCATCAGATAGAGTTTAACGTCATTCCCAGGACATGTAGACCCACAGCCACTGCCTTCTAGCACCCATATGATAAAAAGGGGTTGGGCTTGCCATAAGGGCAATAGGGTTGGGAAAATCATATAGGTGCTAGGGCTTGACGTGACCAGCCGATTGATCAGAGGGGCCTCTCCGACCCCGTCTAGCCCAAGATAGGGCCAAAGTGGAGTATTGCATCATGGACTGCTCAGCCACCTGGGTTCTATCCTTAAGCATTACGGGTCGCCACCCACGGCCAACAGTGGCCCATTGGGGGAGTCTTACCCCTCTATAGAGGTACAGTTAGTGTATTCTAACGCCTCAGCCAATAGGGCAGCCATTTCAGTCATGGAAGTCTTGTAATTAAGCATTACATGTACATATTTGTAATATTTATCATGATTCAGCAGTTACAAATTCTTTTGGTGAATGACAGCCTATAATGGACTGTGAGATGCCAGCTTACCTGATACTCTCTGAGTGCTACACACCAGATTTGCCTCTATGTGCTTGAAGCAAGGTATCAGAATCCACAGTTTTAGGCCTACCTGACCTTGCCTGATCATCAAGGTTCTCGTAACCTAAGTCAAATTTCTTCAACCATCTAATTACTATACTGTGATCAACTATATAATGATCTTCCCTCACATTTCAAGCTGTTAATACATTTCAATAGTTTCTTAGAAAGGAATTACACAGGATAGGTTACAAGGTAGGGGTTTGACAGCTTTAGTTGTTTCCCCATGTCATAAATAAAAACCCTACAATCTATTAAGCAACTTTAGTTGGGACCCATCAAAAGCATCCCTGGATGCACTAAATCAAAAAGTATCAGCATCACTGTATATATATATATATATATATATATATATATATATAGCGTCGCAACAGTTAACAAATCAAAAGGCGTACTGCATTCTTTCTGTATGCAGACTTTCTTCTCTAATGTTCTTTGTGTACATTCACTTGTTTTCATAAATGTCAATCAGAATTATCCTGATGATCTACTGGTGAAACATTGGTAAATATATTCTGCTTTTATCGTTTTTCTGAACTAGTTCTATAAATGAATTGAGCACATTTTATATTCATTCATAATTCCAACTTATGCAGTTACTTCTTTTTCTCGACGGTCAAAACTGTGACTCAATTTTTTGTCTTCTCCAAAAATAGATAAATAAATAATATATATATATATATATATATAATCACTACATTTCTAAGTGGAAATGAATTCTTCTCAAACTTTGTAAACAAAGTGAGATGTTTACAAAGTTTGAGAACTCTTGGTGAATTCATTTCCACTTAGAAATTGATTAAATAGCCTGTTGGCAGCTGATTTATGGGTAAGAGGTTTGGCGAGTGTAAGTTCGTAAAAAATGGTTAGAAAACGTGTCTTATATATATTATATATATATATATATATATATATGAGAGATAGATAGATATCTGTAGATTGGTTACCAGGTAAGTTGATATTAAGATGATTCTAAGTTGGACCTTTCTTCCAACAGCAGAATGTTAGAGTTGTTCAGGTCCAATTGAGAGCTCAATGTTCAATACTGAACAGACCAATATATTTAGTAAAGAAAAAGGCTTAAAAATCAATCATTTTGCAGATACCTGTGGGCAGAAATTGATCTATAACCGCAAAATGACCGATTTTTAAGCCTTTTTCTTTACCATATATATATATATATATATATATATATATATATATGTGTGTGTGTGTGTGTGTTTTGTCTTTTCTATTACTGTCAGTTCTATTATTGTAGAACACTGTTAATGCCAGCATTTCAGACAAAGTATCTATTATTTTCTTTGCTTATTTTTTTCTTTGCTTTTTTCTTGTTTTTTTTAAACCCCTAATGATGACAAAATGGCTGATCAGGTGAAATATCCAGAGACGTCATGTCACTTGGCAGTAATCTGTGGAAATATCAAAATCTTGGAAAATTTGTTTTGACTCAATTGGTCGTCTTGTCTTTCTTCCGTTAGGTCTGTCAATGCAATTGAATAGGTCAAAGCTTGATAATCATATGACATTTTGTCCCAAATAAGCCCGAGACATTATCTAGTTTCTAAGCAAAAGGGACGCTTGCCCTTCTGCTGTTGGTACCCACACAGATTGTGCGGTAATCTATGTATAATAAAGGGAAATGATGACTTTACCCTTCACAAAAAAAATAGCACATGAAAGAAACATAAATATCAGGAACAAAAATCAGAAAAACGAGAAAAAAAATAAAAAATAAAATAAATAAAAAAAAAAAACCTGTAAAATATCAACTTTACTAGATATTTTATTACTAGCAAATATATGCACCCTCTGGGTGCAAGTATTTACATTTAATATAATTAAATATTATATTAAATTAAAAAGACTAATGAAACTAAATAAGAATGCAGATAAAAAGATTTAAAACAGGGGGGGGTATAATCAAACTGTAGAACAACTGAAACTTACTCTTCCATCACTCCCATATTTCATTACTAAATTTAACTATTTTGTTAAAATAGGAAGTAAAGAATAAAATTATAGTTATTTCTTCTTGTTAATGGATTGTTAATGTAATAAAATATATTAAATTAGAAAGGTTAATGAAACTAGATAAGAATGCAGATAAAATAATTTAAAACAAAGGGGGTATAATAAAAAAATAGAACTGAAACTTACTTTTCCACCACTCCCATCTTTCATTGCCAAATTTTCATAATTTAACTATTTTGTTAAAATAGGAAGTAAAGAATAAAATTACAGTTTTTCTTTTTGTTAATGGATTTCCTTTCAGATTTATCTCTGAGATTTTTGCTCATATTCATTAAGATAAAACCAAACAATTAGAAATCAATAATACCAAGCACATATTTATTAAAATAGAATTGTTAATATCAATATACAAATTAGCCTTCCCATTCACTCTAAACCGCTATTTTGTTGTATATATAAATACAATTGCATGTTATTAGTATATAGATATGGTCAACAGTATTAATAATGTTAAATAATTTTATTAATGATTGAGGTTTAAATAAAAATAGATTTATAGAGAATGTGATGTAAATAACTAAGGGAATTGTGATTTGAGTAGTAATATAGTTTCGGTTTACAGACAAACACACAATCTCCATCATAATAAGATTTGGTCTGGGTGAATTCAGCTGTAACAAAAAAAATAGCGATCTTGATTAAAATTAATTCTATGTCCATAACCCAGCAACACTTTTAATAGAGCAATACACTAAAAAGGTGTTAACTTAACTCTTTGCCCACTCACAACAGCTCTCTCACTACTGCGATCCTACTGTACGTCAAGTCCCTTTCCTTTACTCCATGTGCCTCCAACAAACTAGCAGAGTCGGCTATGACAGACAACTAAAGAAGGCTAGAGGATACAACAATTGTAACATTGTGACTATAATAACAATCAAGACAAGGACACTAGTCCAAGGACATCAGTATTCAATAATGGTAATTCCTCATCTTGGAAATTTAGTTAAATTAAAACCATGAAACCAGTTGACCAGTTCATATATCTCGGTAGTAATATCTCAAATACCGAAAGTGGTACAACATAAAATTTACAGTGATGCTGATAGCTTTTTATTTAGTACATCCTGGGACACACATATTTGCTTTGGATGAGTCCCTGGGAAAATTAATGGGTCCCAATTAAAGCCGTCTAACTCCTACCTTGTAACCTATCCTGTGTAATTCATTCCCAAAGAAACTATTGAAAATGTATTTACAGTTAGCTTCAAATGGCGAGGGAAGAAAAATGAAAAACACTGGGATGCATGGATACGATTTTACTGCATCCTTTTAGATTTTTGTGTGTCAGGGAAACAGGACACGTATCTATCAGTATATTTGCATTTAGGCAAAGCACAGGCTGCTATGAACAGGTTAGCAATCTATTGAAGTCAGTCAGTCAGTCAGTCTACTATTGGTTTGAACAACAGCAACTGGCCAAGCACAACTAAACCAGTGTCAAGACATGGTACTTATGGGAATACAGAACAGTTCACTCATGCATTTGGGTGATTCCATTCCTTGAGTCCTGATTGGCTGCTTGATTTCTATGATGATGTGAGGCTTCATAAATAACCTGCCATTTTGCAGTAGTCTTTGCAGCAAACCAGGTTTGTATTAAGTTACGACTGCTTGCTACCTTGTCTTACCAATTCGACAGTAATTGGAACTAGTATGATTATTCTACACAATCATAGGGAAATATGATTCTACACAATCATAGGGAAATATAGGGAAATATAAGACTCCACAATGTCATTCAAATCAAGCAGTCAAGCAGCCAATCAGAACTCAAGGAATGGAATGACCCAAATCACCCAAATTCATGAATGGGTCATTCTTGATTTCTATATATACCAACTGTCTTGGACACTGCTTAAGTTGTACTTAGTTAGCTACTGTTATTCAAAACAGTAGACTTACTGACTTCAATAACTCATAAGTTAAAATAGGAATTCTTTTAAGCTATAGACATGCCAGTAGTGTTGTATGGCTGCAACACTTGGACAAAGAAAACACTTAGGAAAAAAAAAGCCGTATGCGAACTAGACAAGGATGCTTCAATGCACAATAATGATAATTCTTCATCTTGAAAATTCAGTTAAATTTATTACGATGAAATCGGATCTGCAGAAAACAATCAAGATTTTTAATGGAGACAATGTAAGGATTCAAATGGCAGTTTAATATTACTTTATTGATCTTCTGAAAAATGATTTTCATTTTAATTTTAAATTGGCACACGTGTAAAGTATTCTCCATCAACAGAAAAAAAAAAGAGATTTAAATATTTTCTTCCCTGGAAAAAAGACTTGTTATAATATTTTGGTTTTCGAACATTTGTATCTAACTAAAATCTTCATTATATTTATGCACATGTATATACTAAAATTCTCATATTTGTATGGGTTTGTATGCATGTATGTATGTAATATCTTCATACAATGACTGCTATTTACAAAGTAGCATTGCAACCAATAAAGCCTTCATCAGATGATGACTCTAGGTTCAGGCATGATTTCAGGGCAAACACATACATGGGGTTGCAAAAGTAGGTATACTGTAAGGATTATAGCAGTATTATAAAAGGTATGCTAGGATTAGTTGGTTGGATTTACGGCATATCAACCCTTGTTGGGTTAAATGAGAGTAATAAAAGGGGGGTGGTTAGATAACCATAAAATCAAAATCAACCCAATAAATTAGTGAGTGCATATTGGCCCAAATAGGTCAGCAAGTGAGGGTCAACAGGAGAGGATATATATATATATATATATATATATATATATAAATAAATAATTTTTTAAAAGTGGACTCTCTCGTCGATTTTCGATGCATGAGTGTTCATTCAGTGAACAACCAACACAGTGATTTGTTTATAGTGGTGAGGTTTGTGTTGGACCATCCGCACTTTTTGACACAGTCGATAGGAAAGAATTGGTGCACGAATGCCGCAAAGCCAATCAACAACTGACCTCAGGATTTTTGAATTCAGAGTTTTCCTTTCCTAAACTGGTTACCTACCCAAGGTTAAAGAGCCTCATACCTTTCCCAAGGGTATTAGCGCTATGTGAACTGCAAACAGCCTTGTCTGGGATTTGAACTCGGGTCGACAAGTCCATTTTCCACGACTCTAACAATTATGCCACACGCCTCCATATATATATTTACCAACCCCTCTGCACGAGCAGGATTTGACACAAGGTCAATTTCTTAAGCGGAGTTCAACAGGTTTGAATTCAGAGTTTTCCTTCTCCTAGACCGGTTGCCTAACCAAGGTTAAAGAGCCCAGTCTACCCTACTATTTATACATAGCTGGAGGAAGAGTAGGATTCATACCTTTCCGAAGGGTATTAGCGCAAAGTGAAATGCAATTACCACATCCAGGGTTTGAACTCGGGGCGACAATTTCATTTCCCATTTCACGCGCCTATATATATATATATATATATATAAAGTAAAGTCGTCGGGGCAGCCTAATGTCGGTACCAGCCAATCAGCGAGGGAGTCTATCACCTTTTCACTAGCGCTAGACCAAGGAGATTGTTTTTGCGTCTGAGGTGGAGTGCCACACTTACCATCAGCTCTTACTTTACCGCACAGATCACTGTGCTACTCATACGCTGAGTTGGCGAGGGCTGGTATCGAACTAGGAACCTTGCGGTTTCTAGCCAAACGCTCTACCGACTGAGCTAACCCGGCCCCTATCTATATATATATATATATGTGTGTGTATTTATGTATGTAATCTTTTTTTCTTTTTTTTTAAAGGCACAGTTTCGCTTTTTGTGTTCAAAGAAATCTTGTCAAAACGGCAATTTCTCTTTTACTAAAACTTTGGAATCTTGCTTGAATAACAAGAGTCTTAGAATTTCCTTTCACTTGCATATCTAATTGTCACTGAAATTGTATCCTGTGGGTGGTTTGCGACTTGGGCGGGCAAAAAAAGGGGGAATGGAAACACGAAAGTAGGAAAGAAAGAAAAAAATAAATAAAGCGGACACCAAATATTCTGCCACATGAAAATATGCTTAAAAGAAAATTTCATAGGAATATATATATATATATATATATATATATATATATATTCCTTTCTTTTTCCTTCTGATTTCATTCATTTTGCTTTTATTCCTACAGGCCATCTGAGTCTTAAGTGACCACACCCTTTTTTAACCCAAAAGGAAAAAAAAAAAAAACATTTACGACAAAAAGAATTCCATATATGAAATGATGAAAATAATTAGATGATCCGAGAAGGCATTGGGTTCCCATTGAAACAGCAGTCCATGATTATGTTGATGCTTCTATTCAGGATGGAATGAAGGATTCTTATTATCATTTCGTAGTTATCGGTTATATCAAGAATTTAGATGATGAAAAGAATTATGCTCAAAGCAAATGCAAATCCCACAAAGTTGCAAACTGTACTGGAAAATGCTTTATTCTCTTTGAGTATTTGACTGCCGGGTTAGCTCAGTCAGTAGAGCGTTTGGTTTGTTTGTTTGTTTTGTTTTACGACATATCAACCTCAGTGGGTCATTTAATGCCGATAAAATTTTGAAATAAATACTTTCTTAATAGATTATACAATTTTTTTATGAATACATTTTTCTATTTAACCCATAGATGGGACCCTAACAGGTACTACCACTCCGGGTCAGAGTGGACCAGGGAGCAATGGTGATGAAGGGGTGCTCCACATTCCCCAAACCTCCAAAACTGGAACCTTACCATCAGATAGACTTCAACGTCATTCCCAGGACATGTAGACCCGCAGCCACCGCCTTCTAGCACCCATATGATAAAAAGGGGTTGGGGCTTGCCATAAGGGCTATAGGGTTGGGAGAATCATATAGGTGCTAGGGCTTGACATGACCAGCCGGTTGATCGGAGGGGGCCTCTCCGACCGCCCGTCTAGCCCAAGATAGGGCCAAAGTGGAGCATTGCATGTCATGAACTGCTCATCCACCTGGGCTCTATCTTTAAGCATCACGGGTCGCCACCCACGGCAAACAGGTGGCCCCATTGGGGGAGTCTTACCCCTCTGCAGAGGTGCAGTTGGTGCATTCTAACGCCCCAGCCGACAGGGCAGAGAGCGTTTGGCTAGAAACTAAAAGATTCCTAGTTCGATACCAGTCCTCGCCAACTCAGCGTATGAGTAGCACAGGGATCTATGCGGTAAAGTAAGGAGCTGATGGTAGGTATTTTACAGCCTCAGCTGACCTTGTGTCGCATCCTGCCTGTGATAGAAGTGTTGGGTAAATACATTCAATAGATTTATGTGTAAGTGTAACTCAGGAAAAAAAAATAGATCATTACAATGAGATTTCCACTCGAGCCATACATTAAAAATGCTGTAATTATTTATGCTGAATATCATCATTTTTAATTTCTACAAAATGATAATCAGAATGCTTCACTCCTTCCTAAATAGAGGAATCAATATCATTATGGACCACTGTCACAATGGGAACCCAACAGGTTCACGAGTAGTCTAGCTGTTATTTAAATTACCACTGCTCTTGCTACAACAACTATGACTAATAATAATAATAATAATAATAATAATAATAATAATAACAATAACAATAATAACAATAACAATAACAATAATAACAATAATAACAATAATTTGACCACACAACAAAATGGTATATGCATAAACCAGAATCTGTTCTTGAGAACGAAATGCACAAAATTCTCTGGGACTTTGAAATTAAAACGGATCACCTTATCCCAGCAAGAAGACCAGACCTAGTGTTGATTAACAAAAAGAAAGAACTTGTCAACTGGTGGATTTTGCAGTGCCAGCGGATCACAGGGTGAAGTTAAAGGAAAATGAAAAAATTGACAAATATCTGGACCTTGCCAGAGAACTGAAAAAGTTATGGAATATGAAAGTGAAAGTTATACCAATTGTAGTTGGTGCACTTGGAACAGTCCCAAAAGCATTAGAAAAGGGTTTGGAAAGTTTGGATATCAGAGGAAGGATTGAAACCATTCAGAACACTGCACTGCTGCAATCTGCCAGAATACTCAGAAGAGTCCTGGAGACCTGAGGAGACTTGCTGTCACCCAGACTCCAGTGAAAGACCATCAGCTAACACTGATGTGAAAACTCAAATAATAATAATAATAATAATAATAACAACAATGTAAAGAAAAAATCTAAATATGAAGTAACAAAATTACTAGTTTTTGGCAAATGGTTATTAATCACAGAGCAAGCAAGTGTAACTCAGGAAAAAAAAAATAGATCATTACAATGAGATTTCCACTCGAGCCATACATTAAAAATGCTGTAATTATTTATGCTGAATATCATCATTTTTAATTTCTACAAAATGATAATCAGAATGCTTCACTCTTTCCTAAATAGAGGAATCATTATCATTATGGACCACTGTCACAATGGGAATCCAACAGGTTCACGGGTAGTCTAGCTGTTATTTAAATTACCACTGCTCTTGCTACAACAACTATGACTAATAATAATAATAATAATAATAATAATAATAACAATAATAACAATAACAACAATAATAATAATTTGACCACACAACAAAATGGTATATGCATAAACCAGAATCTGTTCTTGAGAACGAAACGCACAAAATTCTCTGGGACTTTGAAATTAAAACGGATCACCTTATCCCAGCAAGAAGACCAGACCTAGTGTTGATTAACAAAAAAGAAAGAACTTGTCAACTGGTGGATTTTGCAGTGCCAGCGGATCACAGGGTGAAGTTAAAGGAAAATGAAAAAATTGACAAATATCTGGACCTTGCCAGAGAACTGAAAAGTTATGGAATATGAAAGTGAAAGTTATACCAATTGTAGTTGGTGCACTTGGAACAGTCCCAAAAGCATTAGAAAAGGGTTTGGCAAGTTTGGATATCAGAGGAAGGATTGAAACCATTCAGAACACTGCACTGCTGCAATCTGCCAGAATACTCAGAAGAGTCCTGGAGACCTGAGGAGACTTGCTGTCACTCAGACTCCAGTGAAAGACCATCAGCTAACACTGATGTGAAAACTCAAAAGGAGTAAATAATAATAATAATAACAATAACAACAATGTAAAGAAAAAATCTAAATATGAAGTAAAAAAATTACTATTTTTTGGCAAATGGTTATTAATCACAGAGCAAGCAAACTAAATAGTCTTGCAGATAGAATTTCCACTTTTCTCACTTGAAAATAAAAAAAAATTGGGAGGAAGTTTTATGGCTCCTTATGGCATTGAAAAAAAATAAAAAATAAAAAAAACAAACAAACAAAAAATCCAACTGATTTTAAGGACAGCTCCAGCAATTAAGTCCATGACAAAAACATCATCGACAATAATGAACCAGAAGAATTTTTACAAAGGGCTGGTAGGGTGGGTGTTGGAGTGGAAAGATGATGGTAATGATTTTTTTTTTTTTTTTTGCCAACCATAGTGAAGATGAAGGTTGATGAGGAATCTGGCAGGCGGTCGTTTCAAATATTGGAAAAAAGGAGGAAGAAAATCTGGTGGTTTTTAAATACTGGTTTTCTCAGAAGAACTTTTACTATCTTCCTACATCTCACTGACTTATATATAGATAAATATATTTATATATAAATGAGGAAAAATGAGTAAAGAAAAGAAATGTAAATGGATAAAATGAATTTAATCGATATCACATTAATCGATATCACTTACACATGTGTTTCGGTCAGTTTATGTGTGTGAAACTATTTCGCACACATAGAAGAATCGACCTTCATCAGAGTGAACATTTATATAAATATGTACATACAAACATATATATATATACATATATATATTTATATGTACATATTTATGTAAAAGTGTAGTTTATTAAAGTGTAGTTTCGTATTCCTTGTTGTAGTAATTCTCTGAGTGTATCGTAGCTCTATCTCTTAGCTTCTCGTAGCTAGTTCTCTCATGTCCTCTAAACTGTCTCTATATATCTCCTGCTGTAATACACATATGTAAATGAGATAACATGCCATTGGCTATCTCACTACATAAAGAGTGCTCAATATCAGTGATAGATCATATATATCTAAGTTAAGCACAAAGTGTAATGGTTACTGTTAAGTCAAGTTCAAATTCTAGATGAGGCTGTTTGCATTTTCATGTATCACTAATACCCTTGGAAAAGGTATGAATACAACTACCATCCCTCCAGCTATGGATAAATAGTAGAACAGACTGGGCTCTTTAATCTAGGTTACAATCTTATGGACTATCCTTTAATCCTTGAGCAAAAGCACTTGTCCAGTGGTAATCCTTGGTATTCCTCTAGTAAAGAATCCTCAGTATTGTAAATTCCTTTGTCAATGGTTTGCAAGTGGACTATTGAAGAATAATCAAACTAAGTTCCAATTACCGTCGAATTGGTAAGACACGCCAACAAGCGGTTGTAACTTAATACAAACCCGTCTTGTTGCAATTCTACTGCAGAATGACAGGGTATTTATAAAACTCCACAATATCATTGAAACCAAGCAGCCAATCAGAACTCAAGGAATGGAATCACCCAAATGCATGAATGGATCATTCTTGATTTCTATAAATACCAACTATCTTGGACACTGCTTCAGTTGTGCTTAGCTAGTTGCTGTTATTCAAACAAACAGTAGACTAACTGACTTCAATAGACCATGAAAGTATCAGTGTTTAAGTAGTGAATCAGCCACGCATTATGGCTGTTGATTGGCTGAAGAAATAAACCACATCACCACGCTCAGTCTATAAATTTAGGTGGGGAATTGTAGCACATGTTATATACTCAAAATATTCCAACACAACCAGTCTAGGAGAAGAAAAACTGAATTCCCACCTGCTGCACTCAACTTAAGTAATTGACCTTGTGTCACATCCTACTCATGTGGAGGGGTTTATATATGGAGAGAGGGAAAAGAAAGGGGGGGCCCTTGAGCAGTATAATAGTTAGATAACCTAGACTAGCAGATCATAGTTACTGAGTTTGATTCTCACTGGGTGTCTAAATTTGACTAGATACAGTCACCAGTGCTTGATGACTGCCGGTTTCTCACCTGAGTGAGTAACTGGCATTCAACAAGTACATGATCTTAAACTTAGATCTACATATGTTTTATGGCAGATATTGAGCACATTTTTATTCATAAATATAGCAAATCATAAAACTGTTGGATTTTATCAAGTATTCAGCTCTGTTACAAGTTGAACTCTAAACAACCTCTAGAGTGTTGGCAGGTGGTTTATATAGAGCTTTGGGTTATTCCATTATGAACTCTGGCAAGTTCACTTCCTGGGTTTTGATTGGCTGATGGTATTCAGGGTGAGTAATGATATGGATAAGTACCCACTCTTCAGCCCTCAGTCTGCACTGTGCCAGCAGCATGCAAGGACTGTATTTAGGTTACAGCTTGCATGTTGTTCTTGTCTGCTAACTTGACAGTAGTTAGAATCCCACTGCAACTGTTTTGTTTCTATATCTGAGGGATAACTTCTACAAAATCTATATTATTCTAAATAGAATAATAGAAGGCTAAGATTTTTTTTCACTTGGAAATAATTTTTGGATAAAGCATTAGAAAATTAGAGTATGTATTTCCAACCAACTCCATGAGCAGGATGTATCACCAGGTCAATTTTTAAGTAGAGTACAACTATGTTGGCCATGGATGTTTAAGGATGGAACCTTGGTGGCTGAGTAGTCCATGATATGCAACACTCCACTTTGGCTCTTACTTAGGCTACACAGGCAGTCGGAGAGACCCCCTCTGATCAATTTGCTGGTCATGTCAAGCACCTATATGATTGTCCCATCCCTATTGCTCTCATGGCAACCACCAACCCCTTTTATCATATGTGCTGAAGATGGTTTAAAAGATAAAGAAAGAAACTTCAATTGTTGACATTTCATTGATGAATAAATACATTTTGTCTTTTCACATATATATATATATATATATTAAATATATATATATATATATATATATATATATATATATTATGTGTGTGTGTGTGTGTGTATGTGTGTGTGAGAGTGTGTGTAAAAATAATCTAGTTTTATGATTTACTATGTTTATAAACTGGAATGAGCAAATATAAACAGCATGCCCGCCATCATCTGTAAGAGACACCTGCGTTGGCTTGGCCATGTCAGGAGGATGGACAAAGACGGCATCCCCAAAGACCTACTATATGGTAGGTTAGTAGAGGGCACCCGACCGGTAGGGAGACCACGCCTGCGCTTTAAAGATGTCTGCAAGAGGGACATGAAGACATGCCACATCGACATCAACATAGGAGGCTTGTGCAGAAGACCGTACGACCTGGCACCTCCTCGTCAAACAAGGAACGAAAAGGAGTGAAAAAGAGAGGAAAGAAGCCGCCACAGAAAAAAGAGTTAAAAGAAAGGAGAGACAACAGCATCTCCAGAAAGCAGCATCACCTTTTATTCGCAATCACTGTACCAGAGACTGCTATTCAAAAATTGGTCTGTTCAGCCACTCATGTAGCTGTAGATAAAAAAGAAAGGAAAAAAAAGTGAACTCTACGCCATCGTCTTTAATAGACGGAGAGGTTGCCAATAATATTTATAAACTAGAAGTGGCTACCCAGTCAATGCTGGGTAGAGGGGGGGATACTAAAAAGTTAGTCTCATAGATCTATTAATTGATTTGGTCTCACATAATTGATTTATGTTTTAATCCTGAACACTGTAGAATAATCATACTAGTTCCAATTACCGTCAAATTGGTAAGACAAGGCAGCAAGCAGTCGTAACTTAATATGAACTTGATTTGCTTCAAAGACTACTGCAAAATGGCAGGTTATTTATGAAGCCTCACAACATCATAGAAACCAAGCAGCCAATCAGGACTCAAGGAATGGAATCCCCCAAAGCCAATTGAGTGGACTATTCTGAATTTCCATAAGTACCAGTGTTCTTGACACTGGTTCAGTGTTGCTTGGCCAGTTGCTGTTGTTCAAACCAATAGTAGACTGACTGACTGATTTCAATAAACACCCACCAATGACATTCTCTTCTATTATTATTCAAACCCTAATTTTTAATATATCTTCCCAAAATAATAAACATTATTTTGCACAAAAAGCAAGTTCTGGTGATAGTGAATGTGTTATTATATTTACTTTGTTATTTTATTTTAGTAGTTTCTCCATACATACATACATACATACATACCTACCAACTGTCCTTTATAATATGTACCAGAAGTGGCTACCCAGCATCAACGGGTAGAGGGGGTGGAGCAAAAACCCGGGTGAATTGATTTGTTTCTTTTGAAAATTTACAAGTCTGGACATTTTTAAGTAGAATTTCAATGCTATTTCATGTATATTCCACTATTTGAATATCTTTGAATATAAATCAAATTCATAATTTTCACTAAAAGCAAGAACTGGTGATATTTAATGTATATATATTTAATTTTCATAGTTACACTAACTGCCCTTTATATATGTATAATAAAGAGTATCTAATTTATATTATAAAGGCTAAATAACTAAATGTGCCCTACATATATACCCACAGGGGGAGAAAAAGAGATAGTTTCATGCCTCTCCCAGGGGGATTAGCATGACATGAAATACAAACAACCTCATCCAGGATTTGAACTTGAATCTTCGATTCCATTTCCTATGATAATAACCATTATGCTAAGAATGCATTCTTTTAAAATGTATCTATTACCCAACCCCTCTGAACAAGCTGGATGTGACACAAGGTCAATTTTTAAGCAGAGTTATACAAGCTTGAATTCAGTTTTCCTTCTCCTAGACTGGTTGCCATTCCAAGTTTAAAGAGCCCAGTCTGCCCTACTATTTACCATAGCTGAAGGTAGAATAGTTGGATGCATACCTTTCCAAGATACATATCCTTTCACAACATGAAATACAAACAGCCTCATCCAGGATTTGAAACCTGGATTGCCGTTTCCTATGATTGATAACCGTGTCTCCTTTAAATGTAAGGTAGGGGAGAACCTGACCCCCCCAGCATTTAAAAAAAAAAATTCTAGAAGTGCTCTTGTTCATCTTTTGTGAAAAGGCATAGCCAATAGTGGTGACCATGTGGAAAAATAGTTTTCTAGAAAGGTATGCTTTTCGGCAGGGCGGGGGGGACTCCTTCAGATTAAAAAAAAAAAATTAGTGACAGTTTACTTACAGTGTAATATATTAAAAAAAAAAAAAGAATTAGCAAATTGCTGTTCAGTCATGGGACTCAAACTAATCTCTCTCCGCATGGCGCGTTCATAGCTCGGGAAAAATCTCATTATTTTCTGTAAAACACCCCAGAGGATTTTTGCTAGTTTCTTCAAACTGAAAGTTCAGAGAGAACCTCTTTTGAAATCCTGTATGATATTTTAAACTTACACAGGGTGAGGGTAGAATACCTCCCAAATTTTAAACTGTCACCTGTGTGTGTGCAAGTGAACTTAGACAAGCAAGCTCTGGTGATAGTGAATGTGTATATAATATATACTTTGTCATTTATTATAGTAGTTTCCTCACATACATACATACATATCATACATTACCAACTGTCTTTATATATGTTACCAGAAGTGGCTACCCAGCATCAACTGGGTAGAGGGGGTGGAGCCAAAACCCCTGGTGAATTATTTGTTCTTTTTTGAGGATTTACAAGTGCTGCATTTTTAAGTAGAATTTCAATGCTATCTTCTATATATATTCTAATATTTGAATATCTTTGAATACCTCCCAAATTTTAAACTGTCACCTGTGTGGTGCAAGTGAACTTAGGCAAGTGACAAAGGTAGCTCCATCTAGCTAATCTTACCCTTTTTTTAATGATACAATCAGTAAACAATCATATCTTGGTAAAGTTCGTGGAGTGGGCCGTTTTGTTGGTATCAGCTGGACAGTGGAGATGTTAAGAGTTTAATATATGGATGGAAAGAGAGAAAGACAGATGATATATTGAAGAGAGAGAGTATTTTTGAGTTTAAAGAGGGAAGAGAGGACAGACAGAATAATGTTTAATATAGGGATGGAAAGTGAAAAAGATACAACTATAATATTTCATAGAAGAGAGAGAGAGAGAGAAAGAAAAGAACTTTGAGTTTAAAGAGCGGAAAGAGAGAAAATACAAAATCAGTAACAATCATGTCTTGGTCCAATGAAAATGATACTGCTATGAATAAAGCAAAGTTGGTGGAGTGGACTTTTGTTGGTATCAGCTGGACAGTTGAGGGAGTCTTTACCCTTCACTAGCACTAGGCCAGAGTTGTGTTTTTGTTTTGTTCCCCCACTTTACCACACAAGATTCAAATTACCCAATCTGTGCGACTTATGTGCTGAGTTGTTTGGGACCAGTATCTGTAGAACAATGATACTCAACATCGCAGTGGGTTCTAACTTACCGTCGAGATTAGCAGACAAGAAGCAACAGGCAAGCTTGTAACTTAATACAGTCCTTGCATGCTGCTGGCATAACGCAAAGTGATGGCTGAAAGTGGGTATCTATTCCCTGTTCTTACTAACCCTGAAATCCAACAGCCAATCAGAACTCAGGAAAATGAACTTGCCTGAGTTCATAATGGAACAATCCAAAGCTCCATATAAGCCACCTACCAAACTCTGGTTTTAGGTCTTGCATTCATCTTGTAACAGAGTTGAAATACTCTGACACAAAATCCTTGCAATCCAAGGAGGGTCCTCTACTGATTAGCTAAAACTGGCCTCTGCTATGAATACTGCTATATAAAAATACAGCACAAATGAAAACAAACAAGAGGTTCTAATACAGAATACAAGCAGAAATACTTCCTGCATCTTAAACAGCCACCTGTGTGTTGCAAGTGAACTTAGGCAAGTGGCAATGGTAGCTCCATCTAGCTAATGTCTCAACAATTTTTTTTTTTTTCAGGTATGATCAGTTACAATTATGGCTTGGATACGAGGTACATATATTATATTTACCAAAACTCTCTGCACGAGCAGGATGTGACACAAAGTCGAATTTCTTAAGCGGGGTTCAAACAGGTTGAATTCAGAGTTTCCTTCTCCTAAACTGTTTACCCAGCCATGGTTAAAAAGCCCGTCTGCCCTTGTTATTTACCCATTAGCTGGAGGAGATTGGACTCATACCTTTACAAGGCGTATTAGCCGCTATGTGAATTCAAAGACCAGCTTTCGTCCAGGAATTGAACTCGGGTCAACGAGTCCATTCTATGACTCAAACCATTAGACCACGCGCTCTCATACGAGTACATATAAGAGTCTAGCTGAAAAGTTCAGGCTACAAAGATGTTTCTGGAATGTGACCAAATGAGGTTATTTTTCCAGCTATAGTCCCCCTTGCAGTCCACACACTTTCTCCATTTTGGTGTTGCGTGTTGATCCCATTGGTGAAAAAAAAAAAATCATAGTCATATACAATTTTCGCCTCTGAACTTTCACCCCATCCTTGTATATATATATTCTATAGAATTTGTTGTAATATTTCTGAAAAGGTTTCTGTGAAATTATTATTTGTGTTTATCAAGAGAATTAGGGTACCGTTCTTTGCGAGTGAAAATAAAATATTCTGTTTTTCTTCTGCAGGTGTAACAAGAACGCAACAGAAGAGTATTTGGCTCTAGCTTGCCTTAAACCATTGGGAAGAAAATCCCCAAAGTTGTGGTGTAAACTGGTACCCGAGCATGTTGAAACCCGACCTCTTTACCAACCCTGAAAAACCAGGTATTGAACAGGCTAAGACAGATTTATTTTTCAAGAAATTTTTTTCTTCTTTATAGAAACTGATAGTATTGATGAGATTCCGAGTTAAATTGGAGCTTCAAAAGGATTATAATTGAAAATTCTTTTTTTTTTTTAAAGATGTTTAACATTAAAAATTTTTTTTTCCATAATGATCATTGGTCAGGTAGGAATATTTTCTTGGTAATGTATGTGTAGAATAATCATTAGTCTCGAATTACCATCGAATTGTAAACAAGGCAACAAGCAGTCATAAATGAAAGACCAGGTATTGAACAGGTAAGACATATCTCAATTTTGAAGAATTTTTTCTTTTCTTTGTATAGAAACTGAATTTGGTTATTTCTTATAAGTACAACATAAACAAAGGGAACCAGCTCTTGACTGATAAAATATTTATTTATTATTGATCTACTAGGAAAAAAAGAAGACGCAGTTAGGTTAGTTTAATGGGAAATAAGTATAAATATTTTATCAGTCTAGAGTGGTTCCTCTTGTTTTTTATGTTGGACTTTATAGGAATAATCCTGGAATCTGTATTGATGAAGATTTCGAGTAAATTGGAGCTTCAAAGGATATATTGAAATTTCTGTCTTTTTTTTTCTTTTTTTTCAAATTTATCGCATATGATATCATTTGGTCAGGTTAGGAATTTTCTTGGTAATGGTATGGGTTGCTAACCCAGAAAACGAGTCATTATGTTACTTGGATAATAGGAAAATCTTTTGAGTGATAGGGAAAGAAGATAGATAAATCATCATGAACTATGTAGGGGAAAGAAAGAAAACAGACGATTATATTTTAGATGAAGAAAGAAGTTTGAATTTAAAGAAGGAAAGAGAGAGACGATAGGATTATGTTTAATTGAGGAATGGAAGAGAAAGAAGATTATAATTTTGAGAGAGGAAAGAGAGAGAGAGAGTGTGTGTTTTTGAGTTAAAGAGGAGAAAGAAGAGCAGAGAATCATGTTTAATATGCAGGATGGAAAGTGAAAAAGATACAGCAATAATATTTATAGGAGAGAGAGAGAGAGAGAGAGAGAGAACTTTAGAGTTTAAAAAGGGGGGAAAGAGAGAAAATACCAGAATCATAATAAATATAGGGATGGAAGAGAGAAAGCAAAATAATACTTTTGAGTTGAGAGAGGAGTATTTTGAGTAAAGAGTGAAAGACAGAATATGAGGAAATGTATCATATATATATGTATGATATACTATATAATATACTACAGATGTATATATATACCAAACCCCCCTCTGCATGTGATTCAGGATGCAACACAAGGCCAATTTCTTAAGCAGAGTTTAAGCAGGTTTGGAATCCTCAGTTTTCCTTTCTCCTAAACTGCGATTACCTAGCCATGAGTTTAACAGAGTCCAGTCTTCCATACTATTACCCATACTGGATGAAGAGTGTTTGGATGCGTATTTAACACTATATGAAATGTAAACAGCCTCGTCAGGATTTTGAGCTCGGCAGGCAACGGGTCCATTTCCCCATGACTTTAACCCATTACCACTATGCGCATTCCAAATAATTGGGCAAATATAGAGATGGAACAAAGAGAAAAGATATCCACGAGAATATTGTGATTATCTGTAAAAAAAGGACTAAGAGAGATTGATACGAATGAGAAAATGTTTGGTATTACACAAAGAAGGTGAATGAGTGAGTTAAGGGGTAGCAACAGAATTCTCTTTGATTGGAAAGCAAAAAAAAGAAAACCAATAGAAAGAAAATGAGTATATATACTATATATATAAGTAAATCGACGGAAGTCGCCAGTATCATTCCAACAGCAATGAGTGCTTAGACCCAGGGGAGATTGTTTTCTGCACCAAGTTGGAGGCCCACAACCTACTCCCGGCCCCAATCAGGCTTCCCACTTACCGCACTCATCCGGAGCACGTGCTATTCATGCATTGAGTCGGCTAAGGACTTAGTATTGATACCAGAACCTTGTGATTCTTAGGTGGATGTTCGCTTTTTTTCTATATTTTCTTTATAACGACTGAACTAAAACAGCCCCTCCAGACATATATATTATATTGTGTGTGTGGTGTGGTGGAGAAAGAGACCAGACAGCAGGACATGAACAATGATCTGAACAACAACAATAGATCTAATTTCAGTAGTAACGAAAAACCTTATATTACAAACTACAAACTTAGTACAACAAAAGAAAGCTATTCCTGTTAGTTTCCCTAATTTTCCCATTCGCAAATGACCTGAAGATGTGGCATGCTGATTATTGGCCAGATGTTAATCTACAACATCGCCCAATTGACAAAATCTTTTCCTAAATTAACTTTGACTTACTCACAAACCGATTTAGAATACATTTGTTTCTTTGGGTTGTGTTGGGGCTTTTTTCTCTCTATTTTGCCACACAGAGCAAAGCCATAAACGCATAAATCCGTAAAGTATTACAAGACAAAGTCTACCACGTCAGCAATAACCATTCTGTTTTCCTTCAAGGACACGCGCCCTGTCGATGGGCGTTCAGAAATACACCATGGGACTGCACCAACTGCTCAGAGCATAAGACCCCCAATGGGGCCACCTGTCTGCTCTGATTGGCAATGCATGATGCTTTAAGGATGGAATCAGGTGGCTGAGCAGCTTCCATGCATGCAACACTCCCACTTTTGGTCCTACTATAGGCTAGATTTAGAAAAATTGAACCTTCCACTTTCGGCAAAGACGTTGGAGATGGGTCTGTACACCTAGTGATATATTGCCTGTCTTACACGCTCCTGTCCTCAAGGGCACAAAACCATAATTGCAACTGTCTAGACCTAGTATTTAATGTATATTCTATCTTGTTCGTAATAAAAACCGGTATATTCTAATAACGAAACTCAACCTCTGGTGAAACATGTGTTTAACTTTATTTCATTTTTAAAAATTGATCGTAAATTTAGACATGTTGAAGCTTATCCCCCAGATATAGAAACAATACTTATTACTCACCGTCCGCAGTGGGATTCCTAACTACCATCGACGTTAGCAGAACAAGAGGACAACAGGCAACTTTAACTCTAAATACAGTCCTTGCATGCTGGCTGGCAGTAATGCAAACGTGATGGCTGAAGAGTGAGTTACTTAATCATGTCCTAACTCACCCTGAAAACTACACAGCCAATCAAGAACTCAGGAAATGACACTTGCCCGAGTTCATAATGGAACAATCCAAAGCTCCATATAAGCCACCTACCAAACTCTAGTTTTAGTTTTGCATTCATCTTGTAACAGAGTTGAATACTTTACACAAAATCCAACTAAGATTCAACCCCCCATTGGCATTTGAGTTCATTCAAGGTCACCACAGATCAAACAACTAAAATATCCAATTCTTAAGCATTGGAGACAATTTCTATATCAATTTTCTCCATTCATTCTTCTTATAAAGGGCATTGATTTATTGCCAGAAAATTAATTTCTATACAAGGTCAATTTTTATACAAGTTTTTATGTTTAGGTCAGTTGGCAGACCAAACACCTAGGAATCGAAAGGTTCCAGGTTCAATACCAGTCCCCGCCAACTCAGTGCATCTTCATTCTTTAATGACTACCTAACACAATTGAAGAATTGGTTAAAGTTTCCAATTACTGTCGAACTAGTTGTAACTTAAATACAAACCCGATTGTCACAAAGTCTACTGCAGAATGACAGGATATATATAAGACTCCACAATGTCATTCAAATCAAGCAGTCAAGTAGCCAATCAGAATCAAGGAATGGAATGACCCAAATCACCCCAATTCATGAATGGGTCATTCTTGATTTCTATATATACCAACTGTCTTGGACACTGCTTAAGTTGTACTTAGCTGCTGTTATTCAAACCAACAGTAGACTTACTGACTTCAATAACAATAACCACATCATTACAAATAGCACAGCTTGGGCAATCTAATCTGTGCAGTAAAGTGGGGAGTTGACAGTAGGTGTGGCATTCTACCCTCGCAAAACAGTCTAGTACTAATGAAAAGGGGATAGACTCCCTCACTGAACGGCTGATACCGACAATAGACCACTCCTCCAACGTTACTTTTTTACTTTATTACTTTCCCTACTTGGGCGTCCCATTGTGGTGTAATGATTAGCAAGCTAGTCTCACAGATCCAGTACAACTTAATAGGGAATTTGATCCCCACTGGATGCCCCATACTTGCGACCTTGTGTCACATCCTACTCATGGTAAACAGGTTGGGTAAATACCAATTGCTTTCCCTTCTTTTCCTTGATTTAACTCATTCTCTCTCTCTCTCTCTCTCTCTCTGTCCCAGTGTGCCTCGGCCACAATTATTAGCATCGATCCCAGAGGGCCATCCCTCCAGGCAATACCTGCCCCTCTGGGGGCAGGGCTGGGTTTATTGCCCAGTGCCTGAGGCACCCCCCTTGAGGGGGAATGCCGAGGGGATCGACACAATTTTTGTTCTTTCCCACCCATCAGCTTCGGCTTGTGGGTGGGCCCACTTTAAAACGAGGCCTTGTGCCCAGTCCATACAAGTCAGGTATGCGACAAATACTCACTCTCTCTCTCTCTCTCTCTCTCTCTCTCTCTTTTCTCATTCTTTTTTTTCTTTTTTCCTTCTTTTCATTATGTCCGATTGAAACAGATTAGCATTATCGCTTCTGCGCGCTTACCCCCTCTCTCTATCTTTCCTGTTATCTTAAACTGAACAGATTGAAGATACATTGCTTACAGTTTCTTTCTTAATAACATGAACAGGAGGCCGTCCCCCAGGCAACACCCCCCCCCGATTTAAAGGGACGGGTGGGGGGGGCTGGGGTTTATAGTCCGGTGCCTGAGGCAACCAAAACAAGAATGTCAATGGTAATTGGAACTTAGTATGATTATTCTACAGTTGTTCACTCAATGGAAGAAACTAATAAATTAAGAAAATACTATTTCCTTCGGGGGATAAAGTGCAAGCTCGGTAATTACTAAATTATTACCGACAATGATCACATTGTATATCTTACCTATTTTCTAGCAATAAAGAAATGACCTGTTTTATAAATTAACAAAATTTAAATGAGTAAATTATATTTATCTAAATTTAAGGAAATAAATTTTATTTGAATTTTTTTTTGTTGTAATTATGATATATACATATATTTGGGGGGAAGGGCTATGAGTTTTCATATATATGTATATATATATATATTATATATATATATATATATATTAGAAGGGCCGGGTTAGCTCAGTCGGTAGAGTGTTCGGCTAGAAACCACAAGGTTCCTAGTTCGATACCAGTCCTCGCCAACTCAGCGTATGAGTAGCACAGGGATCTGTGCGGTAAAGTAAGAAGCTGATGGTAGGTGTGGCGCTCCACCTCAGATGCTAAAACAATCTCCTTGGTCTAGCACTATTGAAAAGGGGATAGACTCCCTCGCTGACTGGCTGATACCGACTTTAGGCCGCCCTGACGACTTTACTTACTTTATATATATATATATATATATTATGGACTCTCTCGTCGATTTTCGATGCATGAGGGTTCATACAATGAACACCCACACAGTGATTTGTTTATAGTGGTGAAGACTTGTGTTGGACTATCCACACTTTTTGGCACAGTCGATAGGAAAGAATTGGTGCACAAATACCACAAACCCAATCAACGAACAAAGGAATTTTGAATTCAAAGTTTTCCTGTCCTAGTCTGGCTACCTACCCAATGTTAAAGAGCCCAGTTTGCACTACTATTTTACCCATAGCTGGAGGGAGAATATATGGATTCATACCTTTTCCAAGGGTATTAGTGCAATGTGAAATGCAAACAGCCTTGTCTGGGATTTGAACTCAGGTTGACAAGTCCATTTCCCAGGACTAACTATTATGCCACGCGCTTCCATGTATGTATATATATATATATATATATATATATATATATATATATATATATATATGTATATATATACAGCGTTCATTCACTGCGAAACTGTTTTCAACAGTCATAATTGCGATATTCATTTCAGCAATTATCTGTAATTAATCAATATCTTGATTGATTCATTAGAATTAACCC
>CM042142.1:115117147-115185011 GCA_023376005.1 Doryteuthis pealeii
TGAAAAAGAAGGAAAAGAAGAAAAAAGAGGAAAAAGATGAAAAAGAAGAAAAAAAGATGAAAAAGAAGGGGAAAAAAAACAAAGTAAGAATATTAAAAAGTATAGTACAGATCAAAACGAAAAGAAAAGATTTCAAATATACCCCCACTCCGAACCCCGAGAAATAAAAAGAAAAATTATGAAAAACAAAAGAAAAACAAAAAAAATTAGAAAGTAAAGTATAGATGAAAATGAGAAAAGAAAAAATGATTTTAAATATACAACCACCAGCACATCACCCCAAGAAAAAAAAAAAGAAAAACAAAGAAAATTAGAACGTAAAGTCAGCACCCACAAAAAAAGCAGCTATACGGCCACCTGCCCCCTATGACACAAACCATCCGAATGAGATAGACAAGACATTCTGGACACTGCTGGAGGAGTAAGGATGAACTTGTAAGTGATGTCCTCCTGTGGAAACCAGTACATGGACATGCTAGTGTGGGTCGTCCAGCAAGGATATACATAGACCAGCTCTGTGCAGATACTGGATGCTGCATGGAGGACCTGCCAGGGACAATAAGTGACAGGGGTGGTTGCCAAGAGGTTGTCATGGATATCTGTGCCACTGGCGTAAACATGATGATGATGATGAAATACACCCCACCCACCCACAAGAAAAATAAACAAAAAGATAAAAACAAAAAGAAGATAAAAACAAAAAGAAAAGAAAAACAAAAAGAAAATTTAGAAAGTATAGTACAGATGAAAATGGAGAAGAGAAGAGATTTTTAATTTAGACCCCCCACCCCCAAGAAAAAGAAGAAAGAAAAAGAAGAAGAAAAAGGAAAAATGATGAAATAGATGAAAAAGAAAAAAAGTTGAAAAAAGAAAAGAAAAGCAAAGAAAAAATTAGAAAGTATAGCACGAATGAGTGAAAACGAGCGAAGAAAAAAAGATTTTAAATACACCCCACCCCACCCCCAAGAAAAAGAAAAAGGAAAAAATGATGAAATAGATGAAAAAGAAAAAAAGTTGAAAAAAAAAAAAAAAGAGAAACAAAGAACATTTAGAAAATATAGCACGAATGAATGAAAACGAGCGAAGAAAAAAAGATTTTAAATACACTCCACCCACCACCACCCCCTCACTCCAAGAAGAAGAGAAGAAGAAGAAGAAAAAAAAAGTGCCTTTTGATTTTTTCTTTTTATGTTGTTAGGCAGAAAGATTTCTCTATTTTTCAGTCTTCCATCAAAACATTTGAGTCTGGTTTTGCTTACAAGTAGAACCATCAATATTTTTATGACATCGCAAGGTCCTTGTCTTAACCTTGCCAATGGTTAATAGTTGCAGATATAAACAGCAATGAAGGATACACCAAGAGAAATAACAACAAACAATTCTTAACACAAACAAAGTAAAACAAACAAAGAACATCAGGCATAAAACAAATATGACAGTAATTGAGGGAGAGAAAAAAATTCTATAGTAATAAATAATGGTTTAACAAATAAAAATAAAAACATAAAGTTATCTTATTTGATTACTAGGGTGAGTCAAAAGTGTTCATTTTTAGATATAGCAAAAGAGGTAGTTCATCAAAATGGGACTACAATTATAACATTGTACCAAACTAGCAAGTAACACCAAGCTATCTCAGTTTGTTTAAAATAAGATATATGGTTATTTCTTATAACTCCAACATAAACAAAAGGGAACCACTCTTGACTGATAATTTATTTATTTATTTATTGATCTACTAGGAAAAAAGAAGACAGGATTAGGGTTAGGGGTTATGGTTAGTTTAATGGGAAAATAAATAAATAATTTATCAGTCAAGGTGGTTCCCCTTTGTTTATGTTGGAGTTATAGGAAATAACCAAATATGTATTTGAATGTATTAAAAGTAGGTATTTACCCAGCCCATTTTTTGATATAGCAAAAGAGGTAGTTCACAAAATTGAATACCATCAAAATGGGACTACAATTATAACATTGTACCAAACTAGCAAGTAACACCAAGCTATCTCAGTTTGTTTAAAATAAGATATGTGGTTATTTCCTATAACTCCAACATAAACAAAGGGGAACCACTCTTGACTGATAAACTATTTATTTATTTATTGATCTACTAGGAAAAAAGAAGACTGGGTTAGGGTTTAGGCTTAGTTTAATGGGAAAATAAATAATTTATCAGTCAAGAGTGTGAAGAATAAGTTCCAATTACCGTCGAATTGGGGAGACAAGGCAGCAAGCGATTGTAACTTAAATACAAACTCGAATGCTACAAGGTCCACTGCAAAATGACAAAGTATATATAAGACTCCACAATGTCATTCAAATCAAGCAGTCAAGCAACCAATCAGAACTCAAGGAATGGAATGACCCAAATCACCCAGATTCATGAATGGATCATTCTTGATTCCTATTAATACCAGCTGTCTTGGACACTGCTGGAGTTCTACTTAGCTGCTGTTATTAAAACCAACAGTAGACTAACTTCAATAGAGTGGTTCCCCTTTGTTTATGTTGGAGTTATAGGAAATAACCAAATATGTATTTGAATGTATTAAAAGTAGGTATTTACCCAGCCTATTTTTAGATATAGTGAAAGTGGTAATTCACAAAAATTAATACCATCAAAATGGGACCACAATTGTAACATTGTACCAAACATTTAAACTACCAAGTAGCACCAACCCATCTCAGTTTGGTTAAGCTAAAATATGTATTTACTTTAAATATATACGCTCCTACATCTGGGGCGCTGGTGGTTGTCGTCAGTGATGTTATCTGCATGGGTCATTGGGAAGTTTCGGGTCTTCCAACATCAGACTTCCCTCGCCATTCTGACCCTATCAGAGATGATCAATCTCCGACCCCCCCCCCACCAACATTAGATGCTAAAAGACGTCTGACTTTTTATTCTTTATTTGAATGTATTAAAAGTGGGTATTTACCCAGCCCGTTCGCCACTGGGAGTATGTGACACAAAGTCGCAAGTAGAGGGGCATCTAGAGAGTATCAAAGTTGCTATTTAGTAGTAATTGACATGTAAGATTAGCTTGTTAACTATTACATTACAATGGGGCACCATTTTTTTTCTTCTTTTTACTCATGTCATTTACGGGGTGGGGTGGGATGTGACACAAGCAGGTGGGAAGTATTAGGCATCCAGTGAGGATCAAACTCGCTTATAAGTAATAATGTAACTGTGAGACTAGCTTCCTAATCATAACACCATGATAGGATGTCTCAATGTATGATTGTATGAAAAGTATTTTTCTTTTTCTAATAAACATGCACACACATACATACATAAACATGCACACACATATATACACATACATACATAAACATGCACACACATATATACACATACATACATAAACATGCACACACATACATAAACATGCACACACATATATACAGACACCATTTATACAAATAAAGCCAGCAATTTCTTTGTTGTATGTTTCTTATGGGTAGGCCAAATAACTGGACTCGAAGTGTCTGAAAATTATCCATAAGGGTAACTTGACTATAAGATAGGTAGCACTGACCTCTAAGGTAAATATAGGTAAATTTAGATTCAAAACTTTCATTTTTGGTCAGATTGAAAGAGTTTGTGTGTTTACTGTGAAATTGGTTATTCAAGAGTAGAATTTAGAAAAAAAAAAAAAACTGTTTGTCCCTTGTCTTGAGAAGGAAAGACTGCTTATGTTGCTATTCCCAAAATATTAACAAGATAAAAATTATTCTTTTAGAATTTTGTCTCAAATGATTCTTGCAATATTATCCTCATTATATATATATATATAAGTTAAACCTAATGAGTCAGATATACCTAGTAACAGTTTCACTTAGTGCTTTTCAGGGCCATATCTTAGCCCTGAAAAGTACTAAGCGAAACTGACTCATTAGGTTGAACTTTACTATTTGCTCTACTTAGGTATTGAGCACTCTTCACTTTTAGCTTTAGTGTATCCTGGTGGTTTGTTATATATATATATATCTTTTTTTCATATATATATATATTAATATATATAAATTGTTTTTTCTTTTGGCTAAGTATTGTAGTATCAACCGATTATTTTCGGTTGGTACGACTAATCTTGGTCTTTTCTTTTTTGTAATTTTTTTTTTTCCCCAGGTAATGTTTGGTAGTATATTTTTACAACCAAACTATTTGCCAGGGTTTTTCTTACCGCCAGGGCTTACCAACAAGTTTGGTATATATATATATATATATACTAGCAAATATATGCACCCTCCGGGTGCAAGTATTTAAGTTTTAATGTAATAAAATATTGTATTAAATTAGAAAGGCTAATGAAACTAAATAAGAATACAGATAAAAAGATTTGAAACAGAGGGAGTATAATAAAAAATTTGAAACAGGGAGTATAATAAAAAATGGAACAACTGAAACTTACTCTTCCATCACTCTCGTCTTTCATTGTTATTTTTTCGAATTTAAGTATTTAGTTATAAGAGGAAGTAAAGAATAAAATGACCGTTATTTTATCTTGTTAATGGATTTCATTTAAGATTCATTGAAGAGATTTTTGCTTATATTCATTAAAATAAAACCAAACAGTTAGAAATCAATAATACTAAGCACATATTTATTAAATTCGATTTTTTAATATTAATATGCAAATTAGCCTTCCCGTTCACACTGTAAACCGCTATTTTGTTGTATATATAAATATAATTGCATGTTGTCAGTACGTAGACATAGTTAACAGTATTAATAATGTAAGACAATTTTATTAATAATTGAGATTTAGATAAAAATAAATCATGGAGAATGTGATGTAAATAACTAAGGGAATTGTGACTTGAGTAGGAATATAGTTTCAGTTACAGACAGAAAAACACACAATCTCCATTATAATAAGATATATATATATATTAGTTGTAGAAAAAAGCTTTTCTCTCTACCACGGATTCAAGGTACACATTCCTTAGGAGAACTAAAAAAATTATAGGTAGCTATATTTTATATATATTTGTTTAGTTTAGAATAATTTTTATTTCTCTCTCTGTCTTTTAATTAGTATGAACTTTAGTTTTGTTTATCTAAATTGTTTCCCTTTGAAATTAAAGATTAGTTTTCCATACGCTTACCAGACAAAAGTAATTTGTAATTGTATCTGTCATCTATCTTCAACTCTCACTCCTTTTTTCCTTTCCCGAATTTTGATGAATATATATATCAAAATTTACTCAATACCCTTTTAGTTATGCTTACTTTCTGCCCCAAGTAATGCCAGGTACCACAACTAGTACTTAATATATATAAATGGCACATTTGTTGTTTTTGTTGTTTATTGATTTTAACAGCATTTTATTTTTCTTCAACATTTGTCAAATCTAATTCCATTTTCATTACTCACATACTGTTTGTTTATTGATTTTAACGGCATATCAACCCGTCTGGGGTTATGTCATGCCTAACGGTTAGGAAGTAATACATATCGTGTATTTATATTTATACTTTTTAGTAATTGGTTTTAACAATGTGTTAGCATTATTGGGGATTATGTTGTATGGTATTGATTTGTTTCATGTCTATATTCTATGGTATAATTTTATTTCCCTCAAAAAAAGAGAGAATATCCTCCATGTTGACATTTTCAAATAGATCTTTCATATTGTTTGCTTTAAAATAACGGTTCCCGATGTGAGCACAATTGCACAGTACAGATTTTTGATAGCTAATGACCTATTTCTACTGGACTGAACATTTTTTTCCCCAATGGTCAACAGTGGGTTAAAGTGCTTATGGCATTGGTGGCCATCCGCCATAACAGCACAGGCAGTTTTGGTTTTGGTAAACAGATCAGAAATTGATTTTTCTAAATTTAGAATGGCTAAAACAGAAGAAGAAAATAAAATAAAAAGAATTAAAAAATTGAAAAATGATTTTGAAATAGAAACCAAAAATGGACAAATATTTGAAAATTGTTATTTGCTTTATGAAGCTTAATTTTTCTATTTGAACAATTTTAGACATTTATTCATTCATTCATTCATTCCCTCCCCCCCCCTCTCTCTCTCTCTCTCTCTCAGGTTTATCCTCTCTTTCCCTCTCTCTCTTTCTCAGGTTTATCCCCCATCTTTCCCTCTCTCTTTCTCAGGTTTATCCTCTCTCTTTCCCAGGTTTATTCTCTCTCTTTCCCTCTCTCTCTCTTTCTCAGGTTTATTCTCTCTCTTTCCCTCTCTCTCTCTTTCTCAGGTTTATTCTCTCTCTTTCCTCTCTCTCTCTTCTCAGGTTATTCTCTCTCTTTCCCTCTCTCTCTTTCCAGGTTTATTCTCTCTCTTTCCCTCTCTCTCTCTTTCTCAGTTTATTCTCTCTCTTTCCCTCTCTCTCTTTCCCAGGTTTATTCTCTCTCTTTCCCTCTCTCTCTCTTTCTCAGGTTTATTCTCTCTTTTCCTCTCTCTCTTCAGGTTTATTTCTCTCTTTCCCTCTCTCTCTCTTTCTCAGGTTATTCTCTCTCTTTCCCTCTCTCTCTCTTTCTCAGGTTTATTCTCTCTCTTCCCCCTCTCTCTCTTCTCAGGTTTATTCCTCTCTTTCCCTCTCTCTCTTTTCTCAGGTTTATTCTCTCTCTTTCCCTCTCTCTCTCTTTCTCAGGTTTATTCTCTCTCTTTCCCTCTCTCTCTCTCTTTCTCAGGTTTATTCTCTCTCTTTCCCTCTCTCTCTCTCTTTCTCAGGTTTATTCTCTCTCTTTCTCTCTCTCTCTCTTTCTCTCTCTCTCTTTCTCTCTTTCTCAGGTTTATTCTCTCTCTTTCCCTCTCTCTTTCTCAGGTTTTTCTCAGGTTTATTCTCTCTCTTTCTCCCAGGTTTACTCTCTCTCTCTTTCTCTCTCTCTCAGTCTTTGATTTTATTCTTTTATTGTCTTTGTCGCTTTTGTTCACTCTAATTTTATTTTCTTACTCCCTCTCTCTCCATTTATATTCTCCCTCTTCCCACTTTCTCTCTTTTGTTTATTCTATTCTCTTTCACTTTGATTCTATTCTTTTATTGTCTGTTTCTCTTTTGTTATCACTATCTAATTTTATCTTTTTTTCCCCCTATTTCATTCTCTCTCAGGTTTTATTCTCATACATACTTTCTCTCTCTCTCTTTGGTCTTATGATCTTACGCCCCTCCCCCCACTATCTCTCTTGCTTTCATTCTCTTACTTTGTTTTTACCTCTCACCTTTTCTTTCTTTTTGGCCTTATTCTCTTTCTATGTTTAATTTACTCTTTTATTTTATTCTTTACTCTTATTTTTACACACACACTCTCTCTCTCTCACACAAATAAACACACAATCTTCCCACTCTCTCTCTCTTTGGTTTTATTTTCTTACTTTCTCATTATTATTATTAGAGGTGTCTACACTCATTTCTCTATTAGGTTTTATACTTTCACTTTCATTTTATTCTCTCTTTCTAGTTTTATCCTCTCTCTCTCTCTCTCGCTCTCTCTCTCTCTCTCATTTTGGTTTTAATCTTAATTTATCTCTTTCTTTGATTTTATCCTCTCACTTTCTTTTTCATTATTTCTCTGAATGTTTGAGATGAGGCTTGATGATTAGTATTATCTACATTATTCGGACTATTGTCCTCATCTTCATTGTTATCTGTACAACATTTTGGCCGATGTGCCCTCCGGCCTTCAGGTATTTCTTGTCGGACTTGGGAACCGTTGTACAGATAACAATGAAGATGAGGACAATAGTCCGAATAACACAGATAATACTAATCTTTCATTCTTCCTCTGGTTTTATCCTCAAACTTTCTCTGGTTTTATGCTATCATTCTCTCTCTCTCTCTCTCTCTCTCTCTCTCTCTCTCTCCTTACACTTTCACTGTGATTTTATTTTATTTCCTATTCCCATAAACTGATTATCATTTCATATTAATTCTTTCTCATCTTTCTTTTCTGTTTTATTTTTGCTCTTTTCCCCTTTTTAGATTTCTTTTATCTTAATTCTTCCTTTATTCATTCATGCTCTCCATTTCCATTGCTATCAAACTCTCTCTCTCTCTCTCTCTCTCTCTCTCTCATACACATTCTCTCTCTCTCCTTTTCACTCAAACTCTTCCATTCTATCTCTCTCTCTCACACACACACACACACACTCTCTCTCTCCCCTTCTTTCTCCCAAACTTTTCCACCCCTTTCTTCTTTTCACCCAAACTCTTCTATTCTCTCTCCTTCTTTTCTCCCCAAACTCTCGTATTGTCTTTCTCTTCTTTTCCCAAACACTTCCATACACTCTTTCCTTCTTTTCACCCAAACTATTCTCTCTCTCTCTCTCTCTCTCTCCCTATTTTCACCTAAACTCTTCCATCCCCTCTCTCTCTCACCTTCATTAACACAAACTCTTCCATCCCCTCTCTCTTACTGTCTCTCTCTCTCTCACTCCTTTTCTCCCAAACTTTTCCACCCCCTTTCTCCTTTCACTCAAACTCTTCCATTCTATCTCTCTCTCACCTTCTTTTCCCCCCAACTCTCATATTCTCTTTCTCTTCTTCTTTCCCCAAACACTTCCATACACTCTTTCCTTCTTTTCACCCAAACTCTTCCATCCCCCCCTCTCTCTTTCTCTCTCTCTCACCTTCATTAACACAAACTCTTCCACTCTTTTCCTACACTCTATTCTCTCACTAAAAACCTTTCTTTTCTCTTTCTCTTTTTCTCCTTGTAAAATAATTTTTATAGTCATCAGTCCATCAATCTTGTAAGATAACTCTTCTGCCTGAATGCCACAAAAATTTAGATTTATATAAAGTGACTTGGAAAGAAATTATTAAAAATAAAAATAAACAATAAGAAATTATTCGGAATTCTGTCAAGACTAACCAAATGTTGAACTTTGGGTCACAATCAGAAATAAGACAGAAGAATAGAAATAGAAAAAACAAAAGAGAAATATAATAATATTTTTTCCTGAAAAATTTCAACGTAAGTGTTAGGTGTTCTTTGTTTTTGTTGGGTTTTTTGTTTTTTTTTTGTTTTGTTTTTTTCTTGCTTTGAATCGCTGAAGGTATAATATTTCACTAAAAACTAAAAAAAAAAAAAAAAAAAAAACAAAAATAAACAAATAAACAAAAAAGCAAACAAATTAACAAACTAATAACACCCCTAAAAAAACTTTTTAAAAAGACAAAAAAAAAAAAGACAAAAAAAAAAAAAAGACAAAAAAAAAAAAAAAGAAAAAATATTATAAAAGAGAACAATTTGTCAAAACTAAAAGAAGTAGAATTGATACATTTCTCAACAAAGTTGCTTAGTCATTTTTAACATAACAAACTTTCGGTTGTCTAGTGACAAAGAAATAAAAGGACTACAAAAAGACAAGAAAAAAAAAATAAAGAAAAAAAAAAAAGAAAAAAAAACAAAAAAAAAAAAAAACAAAGAAAAAAAAAAACAAAGAAAATCTTTGTATTAGTTTTCCTATCCTGAGACATGATGGAGTCTGCCGTGTAAGGGTATTATACAGTCATGTAGTTACTTTGTGACAGCCTCGCCTTGCTGTTATACATCAGTCTATTAGAATACAAATTAGTTGAGAAAAGGGGAGGTCACTGTTTATTTAGTATAATTATAAAATAGCTTCCATAAATATAATTGACTCTAAAGAAGAAAAATAAATTCTATTCATTTCAGGGAAAGCTGGAGATGTGGGTTGACATGTTCCCGATGGACATGCCCCCACCAGGCCCACCAGTGGATATATCTCCTCGGAAGCCAAAGAGGTAGGCATTTCCTTCTCTCTCTCTCTTTTTTCTTTTTTTTCTTTCTTCGTTTATATTTTTAATCTTGCAGACTTTGTCGGATCCAGACGTCTAATCCATTCAAGATGAAATCGGAAAGAGTCTGTCAGGAAGAGAGTGGACATTCTTGGTCCAACAGAGCGGCCGTCAAAGAGGCACCAGCTATGAAAAAGTGATATTCGATGCTCAGAGTTGCTAGCTTGCGGTGACCGCGGTCAGCATCTGCAACATTTCTTTAAGCAGGAAATGAGAATGATGAAGACAGCCGACACCTCGAAACATTCGGGTCAACCTGTAAATGGGTGGACAGGGTCCAATTGATGTTTGTTGCCGTTATATAATTCCTGTCTGTATAAATACCAGTGCTCATCTTTATTTGAAAATTTGAAGACAAAAAACAGGAATTAAATTCTTTGCATAGTATATTAATTCCATCAAGAATAAACCAAACATGATAATAACTGAAATGTAATTTTAGAAATAAGCTTAAGATAACGCAATCCTTCTCCGAGAAAAATATTTATCCATATATATAAATAAAAAATTTCTTAATATGTATATATATAAGTAAAAATGTCTCTTATATATATATATACATATTAAGTAAAAAATGTCTCTAATATATATATAATATAAGTAAAAAATATCTCCTAATATATATATATATAAGTAAAAAATATCTCCTATATATATATATATATAAGTAAAAAATATCTCCTAATATATATATATATATATATAATATATATATATATATATATATATATATATATATATATATAAAAAATCTATAATATATATATATATTATATATATATATATATAATATATATAAAATATATATATATATATATATATATATATATATAAATAAAAATATCTCATATATATATATATATATATATATATATATATATATATATATATATATATATATATAAAAATATCTCATAATATATATATATATATATATATAAAGTAAAATATCTCATAATATATATATATATATATAAAGTAAAAATATCTCATAATATATATATATATAAAGTAAAAATATCTCATAATATATATATATAAGTAAAAATATCTCATATATATATTATGAGATATTTTTACTTATATATATATATATATATATATATATATATAAGTAAAAATATCTCACAATATATGCATATAAGTAAAAATATATCATAATATATATACATAAAGTAAAAAGTTCTCATTCTCAGTTGGTAGAGCATCAGCCAAGAAACCACAAGGTTCCGGGTTCGATACCGGCCCTCGCCAACTCAGTGTATGAGTAGCACAAGGATATGTGCAGTAAAGTAAGGAGCTGATGGTAGGAGTGGCGCTCCACCTCAGATGAAAAAACAATCTCCTTGGTCTAGCGCTAGTGAAAACTTTTACCTTTTTCGGATCAGTTAACTTTGAACTACGTATCTTTGAGGCGTAACAAAGATTCTCAAAGATACGAGGTCCAAAGTTAACTGACCTGAAAAAATGTAAAAGTCTTTAAATAAAATAACTGGTGCATTATATCTTTTATTCATTAATGTATCAACACTGAAAATTTCATTAAATTCGGTCGATTCCTTGATTTTTATATATATATATATATATATATATATGAAAAAGTGAATGGAAGTGAATCCGACAGTATGAAATAAATATTTTTAGAAAAACAAACACATGATGTTATAATTCGCTGACAGAAATCTGTTTCGACCCTTTATTGAAGTGGTCTTCATCAAGAGCAAGATGTTTGTACCACTTTTGATTTTGTAATGGTTTAATCACACCGTCTCTCTATCACACATCTCGCTCTTGATGAAGACCACTTCAATAAAGGGTCGAAACAGATTTCTATCAGCAAATTATAACATCATGTGTTTGTTTTTTCTAAAAATATTTATTTCGTATATATATATATATATATATATATATGGTAGAAATGTGAGGAGGTTAATCAGACAATATGTGGAGAAAAGTAGACAAACAAGTTTCCATAATATCCCGTGTTTGTCTACTTTTCTCCACATATATATATATATATATATATATATTATATATATATATATATGCAAAAATATAAGTATTTTGCTTAAGAAAAAAAAAAAGAATTTTTATATCAGTAAAAATAAAATCTGAAACAGCAAAAACTGAAATATTTCTCTTTTATTAGAATTTTATCTAAGCCTGATAAAAAAAAAAGGTTTTATTTGTTTTTTTCACATTTTTCATGTCTGAGCAGTTGGGGGGTGGGGGTGGCAGATGAATAACTTGAAAATGAATGGGCAGTGTTACCTGATGCTGTACAGAGCATTCTAACATATAAACCTCACCCCCCCAAAAGGGCATGTCTAGGAATAAATAAAGTTGGAAAAGCTGTTGCAAAACATAAAGCACCCATCACCACAATCAACCAACCCAACCCTGGATAAAGCTAAAGGGCAAATATCAGGGCAGATTTTAGATAAGATTTTTCTAAAATGAAAATAAAAAATAAATAAAAAATTTTTTAAAAAAAAAAAAAAAAAAAAGAAAAACTATTTCTCAGTCAGAATAAAAAAAAATCACCTTGCCATGGTGCAGTGGTTAGCAAGTCAATCTAACAGGCTGTTATCACCGAGGCAACGCTGACCTTAACCGGCATTATTGGCCTTGTACCAGACTAAGTTAGGTTTAGTAAATAACTGGATACCTTGCCATGATACAATGACTAACCTGTAGAAAGGTACCTCCCCTCTGAAGAATAATCAAGCTGAGTTCCAATTACCATCGAATTGGTAGGACACGGCAACAAACGGTTGTAACTTAATACAATCCCATCCTGTCGCTATTCTACTGCAAAATGACAGGGTATTTATGAAGCTCCACAATATCATAGCGGCCAGTCGGAGCTTAGGGCGTTGGGTCACCCAAATGCATGAATGGACTATTCTTGATTTCTATAAATACCAGCTGTCTTGGACACTGCTTCAGTTGTGCTTAGCTAGTTGCTGTTATTCAAACCAACAATAGACTAACTGACTTCAATACCCTCCAAAAAATAGATGTCCTGTATATGACACTAAACTGCATCTGATGGTGAGTTTCCAGTTCTGAAGATCAAGGGAGTGTGGAGCACCACTTCATTGCCATTACTCCCAGGTTCATTCTGACCCAAAATGCTTGAACCATTTTTGATCTGATCATTAGGTGAGTAAATGTCCTCTCACTTGATAAGTAGTTTCATATGTTATATAAGTGCCACGGGTCAGTGTTCAATCCCAGGCAAAGGTGAAGATTTTGAAAATTAATAGATGAGCAGGCCACACTTGGTTGGTTTTATGATGTATCAACTATTGTTGGGTTATATGATACCTTTTTTTTTCCAAAACTGTTTGATCTTAAGCCTTAGGCTGATTGGTTGGATTTTATGGCATGTCAACCCTTGTTGGGTTTATTAGAGAGATGTTTTATTAATTCTTGTTGCGTGCTCAAAACCAACTCATTTTTTATCTATTTCCATGTACCCTGATAAATACTACCAGTAGTCTGGTGAGGTGACAAAAACACTCCTAGAACCCAGGTCTTGTTTAATTAAAAACTACCAAACAACGCCTTTTAGATATTTGATGAAAAATGGCAAGACAACATATAGGTGCTAGGGCTTGGCATGATTTATCCGAGGGGGCCTCTTCAACCAATCGTCTAACCCAAGTAACGTCCAAAATGTGGAGTTGCATGTCATGGACTGTTCAGTCACCAGGATACCATCCTTAAGTATCATGGGTCGCCACCCACGGTCAACAGGTGGCCATACTGAGGCTGGGGGTTCTTAGATGTCTGAAGAGGTGCAGTTGGTGTTTCTAAAGCCCCAGCCCACAGGGCTGGATAATAATCCTTAGTAAACAATGAAAACTTCAAGTTATAATTATTTATACAAATAATTTGAGTCCCAACTAAAGTTTTTTAATAGATTGTAGAATTCTTATTTATAATCTGGGGAAACAATTAAAGCCATCTAACTCCTACCTTGTAATCTATTCTGTCTAATTCGTTTCTAGGAAACAATTAACGTGCATTTACAGTTAGTTTGAAATGGTGGGGAACAAAAAAAAGAAAAACACTGATACGATTTTACTGCGTCCTTTTAGATTTTTATGCGTCAGGGACGCATACCTATCAGCATATATATATTAAAATTAAATTTCATCATACAGAACTGTAAAACAGAACAAAAATAACCACATGGTTATACGGTAGCAAGTATTCCTATCTAACACTAATAATTTGCACACAGTTATATGGTAGCAAATAACTCTTACTTATTGTTAAAGACCTCCTCTCAATGAGAAGTCTTTTTATACCAGTGAGTATCCTGGGCATGACACTAAACTGCATCTGGTAGTGAGACTCAAGTCCTAAAGAATTTTAAAATAAAAATATTTACCTACAAACTTAAAAATCATATATATATATATATATGAGAGAGAGAGTAATCCACAGACATGTGTTTCAACTTATCAAGTCTCTTCAGTTTTACTAGACATTTTGTGAGCTACCTACAACCGGGATAGAACTCCGATCGATTCATCATCAGTCGGACAGCTTAACCACTAGGCTATCATCACCCACAGAATGCGATGGGGATTTTAACGGTTTTAATACACACATCTGGATGTATGTATGTATGTATGTAAAGGCCGCCACAGAGTGCTCCATCCCTTTTATAGGAGAGTGTATATATATATATATATATATATAATTGCTTGTTATAAGCACTTGTGTATAAAGTTTGTTATAACGCTGACTTATTCGAGTAACATTTATACCAACCAAATATTGAGAACAACCAAATATTTTTACCGGTAAGTCATTCCCTATATATATATATATATATATATATATATATATATATATATACACATACAGTAATGCTGATAGGTTTTTGATTTAGTGCATCCTGGGATTCATATATTTGCTTTGAATGAGTCCCCAGAAAAATGTATGCGTCCCAACTAAAGTTTCTTAATAGAGTGTAGAATTTTTATTTATAATCTGGAGAAACAACTGAAGCCATATACCTCCTACCATGTAACCTATCCTGTTTAATTCGTTTCTTGGAAACAATTGAAATGCATTTACATTTAGTTTGAAATGGTGGACGAAAGAAGAAAAACACTGGGCGCACAGATACGATTTAACTGCGTCCTTTTAGATTTTTATGCGTCAGGGACGCAGGACGCGTATATATATATATATATATATATATTATTAAATTTCATCATACAGAGCTGTAAAACTAAACTATTTGTTGATTATACCTTGTTTTATTAATAAAGCCTTTCCTTTTTTTTCTTTAATATTCATATTCTTTTTCAGACGTCTTCTCTGTTAAATCGAACTTAACGGACCTAAATTCCACCATCGTATGTCACCCTAGCCAAAGAAAAAAATACTAAAAATCAGGGAATTAACTGAATTTAATGAAATTTTCAGTGTTGCTATATTAATGAATAAAATTTTGAGGCGTGACACAGATTTTCAAAGATATGTGATTCAAAGTTAACTGCCCTGAAAAAATATAAAAGTTTTTAAATAAAACAACTGGTGCATTATATCTTTTATTCATTAATATATCAACACTGAAAATTTCATTAAATTCTGTTAATTCCATGATTTTTGGTATTTTTTTTTCTTTCGGCGGGGTGACATATGATGTTTGAATTTAGGTCCGTTAAGTTCGATTTAACCTGTCTTTTATAAATTTTTCTTATAAAAATTCTTTGTTTTTTTTGCATATTTAGGCATTTCTTTTGTTTTAATTACCAATGCAAATTAAGACAGTTTAATAAAAAAAATAATTGCCTTTTTGTAACTCTCTCTTTCATAGCTACGAGTTACGATGTGTTATCTGGAATACAGATGATGTTGTGTTGGAAGATGATGCGTTTTTCACGGGAGAGAAAATGAGTGACATCTACGTAAAAGGATGGATAAAAGGACAAGAAGACCTTCAATGTACAGACATCCACTACAGGTACGTAACTATTTATTACATACCATTAATTACAGGTAGGTAATTATTTAATACATATTGTCAATTACAGGTTATAGGTAATTATGTATTACAGATGTAATTTTCATATCGTTAATTACAGGTATGCTTTCGGTGCTTACACCTTACATGTGAAATCTAGGTCAAGGCGTTGGTCTTCAATTCCGATTGGTCTAAATTTATTCAGTTTTCCGGATTCAGGTCGTGATGTCGGAAGCAATTAAGGGATCGTTGGAGTCGCTAAAACTATACCGACTCCAGTTGAATTTATATTTTATATGGCCCTAGTTTAGTCTGTAAAGTTATACAGTGTACATTATTTATAAATAGCTAATAAAAAACATGGTTTTTATATTATTAATAGGCCATAATCATCTAATTACATAAAGCGGGGTCGGATCAGGAGTGCCAAAAATAGAGGAGTCGAGTCAGAGGTTTTGTGTTCCGACAACACGGCTCTAAATCATTGGACACGATTCCTAATGTTTCGAAACACCTTTGGTAACTAATAGATAAAATCACCCCATAAACTTGTTAAATATCATGGTGGTCCTTCATGTCAGGGCAGGGGTCAAACTCAAGGACTCAAAAAGACCATTACGTCATAGGAGAGAGGCACAGTGGGTCAAAAGTAGAATAGGGGGTGGGGCATGATTTCCACTATTTATAATACTAATCTGCAATTAAAGGTTGCAATTTATTTTTTTTACCAAAATCAATACGCATATGATAGTAAGTGGGATACGTAAATTAGTACCACTAGCACAAAAAAAAAAAAAAAAAAAAAAAAAAAAACACTCCGGGTGGTGTAAAAATTATTTTTTTTAAAGATATTGCCTGAGGGGTTGGGAGTTTAAAATTCAATGTCAGAGGGTTTTAATCATAATTAAAATCATCATATTTAATCAAGGAGTAAAAAAAATTTAAATCCGAAATAGAAACTTAGTTATTTCCTCCTCAAACATGCATGCATCTATTGATTATTAATTAGATAATTATTTTGAATATTTTGCACATAGATTTTACACAGAATCGTTGGTATTTATTTATTTGTAATTTTTTTAACCTCTTGTTGCTGAAAAAAAAAAAGAGGGGGCGAGTACAAAACAATTTTTAAAATTGCTTACTCCAATTTTGAATGTATAATACAGGGTTGTTTTTATTCTATGTATTTTTGACTATAAATTAATTACCCATTAATAGACACGCAATCATTGAGAATGTTGTGACGTAGTTTTGGTTACAGACAGAAATCCACCCAGTCTTCATTATTAATAGAAAATGTAGAGATGGTTAAATTTTACTTAATTCCATTTTTACTCGTGGAAAAGTCCCTTTTTCTGATTTCGCTTAATAAATTCAGATTATTTTCTTTTTCAATATATTGTATTTGATAGATAAATTGCAATAAATTTTATTAGAAATATTATTGAAACCAAAGCAAAATTCAAAGTTTTATCACATTTTTAAAAAAAAATAGCAGATACAATTTCTGTTTATTTAATAATACTCTCTCAAACATTTTATATGATTTTCTATTGGTGTGCGTTGTCTGTCATCTCAGGCACATCACACACCCCACCCACACGGCAAAATATGAGTTGACAAATCTATTTCTTCTTACATTATGAAATAAAACAAATTTCCTCCTTATGTACGTTAATTGTCAGTCATTTCAAGTACACCCACCATACCAGTAAAGAGATGTCAAATCTACCCTTTCTAATGTTATGAAACAAACAATTCCATATGTTCAGTTGTGCGAGTTAATTTTCCACGGTCTAATGGGGTTGTAAGAGGTTTTGGTTGTTTTAAAGGTTTAAAGGTAGCTGGATATTCTCGGTGCATGTTCTTAGCGTTTTTGCTTTTAACCACATCTCATTTGGTGGTCGCGCTGAAAAGGAAGTAATTCAAGGAACGAAAAAGAAAGAGACAAAGGCAGAAGGTGGTTTTATGATTTAGGCTTTATTCCCCGGCCATAGTCGCCTGTGGCAAGGAAATATCTCCCTGGCTACTAGTGTGACTAGACACAGTTCAGGCCTAAACTCGAATGGCCGAGATATTAACTTGGGGTCGGAAGTCGGTCCTTTTTCTCGCACATGTGTGGAGGGTTCTTCCGGTGAAGGCTCATGGGATATTATTTTTTAAATTCGTTTTTAATTTTAATTTTATTCTAAATAAAATTTCAATGGGATTTATGTCCGGAGATTGTGCACACCAAGGCAATGTTTCACATTCTCTATTTAAAAAAAAAATAAATAAATAAATAAATAAATAAGTGTCATTTTGAATATTAAATCAACATAATGCTTTGTTTATTTTTCGGTAATATGCCCGTCAGACATTTCACCGGACACGGCTTATCCACAGATATATATATATATAATTGACGGTGTAAAAGAAAAAAAAACTCCCGGCACTATAATTTGTAATTACAAAAATAAATTTATGCCCGGAGAAAAAAAATTCATTAAAAAAAAGGAAAGACCAAAATATATGCACCACCTGAAAATAATCAGCCGACACCACTGTAATGGACAAAAGAAAAAAAATACCGAAAGTGTTGCCTAAGTTAAATATGCTAAAGCGCTCAATACACTAAGTGGAGCAAATAATTTAATAATTTTGACTGAAATCAGATGATAGGTTTGGAGAAACTTAGGTAGATAGTAAAGCCTAATGATTCAGATACACACACGCACATATATATATATATATATATATATATATATATATTGGAGAATAAACTAGATAGGAGCTGCACGATGATGTTGCGTGTTACCTTTAAAAAAATCCTGGAAGTCGCATCTCACAAAAAAAAAAAAAAAAACAGCACAGCTGTACGGGCATCTGCCTTCTATTACCCAAACCATCCTAATGAGGCGAACAAGACATGCCGGAGAAGCAAGGACGAGCTCATTAGTGACGTTCTCCTGTGGACACAAAATTATCATTCAATTTCAAGTTGGAATGAATATTGCTTTCTTCATTTTAACAAAAATCTCATCTGCTAGTTCTGATTATATATACACAATAAACATGGGTACCTCACGTGGTGTAATGGTTATCAAGCTAGATTTGTTAATGAGTTTGATTCTCATTGGGCGCACCATACTTCTGGCCTTGTGCCACGTCTAAGCTAAGCTTAGTAAATAACTATACACAACAAACACAGTGATGCTGATAACTTTTTGATTTAGTGCGTCTTGGGACTTGCCTTGAATGAGTCCCCGAGAAAATGTATGGGTCCCAACTAAAGCCATCTAACTCCTACCTTGTAACCTATACTGTGTAATTCATTTCTAAGAAACTATTGAAATGTATTTACACTTAGCTTGAAATGGTGAGGGAAGAAAAAAATAATGACACTGGGACGCATGGATATGATTTTACTGCGTTCTTTTAGATTTTGTGTGCGTCAGACGCAGAATTTTCAGTCTGCAGACATAAGAATTTTACTAACATATAGATGTACAATTAGCTAATCTAAAAAAAATGTGAAAATTGTCGGCCAAAAGACTGTGAACTTTGAAATATTATTACCCAAAATTGTACTTGACCAGTACCGAGGAGAGGGAAGGGGGGTTGTGGGTTTGTCCAAAAGGTGTGGCTGTGAATGACTATGAACTTTGAAATGTTAATTCAGAGAAGTCTACTCGACTGGTGCTGGGGAGGAGAGCTCACCTTTTAACCCTGCCCCTCCCGTGTCAACAACAGAAGATGATCTGAGAATTGTTGCTCGGACCGTTTGTAAACTTGAAACCCTCCAATAAAAGAATTTAACATCTAAAAGAAACACAAAAGTTTTGGCAATTATCAGCAAACATAATCTCTCTCATTATGCAGTCATCCGAGTCGAATAGACGCAAACCTGATGGATGTCTTCTACAAGTTGGCATAATTATGGTATTTGTTCTTCAACGGGAATTGATATTTAGAAATGATGTTCAAGTTGACCCAACAAAGCCAGGAACCTGGGGGGGGCGAGGGCGGGGGGTGGTGGTAAACAAAGCGAGACCCTAGACGAAGCACTTGGTGAGAGCATTGATTCTTCGCTTAGCTGACACACTGGTTCCGATAGTAATCAGGTCAAGTCTAGTGTCAGAATACTTTGGCGTTTTGCTGAACTTTTCATGCATAGTCAATTATCGTTGCGGCGTAAAGTTTGGCTGTCAAATAGAGCAACACTCTGGGCAGCCAGCCAGAATTAACAGAAATTTTAACAGCTACAAGTTTTGAGAGAGAGAGAGAGAGAGAGAGAGAGAGAGAGAGTGGACTGGGAACGGGTGGCGCAGGCAGCGCTTCGGCTATACAGGGTTGCTAATTCATTTCCATTGCACCTTGAAAACGAAGTGGCAGTTGCACCTGCTCTCCGATGAAATTCAGCAATTCTTGCTTAATGGATCCATGAAGAAAGTGAAACGAAACATTTCGGTACGGGAACTTGCAGCAGAAAAAGTGCACCAAAAATCCACTGTCAATATGCATCAGTAGATAAATTTGCGGTTATCCAACCCCCCCCACACACATTACAATTATATATATATATATATATATATATATATTGAAGTCGGTAAGTCTACTGTTGGTTTGAATAACAGCAGCTAACTAAGTACAACTTAAGCAGTGTCCAAGATAGTTGGTATATATAAATCAAGAATGATCCATTCATGAATTTGGGTGATTTGGGTGATTCCATTCCTTGAGTTCTGTTTGACTGCTTGATTTGAATGACATTGTGGAGTCTTATAAATATCCTGTCATTCTGCAGTAGACTTTGAGACTATTCGGGCTTGTATTAAGTTACAACCGTTTGTTGCCTTGTCTTCCCAGTTCGACGGTAATTGGAACTTTAATTATTTTTCTATATATATATATATAAATATACTAAATATATATATATTAAATTATATATATATTAAATCCGACAATATAAAGAAAATTTGAAAAAAACAAGTATTCCGAAATTGGGATGAATTTAATAATCGATGTTGAAAACATTTCGGTACATTGAACCTTCATCAGGATCTATGTGACAGGAGATGAAAATCTTTTTAGTTATGTAACTGTATTTGATCAGCGTTTTAATTTTGAAAGGCAAGTCGCGATCTACTCACGCGAAGGTGTCATGACGCGTGACGCCACTCGAAGAAATGCAAAGACGAGAAAATATTAATGGACTGATTATTTTTTAAGAGAACATAGGGAAACAAAGTGGGAATGATAACTAAATAAATAATTAAATGAAGCCTGGTATTTTGTAATTGTTTAACACTATTTTAGCTAAAAACATATAAAAACATATAAAAACATCCATCATTTTCTTCACCCCAAGAGACATCCTGATGAAGGTTCAATGTAACCGAAATGTTTTAAACATCGATTATTAAATTCATCCCAATTTCGGAATACTTGTTTTTTCAAATTTTCTTTATATTGTCGGATTTAATTTCCATATTTACTCCCATATATATATATATATATATATATATATATATATTGGTTGGTTGGCAGCCTTCCGTCTACGAGAGACGATGGAGTAGTATCAAAGTTCTTTTTTCTCTTCTTTTCTTCCTTTCTTTGAATTGCATAGCCGGGCGGATTCATAAGGATAAGCTGTTGCCCATACAACAATTCCCCCCTCTCCACACTGCCGCTGTGATTCAAAGGAAAGGTAAGGTACCAATGCGGTTTGGTAACGGTAGTGTCGCAGGAGTTGATGGATAATATTGGATTTCAGCATCACACCACTTTAGGGACTCCGGCTCTTGATTTGTTTTCGGGGTTTACTCCCATATATATACATATATATATATATATATAAAAGACGCCCTATCGAAGCTAGCTCCTATGGAGGGGTTTTGATTGGAACTTCGACCCAACAATGGCACTTCACACCACATATTAAATTTTATTGAACAATTTAAAAAATTAATAAAACAATTGATAGTTTTAATCATAACAATGATGGCTAAACTTACAAATAGGTCGGAAAATTAGCGTGACCCAGAAAAAACAGAACCCACAAATTTTGTAATAAAACTTATTTTAACTAGCGGGGTAGGGTTTACGGTTGGGGTTTAGGGTTAGTTTAATGGGAAAATAAATAAATAATTTGGGTTCTATTTTTTCTGGGTCACCCTGTAAACAGAACCCACAAATTTTGTAATAAAACTTAATTTTAACTAGGGGGGGGTAGGGGTATGGATAGGGGGTTTAGGGTTAGTTTAGTGGGAAAATAAATAAATAATTTGGGTTCGGTTTTTTTCTGGGTCACTCTGTAATATGTTTTAATTTTCGACCGATTTGCAAGTTTAGCCACAATGATATAGCATTTATTTCTAATTCAGGTGTGACTTTCGTTCGATTTCGCAATTAATTACGACTATCCCAAATTTATTTCAAAGTTATGAAAATTGTTATCGCATAAAAAAAAAATTCGTCGCAGTTCACTGATGCAGTGAGGACCAATGCTTTTGTAGCAAGCTGGGTGTAGTATATATTTTATATAGGTTTACACAACTTACTAACTTTTAAACAAAACTCAACACAATGAAAGAAATCAACGGAATTGTATTAAATAACAATCTGTATTAAAATAGAATTACAGACATGTATAATAGCATACCGGGCATAGTCCTTTGTTTTATATTGTGGTATTAATAGTTCATATTTTATCTTGTTTTTCTTTGCTGATACTGGAGCTGATTTGTTGCGTGACCACTCGTCTTGTCCATTCTCTGAACTACTGAAAAATTCCCGCTTTTCCTTTTTTGGCGCTTGATTTTGAATTCAGCGTTTGTTATTTTCCGTTTCTGCATTTTTGGGATTCTTACTCCCCCTTTTTAATATAATCGGCAACTGCCATTTTATTAACCATTACACTTTCAATGTGATTGAATATTTACTAAGATTTGGTTAGTTTGGTGCACACCCCTTAGATTGTTTACAGTACCTTCTGTTATTAAATTGTCACCCATCTAAGTCATCAAATAAATTCATTGTGATATCAGGTTACCTACAGTACCTGCTGTTGCTTAAATGGTCACCCATCTAAGTATTGAACAGGCTCATTACTGCTTAACGTCGGTGATCTAGCGGGAACCCGTGCTTTCAACGTGATTTGACCGTAAGCTTAACAAATTAGGGTGTTTTGGTTGGGGGTTTGAACGGATTAATGGCATTTCAATTTATTTCAATGGTGAAAATTGATTTGATATACGAGGAAACTAAGTTTGAAGCGGAACGAATTAAAGTCGTAAGTTAAGATACCACTGTACATTACTTTTACATTGGTCTTGGATCTTCATTGGCTTAATTGGTAACTGGAACTACTAGTCTCGTGACACTAACGGAAGTTACCATTGTAGTCACCTCTACCCACAAATAATAAATTAAGTACACTTGCATTAATAAATAAATAAATGAAATTTGCATCACGTCAAGATTGCACTTTGAAGAGAGTAGTAAGTACACTCGCACCAAAAAGAAGCCAATACTTTTACCGGTTATTTCCTATAACTCCAACCTAAAAAAGGGGAACCACTCTGAATGAATTTTACCTGTTAATTAATCTACCCATTATTACATTCCTATTAAACTAACCCTAAACCCTAACCCCGTCTTATTTTTTCCTAGCAGATCAATAAATTTATAAATAATTTATCAGTCAATCAGATTGGTTCCCCTTTTTTAGTTTGGAGTTATAGGAAATAACCCTTTTACCACTTGCGGACGTAATAGTGAACATGACACAGGATAGAACAAAACATTCTTCAACTTTCCATAAATACTGACTTTACCTGGGGTTTTAAAACTTTTAAGTCCGTAGACCCCTACAAAAATTGATTGACCTATCATGCACCCCCTCCTTATATACCCCAGTCCACCTTACATATGTAATCAATGAATTCTGCATAAACGTTTATGTAAAACTATTAATTGTAAAATAACCGTAAAATAAACAGTAAAGTAAGCATAACATGTAAAAAAAAAAGAGCTGCAAATATTTAATACTAACTTAATAACTTACCAAGGAAGCACATTTCCTAATGTGATAGGTGAAGCTGATGACTTTTGATAAGTTCATGAATATTGGGCTTAAACTTTTGAAAATATATCAACATGAGCGTGTTCTTCAGGATTCTTGTGGAATTAATTTCTTCTAATTACTAAGAAGTCTTAGTAGTTTCCATAGATCCCTTATAGACACCCGAATACTTACAGACCCCTGAGTTGTTGTGTAGACTAGTGATTCTTAACGTGGTCCAGCTGAACCATCTGTGGTCCACAAAACATTTCTAGTGGTCCACAGAGAGTTCGAAGCCACAAAATGTTTGAGTTTAATGACCCAGTTGAAAAATCTCTATTTAAGCGCACGTCGATGATCGCGGAAAATGAATTGTTTTGTCTGTCTTTAACACGTGTGCTAGCCACTCGCAGCAACATTCAAGAAAAGTAGGATTGGTCCATGGGAATTTTTTGAATAAAAAATGGTCCATAAGCCGAAAAAGGTTGAGAAGCACTGGTGTAGACTCTGGGGATGGGGTATGTAGACCACTTTGAGAAACCCTAGTCTAGAGACCTTTTCATTAGCCGAACTTGTCCATTCTTTTTCAGTTAAGCATGTCTTGTTCGTCTTACTTTTCATCTCACAAACCATCCAAGTAAGGGCTGCCTGGATTTGTTCAGAAAGTACACAGCATCTTTGTGTAGTTACTATTGTAACGCTGGTCGGCCCACACTGGCGTGCCCATGTGCTGGCTTCCACAGGGGGACGTCGTTTATGAGTTCGTCCTTGCTTCTCCAGCAGTGTCCCGCATGTCTTGTCCGTCTTACTTGGATGGTTGGGGTGATATGTGGCAGGTGTGGGCCGACCAGCAAAGACGTACATTGATCAGCTCTGTGCGATACAGGATGCTGCATAGAGGACCTCCAAGAATGATGAGCGATAGGGACGGATGGAGAGAGATTGTCATGGATATCCGTGCTAACAGCGCGACATGATGATGATGATTGTAACGCTACGCTCTTTTTTCGGACTGGAGAGATGTATCAACACTTTAGTTACTTTACCCTCTCCTAGTCGGAATGGCTGAGATGATGAGGTGTCAATTCTGCCTTACGTTCGCACTCATTTCCGACTGGAGAGATTTACATGTTCACGTTCTTACGGTACGGCCCTTCAAATAGAGAATGTATGTGTGCATAGAGAAATGTACAATATACTTATCTCTGTACAGAGATGGTGGAATCCTAGTTGTTGCAGTTGTTGGCAGTTCCCTGATGTCTGGAATCAACTTGGGGGCTGAATTACATCTTTCCTAGTGCCATTAGGAGTTCTTGATAATAACACAATGCCATTTCTTTTTTCTCATAAGTATATTTATTTCCCCCAAGTTACAACTACCGAGAGCAAGAGATTCATGTCTTGCCTCGTTCACGCATTCTGCAAGACTCCATTTTCACTCTGACCACTCACTCCTCCTTTCTCACCTTTACCACGTACCATTCGCTCGTCCAACCAAAACACGCCATCTCATCACTTAAACTTTTCCATTCTATTCCACATCATCATCATTTAAATTTTTCCGTTCTAATCTGGGCATGAGTGGCCTCACGGTTCCACGTCATACTCATTATGTAACACTATCTAGCTTGAATAGACAAGAAAATTATCTAAGGGAGATAATTATTTATTGTATTCTACTTAAACTTCCCCTGCCAATAGTGATATATTTGATCTAGAAGAAAATTAACTTTTATAACAAATTTTTTTTTAAACAGTTAGGGATTGTACTTATTTATGGGTGTTAAGGGGCAGGTTTAGCTCAGTCGGTAGAGTATTCGCAAGAAATCGCAAGGTTCCGTGTTCGATACCGGTCCTCGCAACCCAGTGCATGATTAGCACGGCTTGGGTAATCTGATCTGTACGGCAAAGCATCTGGAAGCTAACGGTGAGTATGGCGTCCCATCTCCGCATAAAACAATCTCACAGGTCTAGCGCTAGTGAAAAGGGGATAGATTCCCTCGCTGTTTGGCTGACACCGACAATAGGCCACTCTGACAACTTATTGTATTTAAACTGAACTAATTCATAAATTTGTACATGAATATTTCTAATGGGCCAAATTTATTATATCAGCTAAGGATCCATATTGTGCATCCACTATCTATGCATATATTGATATGTTTGGTGCTAAGGGAGCTATTTAGTCAAGTGCCCACTCGCCAAGGACCAACACTAGCATTAGTATATCCGTGATATACTAACATTGAACACGACAGAAAAGACAAGAAAAACGTATTTGTACATTATAAGAACATTCAACCTTTTATATACATAATATTCATACCAGTGGTATTAAGAAAGAAAGAATGCATAGGCGTGTCCCAACAGCTAGAAATATATACATGTTATTCAATGAACAAGCAGTATGTGGAAGGGGTACAAAAATGGAAAATGCCTTATTTCATAGGGGGGAAGTAAAATAGCAACGTGGCTTTATCTTTCCATGGCCGGACCCGAGACACGTTTCAAAGAGCAGAGGTAAAAGATATCGAGAATAGGTTTCTGGATAGTCATGTAACACCTCAAGAGACACCCAAAATATAGACACCTAAATAAAGTGCTGATTATTATTCATAAAAACTTAGATAAAATAAAATTGTCAAGTGATAGCGAGAATGTGTTTCTGGGAAAGTCGTGTGACAACCTTGGAGGCACCCAACGGACACGCCCATTCTCTAAGGGAGATGATTATTTAATGATTCCCTTACACGAACTTAAAAGACAAATATTCGGGATACGTCGACATACTGAGTTGGATTCTGCTCGCTCTTGTCCCGTTTCTGATAGCGATTTTTAAAAAATGCGTAAGTTACAAAATGGGTTTCTGAGACAGTCATGGGACAACCCAGGGGGCACCCAACGGACACGCCCATTCTCCAAGGGAGATAATTATTTAATGGTTTCCTTACACGGACTTAAAAGACAAATATTCAGGATACGCCAACAGACTGAGCAAGAGGGTCGGTTGTTGCTCGCTCTACTCCTGTTTTCTGATGGCGATTAAAAAAATGTGTTAGTCACAAAATAAAAGTGAAAAAAACAAACTATCAATAGCTTTCAATGTGTAAAACATTGTCGAGTTAAATAAAGTGCTGATTATTATTCATAAAGAACTTAGATAAAAATAAAAGTGTCAATTCCCCGCAGTGTGAGGTGAATACAATCGTTGTGATTATTGTTTTGGGGGGACAATATTTATGTACTTTCTACATGTTTGGAAGCTTAATGGTTCTTAGTTGAGAGAGAAAGAGAGAAGAAAAAAGACAAAGAATAAAAGAGAGAAAAAGAGGGGGGGGGACAAAAAAGATTTTTATGAATGACAAACCTTACTTGTATTAAAATCTCATTAAATGTGTTGAACGGAAACAGAAAGAAAGAAAAAAAGGACACGAAAGAATCGTTATGTTTATTCGAAGATTCAAAACTGTCATATAGTACCTAAATAATGAGAATGGAATCGTCTGTTTTTCCTATAAATAATGGCTGACAAAACCTCGGAAGATTATCGTCGTAGGAAATTGTTGTATACTGGATCATACAATATTCAGTTATACTAGTCCATCCAAATACTGGATCATACAATATTCAGTATACTAGTACATCCGAATACTGGATCATACAATATTCAGTATACCAGTACATCCGAATACTGGATCGTACAATATTCAGTACATCCAACTACAGTTTGCGCCAGACATAGAGTAACTCACAACAGAGTGTTAAAACATCGAGGTAGACGGTTCGCATAATGGTTCCGTAATCTTTGTAGTCTCAGGGTATTTGCCTCTCATCCCATTTATGAGGGCGTGACACAAGGACATTTTTATGTGGGCCCACCCACAAGCCGAAGCTCATGGGTGATAAGCACAAAGAATGCGTTGATTCCGTCGGCATTCCCCCTCAAGGGAGGAGCCTCAGGTGCTTGGCAATAAACCCGGCCCTGCCCTTTTAAATCAAGGGGGCTGGTATTGCTTGGGGGGGGGTAGCTCCCTGGGATCAACGCTGTTAATTTTACTTTGCCGCTCCAGAGGCCGAAGGACTCAGCAATCATCCGATGTTCTAAAACAGCAGTGTACAAATAGTCCTGGACCAGCGCGTTCCTTCCCTACGAAAGTTAAACTAGGCTAGTCCACAACAGAGATGGACACGGCGACATGATTTCAAATCCTAGACGAAGCGGTTTGCATTTCACATAGCGCTCATTACCTTGAGTAAGATACGAATCCAACTATTCTCCCTCCAGCTATGAGTAAATAGGACAGATTGCGCTCTTTAACCTTGGTATGATAATTGGTTTAGGAGGCGGAAAAACTAAATTCAAATCTGTTAAACTCCGCTTAAAAAATTACCTTGTATCACATCCTTCTCGTGCGAAAGGATTAGTAAACACAGTGGTGGAAGAAAGAGGGGGCAAGTGGGCAGCTACCCCGTAGCACAGCTTCAGGGGGCGCAAAATCTCCCTAACCCAAGGCCTTTGAGTTGCTATAACACTGATATATATATTGCCTAACTTTTGCCACTATACTCCAGAACAATGACTGCGTAGAATTTGAAGGGGGGAGAGTAGATGAAGCTGTGAAAAAATCTGAATCAGTACTTATTGGCCACTACAGGGGGTGCCAGACTGACCCCCCCCCTTACCGTGGACCAGGGTGTTGGCACGCCGCTGCTCCCAATCCTTAGGTATTCAGGACTTTTCTGAGTATTCTAGCCGGTTTCTTGTTTGGATGATCTCGCCTCTTCCTCTGATTTCCAATTTCTCCAGTCTCTTTTTCTATCAGTTCTCTGGCAAGGTCCGAGTATTTGTCTCGTTTTTTGCCTTCTTCACCTTCACATTGTGGTCTGCTGGAACGACAAAGCCCACTAGATGACAAGCACTTTTTTTCTTGTTAATTAACACTAGGTCTGGTCTTCTGGTCGGAAATGAGTGATCCGTTTTTATCTCAAATTATAATTATTAATTATTCCGGGTTAGCTCAGTCGGTAGAGCGTTCGGCTAGAAACCACAAGGTTCCTAGTTCGATACCGGCCCTCGCCAACTCAGCGTATGAGAAGCACAGGGATCTGCTGATGGTAAGTGCGGCGCTCCACCTCAGGCACTACAATAATCTTGTTCTAGCGCTTGTGAAAAAGGGATAGATTCCCTCGCTGACTGGCTGATACCGACTTTAGGCCACCCCAACTTAATTAATTATTATTAGTAGTAGTAGTAGTAGTAGTAGTAGTAGTAGTAGTAGTAGTAATTTAAAAAATAGATATATTGAAAAAGAAAGGAAACATTTTAGACAATTCTAACGACCAATCAGCGCACGTTTGGACTATCGTTGATGGGGGTAGGCGTGGTTGGATTTATTTTTTTTTTTTTCTTCTTTATTTCGTGCCTAAAATTTTTATTTGATCTTTTCCTTTCTTCAGCCATATTTAGTTTCTCTGCCGTTCATTAAGAGTTGCTCGCGATTAGAACCCAATAAAACATCGTACGAATTAAAAACAAAAAAACAAAAAAATGATAAAAACGACTTTCCCCCTTTACCCTACCACCCCCTAAAAAAAAAAAAAAAAAAAAAAAAAAAAAACAAACAACGACAACTAAAATAAACAAAGAAAAAAAAAAGGTTATTGAAAAACGAGATACATCATTAAAGTGCCAATCTACGTCATTAGGGTTCAACCCGGTAAAGTCGGCTTGGAACACTTCTTCACCTGGTGGTTGGTTCGTTGCGTTGACGACCTAGACTACTATAGTTTCACTTTTCATCTCGACGGTGGAAAGGGTCTTTTTTTTCCTTCTTTTTTTTCTTTAATATTAAGCAAGGGGTTGTAATGATTGAAATTCGGGCTGTGACACCTGCCTACGCCTCCCCAATCTCGCGGGGAACTCGTTCTTCGTTTATCAACGTTACGCCGACTTCATTAGTCTTAATAAGAAACAGTGCAAAAGACGCTATAAAAAATTTTAACAAAAAAAAAAAAAAAAAAAAAAACAAATACGATGAAGAAAAGAAGTTAAACAGAAAAGAGAGCTGAAGTTGCACAAAGGTGTCAAAATTAGGGTGACCCAGAAAAAACAGGACCCACAAATTTTGAAATAAAACTGTTAATTTTAACTATGGGGGTCTAGGTTTAGGGTTAGGATTAGGGTTTAGGGTGAGATTAATGGGAAAATGAATAAATAATTAGGGTTCTGTTTTTTCTAGGTCACCCTGTATACCGGTGACCCAGAAAAAACAGAACCCACACATTTTGTAATAAAACTGTTACTTTTAACTAGGGGTTAGGGTTAAGGTTAGGGTTAGGGTTGGGGTTTAAGGTTAGTTTAATGGGAAAATGAATAAATAATTTGTGTCCTGTTTTTTCTGAGTCACCCTAATTTTGTTAGAAAGGAGATAGAGGAGTAGAGAGAGGAGAGAAAGAGAGAGGAGAGAAAGAAGAGAGGAGAGAAAGAGAGGAGAGAAAGAAAGAGAGGGAGTAGAGAGAGAGAAAGAAAGAGAGGAGTAGAGAGGAGAGGAGAGAGAGAGAGAAAGAAGAGAGGGAGTAGAGAGAGAGGAGAGAAAAGAGAGAAAGAGGGAGTAGAAAGAGAAAGAGGGAGTAGGAAGAGATAGAAAGATACTTGCAATAATAGAGGAAAAGAGAAAAGCGATAAGATGTAAAGAGAAAAAGAGTGAAGAAATATAGAATTCAAAAGGGGGGGGTCTCTGTTTAATGATTTGGTTTGGTGGATTTTATGGCATTGTCAACTGGAGTTGGGTTATTTTATGCCGAAAACGTTTATATATGCTGAGTATTCCAAAAAAATTTCAAACTCAATTCTTCTTAAACATTTTTAAAACTCATTTTTTCTTCTATTTAACCCATAGATGGTACCCTAACAGGTATTACCTGTCTGGGTCAGTGTGGACCTGGGAGTAATGGTTATAAAGGGTGTCCATATTCCCCAGACTTCCAGAACTGGAACCTCACCCTCAGATAGAGTTTAACATTATTCCCAGGACATGAAGACCCTCAGCCACTGCCTTCTAGCACCCATAATAAGATAAAAAGGGTTGGGCTTGCCATAAGGGCAATAGGGTCGGGGCAATCATATAGGTGCTAGGGCTTAACGTGATCAGCCAACTGATAGGAGGGGCCTCTCGACTGGTCGTCTTGCCTAAGTAATGGTCTAAATGGAGTGTTGCAAGTCATGGACTACTCAGCTACCAGGATTCCATCCTTAAGCATCATGGGTCACCACCCACAGCCAATAGTACCCCAATAGTCTTACCAGAGGTGTAGTCAGTATATTCTAAAGCCCCAGCTGACAGGGCTGAGATAGACAAGAAACAAAATAGGTGAGCTATGTCAACTAAGAAAGTTTGGTTGTTTTTGTTTTACAAAAGTTTCACCTTTTCTGGTGATTAAATGCCAAATCAAGTCATTTTCATAAACAGAGGACTCAGGTTGCTTACAGCACCTGCTGTTGCTTAAGCAGACACCTAATTAAGCATTGAACAGATTCATCACTACTTAATTTCGGTGATCTAGCAGGAAAACTTCGAGTTTGAAAAGAATGATAGTGAGGAAATATAAAAAGAAAGCAGTGTTTGAAAAGATTGAAAAGGAGACAGAGAAAGACAGAGAGAGAGGAAAAGGAAAAGAGTAGAGAGAGAGGGGGGGAGTAGAAAAAGAGAGAGTAGAGAGAGAGGGAGAGGAGTAGAAGAGAAAGGGAGAGGCAGAGAGAGAGAGAGGGAGTAGAGAGAGAGAGAGAGAGAGGAGTAGAAAGAGAGAGAGAGAGGGAGTAGAAAGAAGAGAGAGAGAGAGAGAGAGAGAGAGAGAGAGAGAGAGTAGAGAGAGAGAGGAGAGAGAGAGAGTAGAGAGAGAGAGAGAGAGTAGAGAGAGAGGAGAGAGAGAGAGAGAGAGAGAGAGAGAGAGAGAGAGGGAGTAGAAAGAAAGAGAAGAGAGGGGAGTAGAAAGAAAGAGAGAGAGGGAGTAGAAAGAAAGAGAGAGAGGGAGTAGAAAGAAAGAGAGAGAGGGGTAGAAAGACAGAGAGAGAGAGTAGAAGAGAGAGAGAGAGAGTAGAAAGAGAGAGAGAGGGAGTAGAAAGAGAGAGAGGAGAGAGAGAGAGAAAGAGAGAGAGGGAGTAGAAAGAGAAGAGGAGTAGAAAGAGAGAGGGAGTAGAAAGAGAGAGGAGTAGAGAAAGGGAGAGAGGGAGTAGAGAAAGAGAGAGAAGATATGTTGTTAATTGGATGGGTGGTGGGGCTGAAAAAAGCTTTTTGCCATGTTTCAAGACAAGGTTTCACTTCATCAGGACTCTGCGGCATCAAATTCACTTCCTGTAAACCGATATTCTTAAAAGGTATTTTGTGTTAGCGAGTGAAGCAAGAAAATTAAAAGAGGCAATCAGCTGGAAGTAGCTTTTTTTTTTTTTTCTTTTATAATTGTTTTTTTTTTTTTTTCTAGTTGGGAAGGAAAAGAGAGTAAATGGGATAAAGGTGAAAAGTGACTTACACCATATATATTAACATATATATCAACCCCCTAAAAGGCCTTTATTATTCATACATGTCACCCCTAGGACCTAGGAGAGGAGAGTGCATTGTGTCAGCACTTGGATCGCCAAGAGCCCAACAGTATATTGGGTAGAATCTTATTATGGAGATTGTGTGTTTGTCTGTCTGTAACCGAAACTATATTACTATTCAAGTCAGAATTACCTTAATTATTTATGTCACATTCTCCATGATTTTATTTTTATTTAAACCTCATTTATTAATAAAATTGTTTTACATTATTAATACTGTTGACAATATCTACATACTAATGCAATTGTATATATACAACAAAATAGTGATTTACAGTGTAAACGGAAAGACTAATTTGCATATTGGTATCAAAAATTTGATTTTAATAAATATGTGCTTAGTATTATTGATTTCTAATTGTTTAGTTTTATCTTAATGAATATGAGCAAAAATCTCGGGGATAGATCTTAAAAGAAATCCATTAACAAGAAGAAATAACTCATTTTATTCTTTACTTCCTATTTTAACTAAATGACTAAATTAGGAAAATTTAGCAATGAGAGATGGGAGTGATGGAAGAGTTTAGTTTCAGTTGTTCTATTTTTCAATTATACTCCCCCACTCCGTTTCAAATCTTTTTAATCGGCATTCTTATTTAGTTTCATTAGCCTTCTAATTTAATATAATATTTTATTACATTATAACTTAAATACTTGTGCCTGGAGAGTGCATATATTTGCTAATATAAGTTTCATTAATTTTCAGAACTTATGTTAGGGCATAATGGATCCTTTAAAATGGCAGGAGTAACAGATTACCTCCCCTTAATTTCTTCTCATATCAAGTAAAAATTTATAAGTAACTGTCTTCTTTCAGACAGCATGCTGTAAGTAGAGGACATATATTTCATCTGGCCTTGTGTATGTAGAACGCAATGCCAGATGCCCTTAGACATTGGACACAAGCTTAAGACACCGCCTGTTCTTTCAGTTTGGCTTGGTTTCTTTGTTTAATAGTGTTATTGTGTTAGTATAACATTCAATTCTAAGACTAACAACAACAAGAAAGGAATTAATATATCCTTTAATTCAAACAATTTATTTGCTAGGCATAAAACACAAACAACAATATAAAGTCCTTCCTGTATATAAAGTTGAGTTTAAGGGACTTACGGCGCGTTGGAGAAGAGTTATTAGGGTGGTTTCCTGGAGCCCCTGAATTCGTTGCCTCGTGGCACCGCGGGTGTATTCTGTCTGACTACTTTTTGGATATTGCGCCAAAAATCTGGGCTATCACGTGATTGGTAAATCCAATCATAGAGCCTCTCCCTCATTTACTCTATATACAGGAATAACCATTTTACTGACCCAACAGTGTTATTATATAATAGTGTTTTTACATACAGATAAAATAAGGAAAACTGAATAAAATGCAAGACCAGGTTGTTGGAAATTAACAAGGTTTTATTTAACACAGGGTAGAGAATGCTTCTACCCTAAAAGTGACTTAACTAGCTCAACCATGCTGTGCATGTATCCTGACTACACAAATCCCAATCCAAAAGTGTCATGGTGGAAAACCCCACACCTGGGTCCCCATCAAAACACTACTGATCAAGATTTTGTTAGGTCTGGAACCTAACAAATGGCATATCAACCATCACAGGCGAAATTGTAAAAAAAATGTAATAAAGGAATAATAGTGAAAATGCTTCATCTAAAAGCAACAATAATAAGGTGGAGTAAAACTAACAATAAAAGAATAGTGAAAATGCTTGATATAAAAAAAAATACAATAATAAGATGGAACAAAACTAGCAATAAAATAATAATAGGGAAAAATGCTTCATCTATAAAAGCAACAATAATAAGATTGAATAAAACTAATAATGAAATGATAATAGTGAAAATGCTTCAACTGAAAGCAATAAGGTGGATAAAATCAGTAATAAAAGAAGAGTGAAAATGCTTAGGCTGAAAAGAATTACAATAATAAGATGGTATAAAACTAATAATAAAAGGATATGGGGAAAAAAGTGACAATAATAAGATGGAATTAAACTAGTAATACAAGAATAGTGTAAAAAATTATAATAAAGGAATAATAGTGAAAATGCTTAATCTAAAAAGAATTACAATAATAAGATGAATAAAACTAATAATGAAATGATAATAGTGAAAAAGCTTCATCAAAAGCAATACTAATAAGATGGAATAAAACTAATAATGAAATGATATAAAAAGCAACAATAATAATATGTAGTAAACCTAGTCATAGAATTATAAAAATAAAGACATCTATATTTCCATGTCATATCACATTTACAGAACAATTTTTGTCTCTGCTGACTTCATAAACGACCACTAAACCTGATCGTGTTGCCAGAATAGAAAAAGGCAGAGAGATGATTTGGCGAATTATGACCAAAGGTCAAAGTTTAATTGGTACAGTAGACGTTCCGCATCTCTAATCCAGTAGCTGCATTATCTGTCAGGGAGCTATCTTTGCTCGGAAATGTCTAAGAATAACCCCAAGTCAAGAAATTTGACTCAAATGTTGTATAACAACTTTTTGGCTAGAGAACAGATTTGAGAAGAACCAATGCTTCAGTGGGAGCAGAATGCAAAAATCTTTTTAAAATAAAAAAAATAAAATGAAAAAAGCCTTTTGAATTTATCGGTAATTTATGAAGAAGTGCGTCCCGGTCTCCTGCCTCAGAAATTGCTGCCCGGTGACTATTAAAATAACATCCCCAGCTATGTTGTCTCGGCGGTTTTACTTGAAAGAAAACAACCAACTTAGGGCGTTAAATGTATTTTAGAGGGGGTGGGCTTCTCTTTATGAACAAATGGAGATGGGTGGATAGATAGATAGATATAAACAAAGTAAAAAAATGAACAAATTGAGATAGATAGATATCCATCTTCATATCTAAACAAGAATTACGACAAATTTCTATAAATAAACAAGAATTACGACAAATTTCTATAAATAAATTTCTAAACAAACGCCCTAAGTTGGCTGTTTTCTTTCAAGTAACACCACCGAGACGACATAGCTGGGGACGTTATTTTAATAGTCACCGGGTAGCAATTTCTCATAAATTACCAAATTTTCATTTAGACTGTTTTAAAAAGCATTTTTTGTTTGTTTTTCTACACTGTAGAATATTTGGATAAGTTATTTGAATTCAAATGGTGCATCTAATAATCTGATATTCAAACAGAATTACTGAAAGTATCATTGTGCAGTACAGTTGAACCGTGACTTTCTTTTTAGTTTAACTTTTAATCATTTGATCGTTCCTAAACTTTGCCATAAATAAATGGGAATTCCTTTTTGAGTTTTGCAACCAACTGTGGAAAATTGCAGACATAGTATGTAGACCAGAAAATATAAAGAAAACAATTTTTTTTTTAAGTTTCATCATCATCATCAGGTCATGCTGATAGCATGGACTCACTTGACTCTCACTCACTATCCGTCTATCGGCCATCACTCTTGGGCATGTCCTCTACACGGCATCTAGTGTCTACACAGAGCTGATGAGTCTAAGTTTTTGCTAATCATCCAACACTAGTGTGTCTATGTGTTTGGTTTCTGGTTTCTTTGTTTAATGGCATATCAACCCTTGTGGGTTATTTAATGCCTAAGCCACAATTATAGAAGAACAGTAGTTGTACTATTTAACCCATAGCTGGGGGAGGGGTTCATACTTTTCCCAAGGATATTAGTCTGAAAGTAAACTTAACAGACATGACTGTTTGAACTTGTTTATTATGACATTATAGTCGAGCATTCAAGCCACTATGCTATAGGGACTCCCTGTGTTCATGTGTAGGAGTTCACAGGAGAATGTCACTTATGAGTCTGTCCTTAATTCTCCAACAGTACCCAGCATGTCATGTTTTACTTAGATGGTTTGTGTGATAGGACACAATTGGTTGTATAGCTGCTGTTCTGTGGGGTGATAAGTCATAAATGTATAATTTTTAGTTGTGGCTGTGAGAAGCAGGGCACCTGAAATATTTTAGCTTCAAATTGATCAAAACAATCCAATTCATCAAAAATCAAATAAATTGGCATCTGCAGATGAACTGAAAATTTATTTCAAGGGCAATTATTTGGTAAAAAAAAACAAACAATTTCCTCGTAAATTCCTACTATAAAATAAACTGAACCCTCATTTTATGTCCATGTTTTTTGCAATAAATGTTTTATTTTTCTTGCACCCATTATTTTACAATACTAAATATATTTTCTTTATTTGTTAAAGAATAAAGAATCAAGAAAATATATTTAGTATTGTAAAATAACGGGTGCAAGAAAAATAAAACATTTATTGCAAAAACACGGACATAAAATGAGGGTTCAGTTTATTTTATGGTAGGAATTTACGAGGAAATTGTTCTTCTTTACCAATTATTTGAGATATTAAAAACATTACAGAAGTACTGCATCACACCATATCAAGAGAGAAACTTCAGGGTGCTTTGAACAATGGAAAACTTGCAGGTATAATTATGTAAAACATATATATATATATATAATAAAGGGAATGACTTACCAGTAAAAAATATTGAGTTAATTCCAATATTTGGTTGATACAACTATTAATCAGATAAGTCAGTGTTATAACAAATAGAAAGTGCTCAATATGTTAGTAGAGCGAATTTAGTATTAAATATTAGTATTTAGGAATTAACCCTGAAGATCCTTATAGTAAAACTTGAATAGGTTATTCTGTACACACTGTAATACTATATATATACGTGTGTGTGTGTGTGTGTGTGTGTGTGTGTGTGTGTGTGTGTAATTTTATTAAAAAAATGAAAAAACAAGTTTCATTGACGAGTGATGTTTAATAAGCTGACGCTGAAGTGTTTCGGTTTGTTTAAAGAAAAAGAAATTATTAGTTAACAAAATTTTGCAAGCCTTTGCTTTTGGTATGTGGTGGGTTTTGTTGATATTCAAATATGTTAAACATATTAAATGTCACTTGTGATTTAAACTGAGGCTTTTTTAATTTTCATAAGATTACATCTAGTCGGATTCACTTCCCTCTCTCTCTCTCTATATATATATATATATATATGAGAACGATAGATGTGAAGTGACATGGATGAAAATGATTAGATAGATATGAACAGATATAGAGGAGAACAATAGATAGATCTTATTGAAAACACTTTATACAAACAAAATTCAAATTGTAATATATTCAAACTAGCAGTGGCTACCCAGCATCGCCTGGGTAGAGAGGGATTTTTAAAAGTTAGTCCCGCAGATCCATTATTACTTAATTGTGAGTTGAATCCTCGTGGGTTGCCCCATTTAAATCCCTATGTAAAAAAAAAATAGACCTTCCATTGATCCAGCTACTCTGAAAATAAACGTTAATGTCTGCTATTCAAAATATTAAATGCAAAAAAATATTCCATTCTGTTATCATTTAAATTTTATTTTTTAATCCTTTTCACAAATCTTATTATAATGGAGATTGTGGGTTTGTCTATCTGTAACCGAAACTATATTACTATACAAGTCACAATTCCCTTTGTTATTTGCATCACATTCTCCATGATTTTATTTTTATTCAAACCTCTATTATTAATAAAATTGTTTTACATCATTAAGACTGTTGACCATATCTACATACTAATAACATGCAATTGTATTTATAGATACAACAAAATAGCGGTTTACAGTGTGAACGAGAAGGCTAATTTGCATATTGATATTAAAAATTTGATTTTAATAAATATATGCTTAGTATTATTGATTTCTAATTGTTTGGTTTTATCTTATTGAATATGAGCAAACATCTCGGGGATAAATCTTAAAAGAAATCCATAAACAAGAAGAAATAACTGTAATTTTATTCTTTACTTCCTATTTTAACTAATTAGTTAAATTAGGAAAATTTGCCAATGAAAGACGGGAGTAATGAAAAATGATGGAAGAGTTAGTTTCAAAGTTGTTCTATTTTTTAATCATACTCCCTCTGTTCCAAATCTTTTTATCTGCATTCTTATTCAGTTTCATTAGCCTTTCTAATTTAATATGATATTTTACTATATTAAAACTTAAATACTTGCTAGTATAAATAAAATCTTTATTATTTTTGTTCAAAAACCAAGCACTGGTGATATTTAATGTGTATATTTATTTTGTCGTTAATTGTTTTATTTTTGAGGTTTCCTCCGGACATGCAGATACACACAACTGCCCTTTATATATGTATAGATTAAATTGATAGTAATTTTATTATGATTTTGAAAATTTAAGTGAGCTTGCTCTGTTAAAAAATACATACATTATGATAAAATTAGCAATTATATAAGTGAGCACACTAAAGGAGAAGGGCAATGCTGGCATCTTAGTTAAGGCTCTGTGCACTAGATGGAAGATACAGTAGGGTCTGAGACGTGGAAGGAAGGTGGGGTGGGTACTGGGTAAGAGGGGATTTTTTTATGCCTGACATTTGGGGGACAAAAATCTTTTATATTTTTTCCACAGTGACATTTATATTTTTATCCTGGTTTTTCAAAATGATCGTACTATGACATTCTGGGGAATACAAAAGAGAATAATATATAATTTTTTAGAAAAAGATTCTACAACATATATTTTTTTTTTATCCTAACCTTAAACATATCAAAACGTAAATATGAAAGAAAAAAACAGAAAAAAAAAAAATTTAAATAAAGAAAATAAGAAAAAAATAAAGAAAAAAATAATTTAAAAAATAAATAAATAAATAAAAGTAAATTAAAAAAAAACAGAAAAAAGCAAAAAAAAAAACCCAACCCAGATATACAATCATAAAAAATCTATTATTTGTATGTCTGTCCATATATACATATATTTATTTACCCCCCCCCTCCCCACAAGCAGGATGTGTCACAAAGTCAATTTCTTTAAGCTGAGTTTAACAGGCTTGACTTCAGAATGAATGACATGTTTTCTCTCACGTTGTGCATGCTATCAAGTAGACATTTTATTTGTGTTTTCACAAGTGTGATACTAGCCCAGCCTTTCTGCAAGCTACAAAGACACTCTGAGAGATGAAATTTTCTAAAGCAGGAGTTATATGTATTTGCTTTAGAGTTTGATGGAGCTGATCATGATGTTTCAATTTATTTTCTTCCAAGCTCTTTAATTTAGCAAAACATGTCTTAGGTCATATATATATATATATATATATATATACACACACACACTCTCCCCTCCCCCACCAGTAGTATGAGAGGCAAGGTCAATTTTTTAAGAGTAACAGGTTTGGATTCAGAGTTTTTCTTCTAGACAGGTTGCCATACCAAAGTTAAAGAACACAGTCATTCCAGCTATTTACCCATAGCTGGAGGGAGTATAATTGGATGCATATCTTTCCCAAGAATATTAATACTATGTGAAATGTAAAAAGCCTCATCCAGGATTTGAACACAGGTCACCATGTCCATTTTCTATCACGGTAACCATTACACCACAACCCCTATTTTTTTTTTTTTTTTTTTTTTTTTTTTTTTAGTGTACTGGTCAAAATATTATGTGAACAACAAAAACAATTTGTTTGATTGCTGAACAATTCCCCCCAAACAGACAAAAAACTGGTTTTCTTGCACTTTCTATCAGTAAAATAATCTTCCATCTTCACCCCCTCCCACTCACCCCCCCAAAAAAAAACAACAACCTTGAGCCTCGTGCTATAATTAGCCGAACCAGAGCTGTTTAAATTCCTTGAACTTTTCGGTAGAGCACCAATTTACTATTTCAACTGTGAAACTCATCACTGATATTTACAAAATAGTGCTTTAAACGAGACAATACCAGCAATAAGGAAGCTTTTTCCTGTTTAAAGGTCACATTGAAAATTTATTGTCTACTAAGAAGGTCACACTTTGTAAATCTTTAGTATGTTTACAACAAAATGTAAAGTTTAAACTTTTAGTTAATAACTTCATCTAATTTTAATTAATATAACTATAAAAGGGTTTTATAATTTGCTTGAAGCATTGTGTATATTAGTTTGGAGGTTGATTTTGAAGGCTATCACAATGCAGGTGTAAAGAAAAAATAAGGTAACAATGGTGTTGTTTGTTAACCTGTGATTAGTTAACAAAGTAGTTTTCGTCTTGTTATGACAACTACTTCAGTTCCAGTGTTCTTCTGAAAAAGAGATTTTATCTTGAAATATCAAGAATAAATCACAGGTTAACAAACAACACCATTGTTATCTTATTTTTTTCTTCTTTACACCTGCATTGTGACAGACTTCAAAATCAACCTCCAAACTAATATAACTATATATTACTAGTGGGACTGAAGAATTTCCACGAAAGAAAAACAAAAATCAAGAAGATCTATTTAAGCCAGAAACAATGATTTGCAATTTCATTACATATGAATTTTACTGTTGTTTTGCAATAAATAAATAAAAAATAAAAGTGACAAAAATATGACTCTGAAAAAAAAAAAAAAAAAAAAAAAAAAACTTTGGCTGGAAATTTGCTACCTTGCTAAAACATAGCGTAAATTAGGGTAGGAGGCCTGGACAACATAAGATCAAAATTACCAAAATATCTTCTGTAATTCACAATTTCAATATTACAAATAAAATAAACACGTAACTTTTTTTAATTTTTTATTTTTTATTCATTTAATTTTACATTGGGCATTTAAGCAATGCAAGACCATTTGGAATGTTTCATTTTTTAAAATTGGGAGATATAAAAAGGGACAAATAAGAAATCTGTGATTAAGCAACATCAGATAATCTGTATTCACAGGGAGCAATCATGAAGAGGGGGGCTTCACATTCCCTAGACCTCCAAATCTGGAATCTCACCATCAGAGTTTAACATCATTACCACAACATGAAAATCCAGGTTTGGGGCTTGCCATAAGGGCAATAGGGTTGGGGCAATCATATAGGTGCTAGGGCTTGATGTGATCAGCCAATTGATTGGAGGAGACCTTTCCGACTGCCCGTCTAGCCTAAGTAAGGGCCAAAGTGAAGTGTTGCATGTCATGTACAGCTCATCCACCAGGATAATGTCCTTAAGCATCATGGGTCACAACCCATGGCCAACAGGTGGCCCCATTGGTGGTGGGGGAGGTCTTACCCCTTTACAGAGGTGCAGTGTGTATTCTATAGCCCCAGCCGACAGGGCTGGAAGCTAAGCAATGAATAGGGAACCACTACAGTAACCAAGTACTAATCCATACATATATAACAACCATGTCAATGCAAAACGATATCACTCCCCCATGATCGATCAGTGTAATTGGCTGCAGTTTTAATGCTACTTCTGCAGCCAGTTAAATATGGAGAAACGTGATACAATGAGCAGTAGACATGAGGGTGGTAATGGTTGTAGTAATGGTGGTGGTGGTGGGAGGTAACCTGATCTTACTAAATATAACCCCCACCCCCCACAAGTCAATTAACGATTGTTACATTCATAAGGATTTCAAGAGTAAATGGAGAAATACATTTGGCTTGGGTCTTGGAGTGAACTGCTAATTATTTGTCCGAGAAGACCTTGCGTACATTCTCTGCACTTGTTTGGTCTTGACAAAATCAGAGGAACTGGTTTTCTCCTGTTTTCAATGTCAAATTACATAATGCTGTATGGTCAGAAGTTCAGGACCCTCCCCCACTAAATTCTGTATACTTAATGTTTTAAATCTCAAAGAAGGTACTATTTAAACATACTGAGATAGATAGATAGATAGATAGATAGATAGAACCCTTGATGCATATATGTATACACAGAAACCGAAAGCATGTGTACCAATAGATATATATATAATATATATATATATATATATACACACACAGACACACACTGGTTGAGCCAAAAGTAGGTTGATAATATATTGCATAAACATTATCGTTTACTGCCACATACTTTTGGCTCATTGTGTATACTTAATGTTTTAAATCTCCAAGAGGTACAATTTAAACAGACTGAGATAGATAGAAAGATCCCTTGATGCATACATGCATTCACAGAAACTGAATGGATAGATATGAATAATATATATATATATATATATATATATATATATATGTGTGTGTGTGTGTGCATACTAGAAGCTTTATGCATCAAACAATACAAACCATCCTTAAATAAGATTAATTTTGAATGCAGTAGTTACATTTTAAAATGCCTATATATATATATATATAAAGTCATGATGATATATCTCTACTTGAGGTTTAAAATTAATTGAAATTTTGAACCATATTACCTTTAGGCACCCCTTTTTGATCTTGATTAAGAAAGGACATGTTTTTCATTTACACTGTCAATATCCAGTTGTTGGTTAGGGGTTATTTTTATAATTTGAAAAAAAAAATCTAAAAATCATCTGTTAAAACAACCGGATATTGACAGTGTAAATGAAAAACATGTCCTTTCTTAATCGAGATCAAAAAGGGGTGCCTAAAGGTCATATTGTCCGAAATTTTTATGAGATGACAGAAAACACCAAGAGTTCTCTTTAACCGGAATCAGTGTTGACTAAGAAAAGCCTTATTCTTGTACTAAGAGACCAAAATTGTCACCATTCTTTTCTGTTAATTCCTCAAGCATCTTAGACTTAATGGCTTCCTCGAGAAGGATGCTGGATGGGAAGACACGCTCCCCCTCTCCGGGCATCAATGTATATTCCATGAAAAGGAAAGCTAAAAATAAAGAAGTTCCTGATTTAGCAAAACTACTTTTTTTTTTTTTAAATAAACAAATAAATAAATAAAAAATAATTCTGTATGCCAAACACCACCAGAACCCAGCTGCTTTGGGATGACGAGGAAGTGAGGGGAAAGAGTTTCAGTGACAATGAAGGGCTTGGTGGACTTTGAGGAAGTGGTGAAGAAGTGAGAAAGAAGAACATGTCATAACATCTCTCAGGTATGTGTCACATTCTTGCGTTGACAGCAGGGCCAAACAGCTTGTAAAATATGTGTTTAAAGAACCTATCCCACCCTATCCCAAAACCTTTGGGTAGCAAAGTCTGTCAAAAAATTTCCACTGTATTTTTAAATTACCTTTCCTGGGTGTACACTGGCTGCACCCAACAATATCTGGAGAATTCATACCAGATCATTCCGTTTTGGGTTTTGGGGGCCTGAATTCTGCTTCCTGAGGAGTATGGGGTCAGAGTGCCCCCCATTTTAAAAAAAATAGTTTAACTCAGTTGGTAGAGTATCCACCTAGGAACTACAATGTTCCAGGTCAGATACCAGCACTTGCCAATTGAATCTGTGTGGTAGAGTGGGAAACTGATGGTACGTGTGGCGCTCCACCTCAGAAAAAAAAAACAATCTCCTTGGTCTAATGGTGATGAAAAGAAGATAAACTACCTTTCTGTCCAACTGACACGAACAATAGACCACTCCACCGATTTACTTTTATCATATGCAATTCATAAGGATGAATACGAAAGTAAAGCCACCCCCCTCCAAGAGTCATTAACCCTTTCAGCACATTACTGGTAGTACATGTATTTTTTCTCATACCGTAGTACGGTCTTACCACCAGTGCAGAGAACACAGCAAAAATGGCAAAAATCATGGGATGATCAAATTCACAATAAGCTCCACAAGATACAAGATGTCATTGGTGAGTGGCCGGCAGTCAAGAAAAAAAAAGAAAAAACAGAAAAGAAGTGATACTCTCTAGACTGCACATTGGACACACCCATATCACCCATTCTCACCTTTTAAAAAAATGCCCCAGTATGCTCAACATGCAAGGTACAGCTCACAGTTAAACACATCCTCATCAACTGTAACTTTCTCAGACAAACCCGCACTAAATATTACCGGCCAAAAAACTTAAGAGACATCTCCAAAAATATCAAACCTGAAGACATCTTAAATTTTCTAGAAAAAAAAAAAAATGCAACCTTTTCAATAAGATCAAACCAAACTGATTCTTTCACCAAAACTGACCAAACATAACCGAATACCACCATAAAACCATTAATCTAAAGACTGAAACCCATAGGAAAAACAAATTTAACTTTCTGGTATTAAATGACCCACAGAGGTTGTTATGCCGCTAAACAAAACTTAAACTCAAACAGAAAGCTTGCCATGGTCAGGTGGGCTGGCGAACGTGTAGACATCTACGCAAACAGAATCAAACAGTTGGATTGGCCAGGTTCAAAGGAAATGGTTTGGAAAGGCTCACTAAACTGACTTTCGTCACGAGGTTCCCTGACACCATCTCCATCGGACTTCAACAAGCGTTGAACATTGAAACCCTGCCCATAGAGGACCTAAGAGCAAGAGACCTTTCCTTTCCTTTCTGGGAGTTCAGTGCACAAGGGATTAAAAAGATAATCAAACTATCTTATCAAAAAAATAAAATTCGAAAATAAAGTGGGATTGGGAGACAGCCTCAGGTTACTGACAAGCAATGGACGGTAGGTACCAAACCTCATAAAAATCTTGCCCTGTCAGCTGGGGCTGTAGAATATGCCGGCTGCACCTCTGTAGAGCCAACTGTTGGCCATGGGTGGTGTCCTGTGATGCTTAAGGATGGAACCCTGGTGGCTAAGCAGTTCATGACATGCAACACTACACTCTGGCCCTTAGGCTAGACAGGCGGTTGGAGAGGCCCCCTCCGATCAATCGACTGGTCACATCGAGCCCTAGCACCTATAGGATTGTCTCAACCCTATTCCCCTTACAACAAACCCCAACCTTTTTGTTTATCATATATGTGCTAGAAGGCGGTGGCTGAGGGGTCTTAATGTCCTAGATATGACACTAAACTATCTGATGGTGAGGTTCCAATTCTGGAGCTCAGGTGAATGTGGAGTAACCCTTCATCACCATTACTCCAAGGTACACTTTGACTCATAGTGGTAGTACCTGTTAGGGTCCCATAAATAGAAAAACATGAGTTTTAAAAAATGTGTTAAAAGAAAAAAATAATTGAGTACCCAACAAGAATGAATAAAAACAAAAATATCTTCAGCATAAAATAACCCAACAAGTGTTGACATGTCATAAAATCCAACCAACCAGCCTCACAAGAATCATGGCATCATTAATGGGACCACAACCGTACCATTGTGCCAAATGGCCCAAAAAGAAACTTGCTGTTTTAAGTGTCAAGTGATGGCTTCTTTGTTTAATGGCATATCTATCTTCATGGGTTATTTAATGCCAAAGCCATCCTTGTAGAAGAAAAATAGTGGTACAATTTTAGTGGTTTTAGTCTGAAAGTCAATGGAGTTCGAACTTGCTTACTCCGATGACTGACGCAGTCCAGCAAGTCAGCCACTACACCACAAGGAACGCCAAGTGTCAAACAAGAAATGAGCTATAAGCATTTCTCTCCCCCACCGCGCCTCCAGATAAAACAGCTCGGTACAATGTCATTGTGTTTACAAAGGACTCTTACAAAGCATTTCCACTGTTTATATAAACAGTGTTTATTAGGTTTTTTGCACAGCAGAAAGAATTTCATTTGTTGACTAAGGAATAAACTTAGTAAAGTCCGATCTTAATTCTCGGATGTTTACTGTGGAGGTCTTGGTTTAAATAAAAATCTTGATACCAGAGACAGAAATTCGTACAGAGCAATAAAGGTGATACCATTAACCAAAACACATTCTGCATAGTTTTCATTATATTCAATAACATTGGACATTTTTAAAAGAATGTTTACTTTTTCTTTTTTTTTTTCTGTTTGTTTTGGTTTGAAGTTGATTCATACATCATCATCAGCTTCATCATGTGCCGGTTTAGCTCAGTCAGTAGAGCGTTCGACAAGGAAACACAAGGTTCCTGGTTTGATACCGGCCCTCGCCAACTCAGCGTATGAATAGCACAGGGATCTGTGCGGTAAAGTATATTTACATATATATATATATATATATGTTTTGACAATTTGTTCCTAGTTCGATACCGGTCCTCGCCAACTCAGCGTATAAGTAGCACATAGATCTGTGCGGTAAAGTAAGGAGCTGATGGTAGGTGTGGCGCTCCACCTCAGACGCAAAAAACAATCTCCTTGGTCTAGCGCTATTGAAAAAGGATAGACTCCCTCGCTGACTGGCTGATACCGACTTTAGGCCGCCCCAACGACTTTACTTATATATATAATATATATATATATATATATATATATATATATAAAGGGGCTGCGTTAACTCAGTTAGTAGAGCGTTTGGCTAGGAATTGCAAGGTTTCTGGTTTGATACCAGCCCTCACCAACTCAGTGTTTGAGTAGCACAGTGCGGAGCTGATAGTAGGTGTGGCACTCCACCTCAGATGCTAAAAGGATCTCCTTGGTCTAGTGCTAGTAAAAAGGGTATAGACTCTCTCGCTGTCTGGCTGATACCGACATTATGCTGCCCTGCCGACTTTACTTTACTTTTACTTTAGTGTTTTATGGCATGTCAACTCCTGTTGGGTTATTTTATGCCAAAGATGTTTTGTTTTATTCATTCTTGCTGGATATTCAGTTTTTTTCTCACACTCAATTTTTTAAAAACACATTTTTGATACTCATTTTTTTTATCTATTTAAACTCTGTAGTTACAATTAAATTAATTACAATTAAATTAATTACAATTAAATGAAATTTAGACTCTGTAGAATAATCATAATTAATTACCGTTGAATTGGTAAGACAAGGCAACAAGTAGTCGTAACTGAATTCGAATCTATCTTGCTGCCATACTACTGCAGTATGCCAGGGTATTTATGAAGCCTCATAACATCACAGAAACCAAACAGCCAACCAGGACTCAGGGAATGGAATCACCCAAATGCATGAATGGACTATTTTTGATTTCCATAAATACCAACTGTTTTGGGTACTAAGTCAGTTGTGCTCAGCCACTTGCTGTTGTTCAAACCAACAGTAGACTGACTGACTTCAATATGGCACTGTGAACAGGATACAAACCTGTGAGGGAATAACCCAGAGTAGACCTGGGAGTAATGGCAATAAAGGGGTACTCCACATTCACCTGAGCTACAGAACTGAAATTTCACCACTAGATGCAGTTTAACATCAGTAAGACCCTCAACCACCACCTTCTAGCAACGTATATGATAAAAAGAGTTTAATGGATTTGAATTCAGAGTTTTCAAGTTACCAAGATTAAAGATCCCAGTCTGCCCTACTGTATACCTATAGCTGGAGGGAGAATACTTAGATTCATAGTTTTTTCCAAGGGTATTAGCATTATGGGAAATGCAAACAGCCTTGTCCAGGATTTGAACTCACATCACCATGTCTATTTCTTATGATGATAACCATTACACAACAGGCACCTCTAATATTCCTTTGCAGTTATTTATTTTTTAAAATTGTTCTCAACTAGATTTGACCTTAGGTCATCACTAGGAGACAACATTTTTGTAGATAGTTTTTAAGAGAGTTGACATGCTATAAAAGAAACCATAAAAAATGAACTGGTAACCTAGCATTCATTGAATAAAAATTATTTTCTGATTTATATATATATATATATATATATATATATATATATATATATATATATATATATATATATGTGTGTGTGTGTGTGTGTGTGTATATAGGCAGGGGAAGAGAGAGGGAGCTTGCATGTTTGTATTTAGGCAGCAATTTTTCTCTAAGGCAAGTTTTATTAAAACCAATAGGCACTTTAGATCTATTATGCTATTTTTTATGAGCTCCATTAGTTTTCATAATGTGCTGTCAAAATATTTGTCCAAAGTTCATCTATACATTGTGTGTATGTGTATGTTCGGAGGAAACTTCGAAAATAAAAAAATTAACGACAAAGTAAATATATATACACATATGGACCTGGGAGCAATGGTGATGAAGGTGTGCTCCACATTCCCCAGACCTCCAGAACTGGAACTTCACCATCAGATAGAGTTTAACGTCATTCCCAGGACATGAAGAACCTCAGATACCGCCTTTTAGCACATATATGATAAAAAGCATTGGAGGTTGCCATAAGGGCAATAGGGTTGGGACAATCATATAGGTGCTAGAGCTTAACGTGACCAACCGATTGATATCTATTTTAATCCTCAGATGTTTAGTGTGGAGGTCTTGGTTTACATTTTGTATATGTGTTACAATCTTTTGGGCCATCGTATAGGCATTAAGCCAGAGCGCTTGTCTAGTGGAATTGGATCCTTGGTAGTCCTCTGATAATGAATCCTTTGGTTCTTCTGGTAAAGAGTCCTCAGTTCCTACATCAATGGTCGTAAGTTCCTCTTCAATGAGTGCAATTAGAATTATGGCCAGTGTGGGGGTTTAAGTTGTGTATCAGCCACGCAGTATGACTAGTGATTGGCTGGAGAAATAAACCACATGACTTTGGCTAGTCTATAAATCCAGGTGGGGAATTAGAGCATACCTTATATTGCAAAATATTCCAACAATATACAATGAATGAAATATGAATTTTCTTCAAAATAATCCCTTTAGTATTCAACACATTTATCATTCCAGCAAGTTTTCCATTGTTCAAAGCACTTCTGAAACTCCTGTTTTGATAAGGTTGGAAGGTGCACCATTATTTCTTTTAATATCCTACACATCCTCAAATCTTATTTTGAAGATGAATTTTCAGTTTAGGAAAGAAAAGAAAAAGAAGAGCTGAGGGACTGGTGAATATATCGGGTGCTACACTTACACAATCTTGTATTTTCACCAAAAACATTTCCGCCCTGTCGGCTGGGGCGCTAGAATGCACCGACTGCACCTCTGCAGAGTGGTATGACTCCCCCAATGGGGCCACCTGTTGGCCGTGGGTGGCAACCCGTGATGCTTAAGAATAGAGCCCAGGTGGATGAGCAGTTCATGACATGCAATACTCCACTTTGGCTCTATCTTGGGCTAGGCGGGCAGTCGGAGAGGCCCCCTCCAATCAATCGGCTGGTCACGTCAAGCCCTAGCACCTATATGATTGCCCCAAACCTATTGCCCTTATGGCAAGCCCCAACCCCTTTTTATCATATGGATGCTAGAAGGTGGTGACTGAGGGTCTACATTTCCTGGGAATGACGTTAAACTCTATCTGATGGTGAGGTTCCAGTTTTGGAGGTTTGGGGAATGTGGAGCACCCCTTCATCACCATTGCTCCCTGGTCCACTCTGACCCGGAGTGGTAGTACCTGTTAGGGTCCCATCTATGGGTTAAATAGAAAAATGTATTTATAAAAAAACTGTATTATCCATTAAGAATTGATTTATTTCAAAACTTTATTGGCATTAAATGACCCATTGAGGTTGATATGCCGTAAAACAAAACAAACCAAAAACATTTCAATATCAAGAGTAAAGCTGTATTTACCAAGAGAGAAATTACACAATAAATGAAACATTATTTTTCTTCAAAATAGTCCCTTTAGTATTCAACATATTTATTCCTGCAAGTTTTCCATTGCTCAAAACACTTTTGAAACTCCTGTTTTCATATGGTTGGAAGCTGCACTATTATTTTTGAAACAAGAAAAAGATGCATGGATTGAGGGTCTGGTGAGTGCTGAGGGTGTTATTGTCAACCCATTGGGTCATTTTTATTCTATTACTAAACAAATTCCATTTTTTCTTTGTTTGTTTCTTGCAGATCATTGACAGGAGAGGGAAACTTTAACTGGCGATTCATCTTCCCCTTTGATTATCTCCTTGCTGAAGAAAAAATTGTCATTTCCCGGAAAGAGACTTTGTTCTCATGGGACGAGACTGAAACCAAGATTCCAGCACGACTCAACCTACAAGTTTGGGATGCTGACCATTTCTCCGCAGACGACTTCCTTGGTGAGTAACCTCTGCTCGTTTGTCCTCTGTAGATTATTATTATTCATGGAGTGATTAGTATCCAGCTGTGTTGCAAGCTGAGTATGTTCTGAGTATCCAGATTTGGTAAGTGGTTTAGATAGCAGGTTGGGCTATTCCACTTGTGTATTTGGGCCAAATTCACTTTCTGGGTTCTCATTGGCTGTTGGTTTTAAGGTGGACACTTTCATCTATATAAAATGGAACATTTGACTGTGTTCAGGCAGATAGTACAGAGCATATTTGATTATGTTCTTTTTTTTTTTTTTTGTCTGGTTACTGGATGCTAGTAAAAGCCTTCCTATGGAGGTGAGTATGATGTTTATTCTACATCCTCAAACTAGATTAATCAGATTAAAAAATGCCTGGAAATATTTCAAACCCCTCCACACGAGCAGGATGTGACCCAAGGTCAATTTCTTAAGCAGAGTTCAACAGGTTTGAATTCAGAGTTTTCCTTCTCCTTGACCAAGGTCAAAGAGCCCAGTCTGCCCTACTATTTATCCATAGCTGGGGGGAGAGTAGGATTCATACCATTCCCAAGGTTATTAGCGCTAAGTGAAATGCAATTAACACATCCAGGATTTGAACTCCGGGTGACGAGTCCATTTCCCATGACTTTAACCATTACACCACTCTTCATTTACAGACTCTTCATTTCTGAGTATTCATCAGTTAGTTGAAAAAGGTAAGATAGAATTCAGAAAATTCTCCAAGCGTAAATTTGTCTCCACTGTTATTAACACCTCCGATGCTAGAAATAATAATTTACATGTTTGGCAGGATAAAGGTTATACTAGTATCATCAAAAGATACCATATGATGATCATGATATAATTTTTTGGGGGGGCAGGGGCAATATATAGGATGTGTCCAGAAGGTGTTGAAACTGAAATTGGTTATTTCCTATAAGTATAACATAAACAAAGGGGAACCACTCTTGACTGATAAATTATTTATTTATTTTCCCATTAAACTAACCTAAACCCTAACCCCATCTTCTTTTTTCCTAGTAGATCAATAAATAAATAATATATCAGTCAAGAGTTGTTCCCCTTTGTTTATGTTATAAGTAAGTCGTTGGGGTGGCCTAAAGTCGGTATCAGCCAATCAGTGAGGGAGTCTATGCCCTTTTCACTTGCGCTAGACCAAAGAGATTATTTTAGCATCTGAGGTGGAGCGCCACACCTAACGTCAGCTCCTTACTTTACTGCACAGATCCCTGTGCTACTCATACGCTGAGTTGGCGAGGACCGGTATCGAACTAGGAACCTTGTGGTTTCTAGCCGAACGTTCTACCAACTGAGCTAACCCGGCCCTTTATGTTATACTTATAGGAAATAACCCTGAAATTATATTTTGCAAGAGATTTTGCAATAATTGAAATATGAATTTTCTTCAAAATAATCCCTTTAGTATTCAACACATTTATCATTCCAGCAAGTTTTCCATTGATCAAAGCACCTTTGAAACTCCTGTTTTGATAAGGTTGGAAGGTGCACCATTATTTCTTTTAATATCCAACACATCCTTAAATCTTACTTTTGATATGTGAATTTTGAGTTTAGGAAAGAAAAGAAAAAGAGCTGAGGGACTGGTGAATATATAGGGTGCTACACTTACGCAATCTTGTATTTTCACCAAAAACATTTCAATATCAAGAGTAAAGCTGTATTTACCAAGATAAAAATGAACAATGAATGAAACATTAATTTTCTTCAAAATAGTCTCTTTGGCATTTAACACATTTATCATTCCAGCAAGTTTTCCATTGTTCAAAGCACCTCTGAAACTCCTGTTTAAATATGGTTGGAAGCTGCACCATTATTTCTTTTAATATCCAACACATCCTTAAATCTTACTTTGGAGATGAATTTTCAGCTTATAAAACAAACAAAAAAAATCACATATAGCTAAGAGTCTGGTGAAGGTGGGGGTGCACTCACACAATTCTGTGTTTTGCCAAAAGAAATTTCATTCAAAATTTATAGAGACTGGTTTCATAACATTTTCATAATTAACACTGACTTGTCTAGACATCCTTATCTTATATAATTTACTCAGCTGAGCACAGCTTCATTTAACCTTTATCCAACCAAATGAGCTAATAACAGTAATATAATTATTATCTCTAGGAGGAGGAGGAGGAGGAGGTGTTATTAGAGTTCAGACAAATTTACTCATGGATTATTTTCTGAAATTTATCGTATTGTTTTCAATTGACTAATAAATACTCGGAAATAAAGATTTTGCAGCTTCTGTAAATTTTCATTCTTTTTTTTATTAGTATTATCTGCATTATTCGGACTATTGTCCTCATCTTATTGTTATCTGTACAACGTTTCATGCAATATGCCCTCCAGCCTTCTTCAGGTATTTCTTATCGGACTCGGGAACCTTCTTGTCGTAATCGGGAGCCATCACAAAACTTTGAACATAACCCTTTATTCAGTTCACAGGGGTGTCCAATTGGACACATGGCCTAGTAGATAAAGGAGTTAGGTTAAGACAGTTCTAAGTGACAGTTATCTCTAGACTGCAGGTTCAATCCTGACCAAGGGCAGCAGTAACATAGAATAATAAATAACACAGCTTAACCACTCTACTGAGAACAGGATACCCCCGTGGATTGAATAAAGGGTTAGGTTTCAAGTTCTGTGATGGCTCATGATTATGACAAGAATGTTCCCGAGTCCGACAAGAAATACCTGAAGAAGGCCGAAGGGCGTATCAGCCAAAAAATTGTACAGATAACAACGAAGATGAGGACAATAGTCCGAATAATGCAGATAATACTAATCATCAAGCCTCATCTCAAACATTCAGAGAAACTTTTTTATTCTTGACCTTTCTATGTCAAAGCTTTTATATTTTCCAATTTCTGAACAATTTAAAGTTTAAGCTCTAAATTTTCAATACTAACAGATATTAAGTTTTGATCTGGATTTTGGTATAACTTTAATTAGTAATTTTTGTTTTTTTGTTTTAATGGCATATCAACCTTTGAGGGTTATTTAATGCCAAAGCCACCCTTGTAGAAGGAAAATAGTGGTACTTATTTAATCTATAGTCTGAAAGTCAAAGTGTTTTACATACAAATTCTGTTGTTGTTGTTTTCAATAATTTCATAAAATAAACTGTTGTGGGGTTTTAAGGGTCAAAAATAAGACAAACGACTGGTAACAATGGATACAAATGTATTGAACAAAAAGGAGTAGAAATTACAGCAAAGAAAGTGGAGATTTGTGTCCGACCATACAGTTACGAGCTGACTCGCATTTTCTTCATGTCAAGCCACAATTGTTCCTGCTACTTATAGTAATCGTCGGCGCATTCCATTTATGTCCATAGGTTATATCACCTATAACAAAAACAAGCATTTTAATGCCAAAATTCTTAGCAATTTTTTTTTTTAATTTGATAAGGAATTAACTAAATTATTTTCCTCTTACCCACTACTTTCCCCTTTCCCTCTCACTACTTGGTGTTCCTAAAATCTTTTTAGCCTAGTCATGGATCAAGTACTTCTGCTAGTATGAATATAAATTCATAATTTGACATTTTTTTAAGGAGGTGGGGGGGTAAATGATTTTTCTGGTTTTTTTATGTCTTTTTCATGATTGGCTCTGTAGGTGGTTAAGCGATAGTTCAATCTACAAATATAAAAGTAAAAGTAAGGAGATTGTTCTTGCGTCTGAGGTGGAGCGCCACACCTACCACCAGCTTCTTACTTTACCGCACATTCCCCTGTGCTACTCATACGCTGAGTTGGCGAGGACCGGTCTCAAACTAGGAACCTTGTGGTTTCTAGCCGAAGGCTCTACCGACTGAGCTAACCTGGCCCTACAAATATAAATTCATATTTTGACATGTTTTGGCCCAGAAAGGAAGTATATCCCCTTTTCACTTGTGCTAAACCAAGGAGATTGATTTTGCGTCTGAGGTAGAGTACCACACCTACCATCAGCTCCTTACTTTACCGCTCATATCCCTGTGCTACTCATACGCTGAGTTAGCGAGGGCCAGTATCGAACTAGGAATGGGAGGAAAATATGGAAGTAAATCCGATGGTATCCATTTTTATTTTTTTTGTTTTTATTGAAGAGGGGTAGCGGTTGTGTTATCTTAATGATTGGCTTTGCTGGTGGTTGAATCCTTGTAAAATCTACAATACCCACTTACAAATATAAGTAAGTAAGTAAAGTAGTTGGGGTGGCCTAAAGTCGGTATCAGCCAATCAGCAAGGGAGTCTATCCCCTTTTCACTAGCGCTAGACCAAGGAGATTGTTTTAGCATCTGAGGTGGAGCGCCACACTTACCACCAGCTCCTTACTTTACTGAACAGTCCCCTGTGCTACTCATACGCTGAGTTGGCAAGGGCTGGTATCAAACTAGGAACCTTGTGGTTTCTAGCCGAAGGCTCTACCGACTGAGCTAACCCAGCCCTACAAATATAAATTCATATTTTGGCATGTTTCTATCTTTATTTTTATTTTTTTGTTTTTATGGGGGGGGGGGGGCGGTTATCTTAATTATTGTCTCTGCGGTGGTTGAATGATAGTAAAAAATCCTTGTAAAATCTACAATACCCACTTACAAATATAAATTCATAATTTGACATTCCATTTTGCAGAATTACTTTTGTTTATTGTTTTTCTTCTGTCCAGTCCATTGAACCATTATGTAGTTTGCATGTAACTTGCTGATGACACTGTCCATCTGGGGACAAGGAGGAGAACCACTGACAGAATAGTCATTCTCATTATCACAATATACAATTAAAATGACCAGCCACTTTATCGTTGATTTTATATGGACTCTTTTTTTTTCCCTGAGCACATTTCTCTAGGAGACTGACCAGACCTTCAGGTAGTTAAGGCTGCAGTGTACACATTTATCATTCAACTGACAGTTAGCTGGTGAACATGGACATTGACTGGTCATCTAAGGGCCAGTGGCTGTGCAATAAACTCTTAACATAAACAGAGCTTCTGAAAAGGGTTGTAGTTGTGGAGATTGCTATTGGAATGAATAATAATTATCAGAAAATCGACCTTTCTTCTTCTTCTTTCTTCCTCCTCCTTCCCATCTGTAACCATAGAAACTGGCTATTGCAGCAGCAATGAACAAATCTGTTGATTGCCTTGAATCAATTACTTGTCAGCACTTAAAGCTGGACAAGAGGAGACGGGAGCAGAAGATGAAGAGAAATGAAAAGATTTAAAAGATATAAAAAAAAAAAATTTAAAAAGAGAGAAACAAAGAAAGAGAAACAAAATTAAAGAGAAAGAATAAAGGAAGAAAGAGAATGAAGAAATGTTTTTAATGAAAAGAAAAAAAGATAGAAGGAAAAAGAAAAGTGGAGAGAAGGAAAATAGATGTGAAGAATAAAAAAAAATTTTTTAGATCGAAAGAAAAATGATGAAAGAAAGAACTGAAGAGGGGGGAAACGAATAAGGGAAAAGAAGAGACAAAAAAATTTTTCCTGAAGAGAAGAAAAAATAAAAGAATAAAATAAGAATGAGAAAGAAGAATTGTTTTTAATGAAAAGAAAAAAAAGATAGAAAGGAAGAGGCTGGAGAGAAGAAAATAGATAGGGAATGAAGAAAAAAAAATTTTTTTTTTCAGATCAAAAAGGAAAGATGATAGAATAAAACTGAACAGGAATAAAAATTAAATAAAAAAAAAAAAAAGAAAAAGAAAAGAGACAAAACTTTTTTAATGAAAATAAAAAATAAAAAGGAAGAGTAATTGAAGAGGAGGAATTATAGAAAAGAATATTTTATATTTTTAGAAATGGAAAGGGAGACAAAAAAAAGAAATTGACAATAAAAAAATGAAAAAGATAAAGAAAATGTAATGGAAAAACAAAGGAAATAAAAAAAATGAAAGAGGAGGAAGAAAAAAAAGAAAATGATTTAAAAGATATAATGGAAAAAGAAAATGAAAGAGAATTACAAAGGGGGAAAAGGACAAACTAGAAAACAATTGTATAAAAGAAAAATTGGATTGACAAACAGAAAAGAAAATGGTGGCTGAAGATGGAAAGGAAAGAATAAAAGAAGAAATGAAGAAAAGGAGGAAATTAAAAGAAGAAGGAAAATTAAAGAAAAAGAAACAGATGAAAAGAAGAAAAATGGAAAAAGAAATAGAGAAAGAAGGAAAAATTGGAAGAAGAAAAAATAGATGGACACAAAAGATAAGACAAAAATGGAAGGAGAGAAAAAAGGAAAAAATTGGAAGAAGAAAAAATTGAGAAAGAAGGAAATATTAGAAGAAACATATGAACATAGAATAAATTAGAAAAAGAAATTGAAGAAGAAATAGGGAAATGAAAAAAAATTGGAAGTAGATATGGATGGATGGACAAACAAAAAAATAAAGAAAGAAGAAATTGAAAAGATGATAAATATTTTGTTTGATAAAAATTAAAAAGGAATATACAGAAATAGGATTAGATAGCTGCAGTTATTTACTTGTGGCTAGAATTATGGGGCACCCTGTGAGAATCGAACTCACTAAAAATAGTTTGATAATCCAGCTTGTAATCATTACATTATGTAAGGTTCCCTAAGATTAGATAGCTCTATATTTGTCTCCAGTAAGAGAAAAGTATGAATCCAACTATTCTCCCTCCAGCTATGGATAAAATAGTAGGGCAGACTGGAGTTTCTAAGCTTGGTTAGGTAGCCAGTATACAAAATGGAAAATTCTGAATTCAAACTGTTAATCTCCACTTAAGAAATTAACTTTGTGTTACATCCTGCTCATACAGAGGGGTTGGTGAATATATATATATATATGTGTGTGTGTGTGTGTGTGTGTGTGTGTGTGTGTCACACCAGTACTAGCAATGCTTATACAACAGTCAGCCAGTGTCTGTAGTTATAAGGCAGATCTATTCTTGGACCTGCTTCATAGCTGAGATGATAGTATATTTTCCATTGGTGCCTTGCTATGGGTTAGTGTTTAAGCTCAGGGAAAATTCTAGGATTTGGAATGCTGTTTTTCAAGGCAGGTAGGTTCTAAGGTGTAAGATAGGCAAAAATAGTTATATACTTATGATATTAAACAGCATCTAGTATTGAGGCTCCAATTCTACAACTTTGGGGAGCGTGGAGTTACCTCTTTATTGCCATTAATTTGAGGTCCACTCTGACCTGGAGTGGTAGTACCTGTTAGGGTCTCATCTATGCATCAAATAAATCTCTTAGAGATTCGAGTTGAAAATAATCTTGAACTACATTAATATGCTGCTTCCTAAGATATTGATACTTTGAATGGAGAATTTACCTGTTTAAGATGATTGTGAAGGTACATGTTTGTGCCGTATATAATTGGAGACTATAATTGTTAAATTGATATTGCAACTAAGTACAAAGTGTTTACCTCTTTAAGATGAAAATAACAGAATACTTAACATTACTTAGCATTTGTATTCAATCATGGTTAATGAAATGAGAACAATCTATTAGATTATCTAATGGATTAAATAAAGGGTTTGATTTAAAGTTCTGGGAAGGCTTCAGAGTTCAAGAAACACCTGAAGAAGGCCGGAGGACCGAAACGTTATGTATATAACAATAAAGATGAGGACAACAGTCTGAAAAATCTGAATAAAACAAATTATCAAGCCTCATCTCAAAAATTAAGACAAAGGGTATTTTTTGGAGAAGTTCTAAGCAACAGTGATTTTAAAAGTAGAAAAAAAAAAGTTTAGACAATATGACCTTTAGGCACCCCTTTTTGATCTTGATTCAGAAGGACATGTTTTTCATTTACACCGTCAATATCCAGTTGTTTGTTAACAGACGATTTTTAGAGTTTTTTTTTAATTATAAAACTAACCCCTAACCCTAACCCTAACAAACAACCGAATATTGACGGTGTAATTGAAAAACATGTCCTTCTGAATCAAGATCAAAAAGGTCATATGGTCCAAAAGTTTTATTTGAAATCTAAAACTAAAAATAAACAGTATTTTTTAAAGCTCTATATGATCACCAAAGGTCAAGTTAAGGATCAATTCCTAGTTGCTGGGTATCCCAGTACCTCTCAATTGTTACTTAGAGAGGAAATGGAAACTGCTAAGTAACACACATTGGCCTGAGAGATGTCTTGAAGAGAAATACTTAGTATAGCACCTTGATAATTCATAATAGATTCTTAGGTCCGTTTCTCACTATTTCACTTTGGTAAAAGCAAGAATTAGAATTCCCCCATGCTTTGTCCTATCGTTACGAGATCAGACACAGAAGCGCCAAGTCAAACGACTTTCCTTTAACAACTTTACATTCCCGGTAGCAGAAATATACGAGCGTAATCCCAAAGGTAAGTTTTCCACAATATTTAGAAATCACAGAAACGTTTAGTAACAGGATCTGTATATATACTAGAGTATGATAGTTTAATTAATACAACATTTGATATTTTTAATTGAGAGCTATTTTTGGTAGAATATGTGCTTAATATAGCACCTTGATGACCTAATAATTTAAAGGAGAGGAGATGGGCAGTGCTAAGTAACCCACTTGGCACTGAGAGTGCCAGATTAACCCATGATACGACCAATAGGCCTCAGGCATTTTTGGTCCCCCTCAACTTCTTTTCGTACAATTTTAGTGGGTCCCTGCTCTTGATGGGGCCCCTCGGCTTCAGTCCAGTCAACCTTGTGGAAAGGAGGAACTAGATCTCACAAAATAGTATAATAAAAAGCATTCTGTATTAAACAAAGGATATTGTATTTTAATATTTTCATATTGACCCATGTATTTTCTTTCTTTCTCTTTTTTTTAGGGTGGGTGGTGGGGATTGCTACTTGTAGAGAATAGGATAAGCATTATTTTACTTATTACCTTAGAGTTTCTCTTCTTTTTTTTCTTTTTTTTTTGTTCAACTATGGCACTTATGATGGATGTCTGTAATGCAAACTTGATCTTGCCAATTCAAGCGAATAATAATTCGTCCATGGACCATTTATAAGCAATGAATACCAGACGAGTTGGCACCTTCAGCCTCGGGAAAATTATAACAACTGTCTGCCTGCTGCACCGCTGCAGCTTTACCAACCTTGTCTTTTGTCCCCGAGATGAGAATTATGATTAATTTTTTTTCATAATAGATTTTAGGGTTATACGAGGGCAAACCCAAGCCTCGAGTTTATAGAAATAGATAATAAATAAAAAAAAAAACAAGATAAAAACTTAACTCATTTAACTTTGAGACTAATAGCTTTTTTTTTTCATATTGAAAACAACCTACGTTGTTTGGTTTGTTTTGTTTTACGGCATATCAACCTCAGTGAGTCATTTAATGCTGATAAAGTTTTGAAATAAATCAATTCTTAATGGATAATACAATTTTTTTATCAACTCATGTTTTTCTATTTAACCCATAGATGGGACCCTAACAGGTACTACCACTCCGAGTCAGAGTGGACCAGGGAGCAATGGTGATGAAGGGGTGCTCCACATTCCCCAAACCTCCAAAAGTGGAACCTCACCATCAGATAGAGTTTAACGTCATTCCCAGGACATGTAGACCCTCAGCCACCGCCTTCTAGCACCCATATGACAACCAACGTTGTCCATGTGAATATGATTTGTTTGGTTGCTTAGTTTCTTAATTTAATGACATATCAACCTTCATGGGTTATTTAATGCCAAAGCCATCTTAGTATGTATTTACCCCCACCCCCGCATGAGCAGGATATGACACAAGGTCAATTTTTAAGTAAAATGTAACAGGTTTGAATTCAGAGTTTTGCTTCTCCTAGACTAGTTGACATACCAAGGTTAAAGAACCCAGTCGGACCGAATATTTACCCATAGCCAGAGGGAGAATAAATGGATTTATACCTTTCCAAATGCTATTAACACTACATGAAATGCAAAGCTATCCTTGTAGAAGAAAAATAGTGGTACAATTTAACCTATTAATTGGGGAGATGAGGAGGCTCATACCTTTCCCAAGGGTATCAGTCTGAAAGGGAACATAATTAGCATAACTGTAGTTTGAACTCGCTTACTATAATGTCACAGTTCAGCATGTCAGCCACTACACCATGGGAACTGTTATATCCCAAGGTGTTAGGAATAAGAAAATATAACAAAAACAGTTAAATATGTTTAACATATAACAATATTGGTTTTTATTTTTCTCACCAATCAGGAATACAATAGTATGAGTTGGATAAACTGTTCAGCTATCGGCCATGTGATGCATTCATCAAGCAACCATGTTCTTAACTGACTAGTCTCTGATTTTGCGACTCCTGCATACCAACTTCGTTAGGGAGAGTTATCTCCCCTAACAGGAACTGAATATGATTTGAAAGCAAAATCTTTTTTATGATTTTTGTTTCACTCAAATCTAATAAAGCAGAGGAAAAAAAATATCCCTTCTACCGCGGCCTTTAATAGATTCAATTCATGGTTTTTCTCCTGTGCTACTCTAGCCAATATTGGTCCGCCCTGTGAGCAGGGCTTAAAATATGCTGACTGCATCCTCTGCAAAGGGGTAAGACCCACCACCCCCACCACAACCAAACTAAGGGGTATCTTGGGTATGACATTAAACTGCATTTCGATGGTGAGGCTCCAATTCTGAAGATCTGTGCTAATTACACTAAAAAACAAAACAGTTGAGAATCCATTAATAGTCAAGTTACTATGTAAACTCAATTCACTATCTGAGAAGTTGTGATTGTTGGATTTTGTGTAAAGTATTCAGCTCTGTTACAAGATGAATGCAAAACTAAAACTAGAGTTTGGTAGGTGGCTTATATGGAGCTTTGGATTGTTCCATTATGAACTCAGGCAAGTTCATTTCCTGACTTCTGATTGGCTGTTGGATTTCAGGGTGATGGATAAGTACCCACTCTTCAGCCATCACTTTGCATTATGCCAGCAGCATGCAAGGACTTTATATAAGTTACAGCTTGCCTGTTGTTCTAGTCTGCTAACTCGACGGTAGTTAGAACCTCACTGCGACGGTGAGTATCATATTGTTTCTATATCTAGAGGATAACTTCTACAATGTCAAACACCCTGCACTGTCAAACATTTCCTCATAGAATGTGGAGCTTTTGCTCCTATCAAAAAGAAATTTTTAACGCAAATAATATGAGGGATCTGTTTGAGAATACTAGCATGGATAGCATTTTATTCTTCTCTAGAGAAATAAAAATATACCAAAAATTATGTGTCAGATATAAAAATACATTCACAAAAATAACCTGTAATGGAAACTTGAATCAAAATAAATACCGTCATTCTGCAGTAGAATTGCAACAAGACGGGTTTGTATTGAGTTACAACTGCTTGTTGCCATGTCTTACCAATTCGATGGTAATTGGAACTTAGTTTGATTATTCTTCACTTATCACATGGACACACCAGTGTAGGCCGACCAGCAAAAAACTTACAACTGGATGTCGTAGGTTTTAAGTTTTTATGGGTCATCCTTTGGCCATCAAGCAAGAGTGCTTATATAGCAGAAATCCTTGGTAATTCCTCTGGTAAAGAATCTTGTGTATTGTAAGTTCCTCCTCAATGATTGCAAGTAGAACTATGGCAAGTATCAGTGTTTAAGTAGTGTATCAGCCACGCATTATGGCTGGTGATTGGCCGGAGAAATAGACCACATGACCTCGCCTGGTCTATAAATTCAGGTAGGGGAATTGGAGCACACCTTATATACTGTTCCATTAAGAAATATTAAATCACATTAGTTTCTTTATTTCTTTTGTTTTATTTTTTTTATTAGCCTTACTAATATTATCATTATTGTTATTACTTTGTTATTGTTAATTTTATCATTATTAATAATATAGGGAGAACTTGACAGAAGCAATGGCCAATAGGGATGGGTAGTGAGAAAGAATCATGAGTATCTGTGCTGTCAGAGCAAGATCATCATGATGATAATAATTTATGAAGGAAATAATGATTCTAATTAGCATTAGAAGGAAATACCAAAATTATCAGTTGTAACTTGAACTGGAATTTGCATTATTCTCTAAGAGCTTTTTAGCATATTGCTTTAATAAAAAGATCTCAGTACCGTGTCATTTTTTTTTTTTTTGAGATATGGTTACATATACAAATATAAGGAGAATTTAGATATATAGATTTTATTTTTTCACTTTATTTATTTTTAGTAAAATCTAATAACAAAAGCAACTAGTGGTGTGACCTATTATGCACACCCTTATCATTACAAGGATTTAATCTAATATTCGTACATATAAAACAAATTACAATCAGATTCGGTTTCATGCACACCTATTTCAAGAGAGGACGATCTTATGTTTGGGGTGAGGGATGGGGGGGGGGGGGTAACAAGGCAGACAAAGGTGAATTGGGGATTTTTGTCATGAAGGGTTTTTGGCTCATTGGATCTGTCAGTTGTAAAGAGAGTGTTGTAAATGATATGAGGGAACAAAAACAGGTTTTTAGAGTCGGTGGCTCAAGTAGAGGCTTAATAAATTAGAATACAAGAAATCCTCTCAAGATGATCTATTTATCATTCATTCCAAAATAAGATGTAATCAATAGTGCTGAGAGAGAGAGAGAGAGAGAAGGTGGGAGGAAGAATAGGGGGTAGCATTGATGAAAGAGAGAGAGGGGAATGATCGGTAAACAGAGAGAATGAGAGAGAGAGGGAGGGAGGGAGAGAGAGGGGGGGAGAAAGGTGGGGGGAAAAGAATAGGGTTAGCATTGATGAGAGAGAGAGGGGAGAATGATCGGTAAACAGAGAATGAGAGAGAGAGGGAGGGAGAGAGAAGGTGGGGGAAGAATAGGGTTAGCATTGATGAGAGAGAGAGAGGGGGGAATGATCGGTAAACAGAGAGAATGAGAGGGTTAAAGAGAAATGAGAGAGGGAGGGAGGGGAGAGAGGGAGGGAGGAGAGAGGAGAGAGAGAAGGTGGGGGAAAGAATAGGGTTAGCATTGATGAGAGAGAAGAGGGGGGGAATGATTGGTAAACAGAGAGAATGAGAGGGTTGAGAGAGAGAGAGAGAGAGAAAGAGGATTTGTAAGGATGATAATAATAGTGGCTGGAAGAGAAAGAGAGCATGCAGTAGCAGTGAGAGATGAGGACAGAGAGTATGTGGGGGGGGAGAACAGGGTAAGCATTGATGAGAGAGAAGAGGAATGACTGGTAGAGAAAGAGAGAGAGAGCAAGAGAGAGAGGGGGAGTGTAAAGGGGAGGAGAACAGGGTAAGCATTGATGAAGAGAGGGGAAATGATTGTAAACAGAGAGAGAGGGGAGAATGATAGTAATAATGGCTGAAGAGCAGTGAGAGATGAGGATAGAGAGGAAAGGTGAGAGAAAAGAGAACAGAGCAGAGATGCCAATAGGTACCACCTGCGTCCCTGATGCATAAAAATCTAAAGGAGCAGTAAAAAATCATATCCATGCATCCCAGTATTTTTTCGGTTTCTTCCCCTCACCTACTTTCAGAAGAACAGTAGTGGTACTATTTAACCCAAAGCTTGGGGGGAGGGGTCAGGGGGTTTCATACCTTTCCCAAGGGTATTAATCCGAAACTGAACTATCGAAGACTGGAGTTTGAACTCACTTTCTACGATGCTGAAGCTCTGGACATTACCCACAACACAATGGGGACTCCTCAATAGAAAGGATGGGAAGGAAGGAAAGAACAGACCCAGATGGATAGATAGAAAGAAATGGGAGGATGAATAGACACAAAAAAGGGACATATGACCGTTAGGCACCCCTTTGCGATCTCGATTCATAAGGACATGTTTTTCATTTACACCATCAAAATTCGGTCGTTTTTTTTAACAGACAATTAGAGGTTTTTTTTTAAATCATAAAACTAACCCTAACCCCGGTAACCCCTACAACAACCGGAATTTTGACAGTGTAAATGAAAAAACATGTCCTCATGAATCGAGATCAGAAAGGGGTGCCTAAATGTCATATGGTCCAAAAAGTTTTGGGGTTTTGGTTCTTTGTTTAACGCCAAACCAATGCCAAACCCATCCTTGTAGAACAACAGTAGTGGCACTATTTAACTCAAGCTGTGGGGTCGAGTATTAATTCAAAAGAGAATGTAATAGCCCAACTGGAGTTCAAACTCATTTCAGGTCACAGTCTAAGCACGTTAACCATTATGCCACAGGACTAAGATAGAAAAGAAAGAAGAAAGAGCATCGTCGGATAGATAGAAAGGAATAGATCAGCTCAGAATAGATAGAAAGAATAGATCCAGTCAGATAGATAGAAAGGAATAGATCCAGTCAGATAGATAGAAGGAATAGATCCAGTCAGATAGATAGAAAGGAATAGATCCAGCAGATAGATCAGAAAGAGAATAGATCCAGTCAATAGATAGAAAGGAATAGATCAGTCAGATAGATGATTAGATCCAGTCAAGATAGATAGATAAAAGGAATAGATCCAGTCCAGATAGATAGAAAGGATAGATCAAGTCAGATAGATAGATAGAAAGGATAGAATCCAGTCAGTGATAGATGGAAATTGAATAGATCAGTGATACGATAGATGGAAATGAATAGATCAGTCAGATAGAGGAAATGAATAGATCCATCAGATAGATAGAAAGGAATAGATCCATCAGATAGATAGAAAATGAATAAATCCAGTCAGATAGAAAGAATAGGCCCAGATAGATAGATAGATAGATAGATAGATATGAAGAAAGAGATTGAGCCTTATTTATTAGTAAGAAAGCGCAACCAATTCCTTTCTTCTTCTTCCTGCTAATGATGGAGATGATTTTTGCCTGGGTTAGTGTACCATTTACTGGCCTCAAATCAGTCACTTGGTGGTTGCTGTTGGGGGGCAGGAGAGGAAAGCAGTGCTGGCCAAAGAATGTATGTGTGTGTGTGTGTTGTGTGGTGAGGGGGAAGAGTGTTGGATAGAAAATCTAACTTGGTTTGTTCATCTTCACATCTATCTTTAAAGCCAGCATAATTTGTCTAATACTTTCAGACAACATGGCATTCATAGCATGTATATTGTCTGTCGGACACACCGGGCTGAAGCATAGATTCTCTTCATCAGGTTCCATGCTAGAACTCACTTGGTTACATTTTATTTATTTATTTATATTTTGTATTTATTTACAAATTCATTTTATCTAATCTTATTCTGTCATACCCTCCAGTAAGGTAATGCTATCTTCAACATGTTTGTCTGGCTCACCCAACATCAGTAGATTCGTTTACCATCAAGTTGAATGTTGCAAATCAATTTGGAAATGTTTTCCTTATCTAGAATCAACTTTTGATCTTATTTTGTCTCAGGATATTAAGTTTAGTATCCACATTTATTAGAGTGTGTTTTTTTTTTTTGTTTAAGTTTTTTTTTTTTCATATACTGTGCAGCTCAGAAATATTCGAGCAGAATATACAGGGTGATCTGAAAGTCTTGTCACCTTGTTTTACTTTGATTATTTTTTTCGTTTTAATTAATATATATATCATTAATTATGAGAGAGAAAAGCAGCAGCCCAGAAAGTTAAAACAAAGGGTGACAAGACCTTTCAGCATCCCCTGTTATATCTGGCTCGGAATATTTTCTGGAGCTGCACAGTATATGAAAAAAAAAAAAAAACTAAACAAAAAAAAAAACTACTCTTAATATGTGGATAAACTTAATCACCTGAGACAAATAAGATCAAAAGTTGATTCTAGATAAAAAACATTCCAATTGATTTGCAACATTCAACTTGATGGTAAACGAATCTACTGGATGTTGGGTGAGCAGACAAACACTGTTTAAGATAGCATTACTTACTGGAGGGTATGACAGAATAAGATTAGATAAATGAATTTTAAATAATCAAAATATAATAAAATAAATAAAAATGGAACCAAGTGAGTTAGCATTTTTGGAGACTGATGAAGAGAATCTATGCTTCACCTCGGTGTGTCCGACAACAAATTACATGATGAATGCCGAGTTGTCTGAAGTAATTAGACAAATTATGCTGGCTTTAAAGATAGATGATGAAGATGAACAACATGTTAGATTTTCTATCCAACACTCTTCCCCCCTCCACACACACACACACACAACACACATACATCTTGGCCAGCACCTGCTTTCCTCTCCGCCCCCCACAGCACCACCAGTGACTGGATTTGAGGCCAAGTAAGGTACACTAGCCCAGGCAAAATATCATCTCCATCATTAGCAGGAGAAGAAGAAAGGATTGGGTTTGCGCTTTCTTACTAATAAATAAGGCCAACATCTCTGTTCTTATCATATTCTATCTTCTATGCTTCTATCTATCTGGGCCTATTCCTTTCTATCTGACTGGGATTTATCATTCTATCTATCTGACTGGATCTATTCCTTCTCTATCTATCTGACTGGATCTTTATTCATTTCATCTATCTGACTGGATCTATTCATTTCCATCTAATTATCTGACTGATCAATTCATTTCCATCTATCTATCTGACTGGATCTATTCCTTTCTATCTATCTATCTGACTTGGGGGGAGAGGAAGGGATCTATTCCTTTCTATCTATCTGACTGGATCTATTCCTTTCTATCTTCTATCTGACCTGGATTTGCCTTTCTATCTATCTTCTGACTGGTCTTATCTTTTATCTATCTGACTGGATCTATTCCTTTCTATTAATCTGACTGGATCATTCCTTTCCTATCTATCTACTGGATCTATTCCTTTCTATCTAACTGACTGGATCTAATTCCTTTCTATCATCTGAACTGGACTATTCCTTTCTATCTATCTGACTGGATCTATCCTTCTATCTATCCGAGGCGGGATCTCTTTCTTCTTTCTTTGTCTATCTAGGTCCCTGTGGCATAATGGTTAACGTGCTAGACTGTGACCTGAAATGAGTTTGAACTCCAGTTGGCTATTACATTCTCTTTTGAATTAATACTCGACCCAACAGCTGAGTTAAATAGTGCCACTACTGTTGTTCTAAGCATAGGATGGGTTTGCATTGTTTGGCTAACAAAGAACCAAACCAAACTTTTTTGGACCATATGACATTTAGGCACCCGCTTTTTCTGATGCTCGATTCATGAGGACAATGTTTTTTCTCATTTACACTGTCAAAATCCGGTTATGTTTGGTTGGGTTACGGGGTTAGGGGTTAGTTTTTATGATTTAAAAAAAAAAACCTTCTAAAATGTCTGTTAAAACGACCGAATTTTTGATGGTGTAATAAACATGTCCTTATGAATCGAGATCGCAAAAGGGTGCCTAACGTCATATGGTCCCTTTTTTTTAATGTTTCTATTCTTTCATTTCTTTCTATCATCCATCTGGTCTGTCTTTCCTTCCTTCCCATCCCTTTTGCTATTGAGGAGTCCCCATTGTGTTGTGGGTAATGTCCGAGATTCAGCATCCGTAAAGTGAGTTCAAACTCCAGTCTTTAGGATTAAAGTTCGTTTCGGATTAGATACGCCTTGGGAAGGTATGAAACCCTGATCCCCTCCCCGCTTTTGGGTTAAATAGTACCACTACTGTCTTCTGAAAGTAATGGTGAGGGAAGAAAACCGAAAATACTGGGATGCAGGTATGATTTTTACTGCTCCTTTTTAGATTTTTTATGCATCAGGGACGCAGGTCTGTTCTCTTTTCTTCTCACCTTCTCTCTCTATCCTCATCTCTCACGCTGTCTTTTCAGCCGATTATTACAGCGA
>CM042142.1:115185111-115322611 GCA_023376005.1 Doryteuthis pealeii
CGAGGGAGAATAGTTGGATTCATACATTTTCCAAGATGTTAGCACTATATGAAATGCAAACACCTCTTCTGGAAATGAACTCCAACTGATATAGATTTGAAGAGAAAAAGAATAATAGATCTTATAGAAATAAGTATTATCTGCGTATTTCGAACTATGTCTTCATCTTCATTTATCTACAACATTTCGCCGAGTGCCCTCCGCCTTTTCAGGTATTTCTTGTCGGACTCGGAACACCTTCTTTCGGACTCGAACCTCCTTGTCGAATCGGTACCATCACAAAACTTTGAACCTAACCCTTTATCCAATCCACGTGGATTCCTTTCTATCCCTTAACTAGCTGGTAGAGGACGTTAAGCTGTTAAATATCCTATGTTACTGCCGCCCTGACCAGATTGAAACCTGCAGTTCAAGAGATAATCTGCACTTAGAACAGTCTTAAAACCTAACTCCTTTATCTACTAGCATGTGTCCAATGGACAAGAAGTCCGAGTCCAAAAAAATACATGGAAGCCGGAGGCATTCATCCGAAACGTACCAGATAACAATGAAGATGAGACCAATATCGAATTAACGCAGATAATACTAATCATCAAGCCTTCTCAACAATCAGAGAAATAGAGAAACTAGAGGAAAGCATTATACTTAAGAGCTAGAGCTCTCTCTCCTCTCTCTCTCCATGAAACATGCTGGAATTGAAAGATAGAAAGACTGTAGACTATGTCAAAAAATGCATACTGAATCTTAAAAAGTGTATACAGAGAGGGTAATAAGGAGGGTATAGATACAACAAGACCTTGATAGACGTTAAGTAGATGTAGATTACAGTCAATCTGTACATACAGTACGTACGTATATATATAATAATTAACATACTAGAGACGTGGTGTAAGAGACTGCTCTTTGAAATATCAGACCCTCTGGAAGACGTCAATGGTACTTGGCCACGATACCGTTTAAGTTTTTAAAAAAATCCAAAAAAAAAAAGATATTGAATTTCAAAATGCGTAACAAGGTCACTTGATTGGAAGAGTGAATTCCCCTATTGTCTTTGACTTTTGGTCTTTTGGTTTCCAAATACCAAAAAAAAAAAAAGAAAAAAAAACCACTGACTAACCCTCCGTCCATTTTCCTATTACTCGGTCCACCTTTCCTAAGCCTTCAAAGCATCAAAGAAACCCACATTCGATCCTAAACTTTTTTTATTCCATTTTTCAACTCTACTAATTTCCTAATACGTAAATAGCGTAATGAATGCATTGTTATTTAAAAACAAACAAATACAGAGCCAATTTAAACAGAATCTAACGAGTTTAACAGGTTGAATTCAGAGTTTTCCTTCTCTTTAGACCGGTTCCTAATCAAGTTAAAGAGCCCAGTCTCTCTACTTACTTCACCCATAAATTGGAGGAGAATAATTATTCAGGTAATATGAACTTTTGTTTAGTTAAATCAAGAGTTCCCAGAAAAAAGCAGAACCCATAAATTTTGAAAAATAAAAACTGTTGATTTTAACTAGGGATTTAGGGTTAGGTTCTGTTTTTTCTGGATCCACCCTACAGGGTGATCCAAGAAAAAACAGAACCAAATTATCTATTTCCATAAAAACTAACCCTAAACCCCCCCCCCCAATTAAAATTAACATTTTATTTTTTACAAAAATTTGTAGTTCTGTTTTTTTTTCTGGACACCCCTAATTACTAAACAAAAGTTCATAATTGCCCTGTATCATACTTTCCCAAGGTATTAGCTGTATGTGAAAAATTGCAAACAGCTCCATCCTGGATTTGAACTCGTACCTTCAAATCCATTTCCTACGACGGGGCGGGATAACCATTACCCTGCGTGCCTCCCAATAATCACTAGCAGGACCTGTGGATATACCATCTATAAATTTGATTATACAACTCGAATTTCTTAAAACTATCGCCAAAATATTCAATATGTAAAAAATTATAAAATTCTTGATTTAACCTACTTCACTCTTCTTTTCCTTTTCTTCTTCCTTTTCTATGTCAATTGAAATAGATAGCGTTATCACTCTGCCGTTCAACTTTCTGTTATCTTTCCCTTTCTTTCTTATATATTTTCTGGTAGTATCTCCTTTTTCCATTTCTTTCTTATAAACAAAACCAAATGCTCCATGATTTACGAGTGACGGCACTCATAAGAAATAAGAATCGGTGTATAGCACATAGATAATGAGATTTATTTTGCAATTCATCTGATGATTTTGACGTCAACATTTTTTAACCAGAAGGGTTGCATATATAAGGTCGAAGATTAAGGAACAAGAATGGTTATATAGAAAAAATAAATTTAAAGAAAATAACAAGGTATAGATATGGCCATTTACATAACTAAGTGTACCATTATAGTATGTGCCTACCATAAAAAGCACATATAAGTGTATAATAAAACGCAACCCAACCCTATTTCTGAATTTAGAATATTTAGAATAAATAGATCTCGATCATTAAATTATGGATTAAATTCTTTTTTAATTATTCTTAATTACTTATATACAACTTATACTGATTGCATTCTTAAATTAAATATCGCAGGGGATAAAAATAATTAGTTTCAATAATTGCCACTAACTACAATCTATAAATATACTCTACTGAGGAGACACATTCAAACCGGAGTCACATACTATACAGAATCAAAAAAAGTAGCCACAACTATAAGCACCATCTAACCGGCCAGTTTGAGCTTCGGCCTCTGGACCTACTGAGAGAAATAACATCGTTTATCGCAGGGAGGCCCCCCCCCCCCCAGGCAAACACTTGTCCCCCGATTTAAAGGGCAGCTGTTTATGCCCCGGTGCCTAGCCCCTGAGGATGCCGACGCGATCAACGCATTTTTTCCACCCCGTCACACCTGAGCTTCGGTTGTGGTCACACCATTAAAGGCCTTTGCCTAAACCCGTACACGTGGTACGTTAAATATAAAGTCATAAAACGAAATATGCATTTCCCATTTCTAGTGAAACTTTGGATCTGAGATGCGTCATCAAATGAGAGCTGAGCAGAAGTCTGCAGATTTCTTACTGATCCATCGTACACCAAATCTATCCATACCACGTTGAAAGGAAGTCTTCTTCCGCTTCCATAGCTTTCAGACTAACAGACTATCGGCGAGTTACGGCTTAGTTTGCTCGTTTTTGAATGGAAACAAGCTGCTCCCAGTTATGTTCAAGCCTTCCCGGTCCTTTATGTTCAGGAACGAGACCCTTTCCTATAGTCAAATCAGACTGCTCAACACCCTCGTATTGATGGGATCCCTGGCGTGAACCAGCCAGTTACTGCAACTTCGATTTCTACTCTATGTCCTCGTTTCGGAAAGTAGAGAAAAAAAATAGAATAAAATAAAACACAACCGTTGTACTGCACTCAGACCTTACGTTAGACTTAAAGACGCGTCGATACCCATCTCCAGTGTTTTATATATCTAGCAAATATATGCACCCTCCGGGAGCAAGTATTCAAGATTTAATTAATAAAAATTATATTAAATTAAAAGCTAATAAAACTAAATAAGAATACAGATAAAAAGATTTGAAACAGGAGGTATAAAAAAAAGAACAACTGAAAACTACTCTATCCATCTCTCTCGTCTTCATTGTTATTTCTAATTTAATATTTAGTTATAAGAGGAAGTAAAAAATAAAAATTGACAAGTATTTTATCTTGTTAATGGAATTTCAGTTAAGATTCATTGAAGAGGATTTGCATATTTCATTAAAACATAAAACCAAACATTAGAAATCAATAATACTAGCACTATTATAATGTCGATTTTTAATATAATATGCAAATTACCTTCCCGTCACACTGTAAACCCTTATTTGTGTATGTATAAATATATTCATGTATACAGTATGTAGACATATCAACAGTATAATATGTAAGACAATTTTATTAATAATTGAGTAGATTAAAATAAAATCATGGAGAATGTGATGTCAATAACTAAAGAATTGTGAAATGAGGTAGAATATTAGTTTCGTTACAAAACAGAAAACACACAATCTCCATTATAATAAGAATATATATATATATTAATATATATATATATATCGACTTTAAAAAATTGTAGTGGTAACGTACGCTTTCCATCAAAAATAAGCCAGTGGCTGTCAAATATTTCAGCCTATTTCTCACAGTTGAACGCTGAGTCGGCTTCCTCACTGGAGGGTTTTTATAATCATCAACCACCATCGCCCAAAAGTAATTGCTGCAAAAATGTAGTGTCGACAATTGTCACATTGAGATGGCCACCCATCAGCAAAAAAGGCAGCGCCTAACTTGACACTCAGATTCGGTTATTTCTCCCCCTTATATCGGAGAGGAGGGGAAGTGTGAAATTTACTAAAATCGCAAGAAACGACAAAAATAAAACAGAGCAAAACCCGACACAAGGTGTGGTAAGCGTTTCCGATGTGCAAACAGACCGTCCTGCTTTTCACACATTCTTTCACTGTGGATTTTAAAGTCTGTGTAGCATAGTGTAAACAAGCACGCAAACAGAGCTAGCACTCAGCTTTTTTTTATGTTCACTTAAAGTTATGAGCCAAGTTTTAGCTTCACGGTAGAGCGTTCGTTAGGAAAACTACAATTTCCTAAGTCGCCAACTCAAGCGTTGAGTAGCACAGGATCTGTGCAGTAAGATAAGGAGCTGGTGGTAGTGCTGGCGTCCACCCTCAGATCTAAAAAACAATCTACTTGGTCTACGGCTATAGTGAAAAGAGGGTATAGCCTCCCCCTTGATGTCTGATACCACATTAGCCGCCCCGACGACTAAAGTCATGAGCCAATTTCCATGCTATTAGTCAGTAAAAGGTCTCTCATCTTGTATGCCAAGATTTTTGTATAGTCACGAAGCAGATAGACACAAGTCAATTTATGCAGATACAGTGTTTTTAACGAGAGTCTTTTCTCCTAGACTATGCCTAACCAAAACTAAAATACTCTACTTCTTACCCATAATGGAAAGAGAAAATGACTCACGGTCTTTCCCAAAGGCATTGGCGCGAAGTGAAACGGAAACTGTCTGTCTAGATTTGAAACTCTTGATTGCCGATTCCTTGCTTCACTATAACTTACAAAGGTGCGCTTCTCAGTTAATAAGTCTAGACTGATTGATGTTGTCATTAATGACACTGAAAAATCCTTCGTACTATCCACCTCAACCTCGTGGCTGAATGTGACGCAATTTCAAGTATTCCTATCTGATATAAATCTTGTAAAACAATTATTGACCCATAGATGGGACACTAACAGTATAACACTTATTAGCAGAATTCATTTTTTTCAGATTATAAAATCTAAACTATTGCTACAACGAGCTTTGAACTAGCAAAAGAAGCCCCCCTCCCCGGGCACAAGTATTTAAAGTTTTATAAATTATATATTACATTGAAGGAAATTAATATGAACACAAAAAAGTTATTCCTAGTTAAGTAACATGAGTTACCCAGAAAAAAAAAAACAGAATCCAAATTATATAGTTAAAACTAACCCTAAACCCCAACCCTAACCCTTGTTGACTTAAACTTCAAAAAAAAAAAAAAAAAAAAAAAAAAAATAACAGTTTTATACAAAATGTGGGTTCTGTTTTTTCGTCACCCTGTAATATACGTTACTCAACTAGGGGATTAGGGTTGGGTTTAGGGTCAGTTTATGGGAAAAATAATAATTTGTTCTTTTCTGGATCACCCTGTAATATTCAAGTTACTCAACTAGGAATGACCACAAAAAAATAACTTATTTTACTTATTCTAATGATTTCAAATAAAATTATGCATAGGATTGCTTTTAATAGGTATTATTTTATCCTTCGGACTATTGTCCTCATCTTCATTTTTATTTGTACAACGTTTCGGTCATGCCCTCCGGCCTCTTCAGGATTTCTTCGGACCGAGACCTTCTCGACTTTTAATACGTTTGAGAATAAAAACAATAATATTAGAAATTCAATAACACTAAGATAATACTTATAAACACAGTTTATTAAAACCGCTGTGCAAATTATTTCACGCCATATACTATGTAAACATTATTAATGATATATACTACATCGCAGATCTTAGCACATCAATAATATTGCTGTTTGACAAATATATATCAGCTAGAACTTAGAGAAGACATTGTTTAATTAAAATAGATGCTACTTTAGATTACATGATATATCTAATTAACCATTGAGAATATAACGTAAAAACTATTATTGGAATTTGACGTTAGTGTGACGTAATTTCCATTACAGACAGACAGACAAACACCCACACACAACTCTCCATTATAAGAAAAAGAATATAATAGATGATATTGAAACTCGTTAGGGCCCATCATAAACAACGATCCATAGTGATATCAATGCTTCATTTAGGAAGAATGAATTTATTTTTATTATTTTCTAGAGTTGTTCAGATATATCAAGAATTTGCGAATAGACCCCACACAAAGCCATTTCGTTAGAAATTGTTTAAGTGTAATTCTCTAATGTAATATTACTCTGAATGTTAGGTTAGACCTACGAAAAATAGAGTTGCTCCCTAGAAAGCTCAAAGGACTGATGGAACCGGAAGTTGGTTTTCGCCATGACACTTTGGATTGGAGGTTCGTACTGAGTGACGCACGTGCACAGCACGTTGAGCTAGTTAAGTGACTTTTAGGTAGAAGCATTTCTCTACCCGTGTTTCAATAAAAACCTTGTTAATTTTCCAACAACCTGGTCTTGCATTATCATTCAGTGTTCCGTATTTTTCAGTATGAAAAAAAAAACATAACAATATCCATACACAATTATATTAACCTTCTGTTTAATCAGGCTAAGCCTATATGAGCGTTTGTGGTGCAATGGTTACAGTGTATGTAAGACACGGCGAAACAGTCCAAATCACGGACGTGTCTGATTGCGTTTCACTTAGCGCTGTACCCTTGGGAAAGGTATGAATCCGATTAGTCTCCCTCCAGCTATAGGCAAATAAAATACACTGAGCGCTTAACCTTGCATGGCAACCGGTTAAGAGAAGAAACTGAATTAAAAAACTGTTAAACTCCACCTTAGAAACCACCCAAGTTGCATTCCTTGTGCAGAGGTTGGTATGTGTATATTTATTATATTATTATATTATTTACTAAACCTTGCTCAATATATAATTCATCAATCCCTCCCCACAATACATTTACACACGCACACACCATATATTAAAAAAAGGAACCGTTGGTCACCTATTGAGCTCTTGATAATGTAACCAGGAAGAATGTTAGTTTGCAAAACGAGTAAATTTTAAAAAATAAAATATGACCGGAGAATGAAAAAAAAAAAAACATTAAAATCATTTTGCTAAAAATTGCAATAAGTCAAAAACTGACTTGTCTTATCTCTAAGCCAGCGTAGCTGCTGAAAATTAACATACGAATAAAATGGGAAGTTCAATCTATCACTCATACTCTCCGTCTCCTCTTCACACTCAGAGAGAAAACATATCTAAGGGTAATAATCAAGATATATAGAGAGTGGAAAGTGAGAGGCAGAATTGATAAGAGACAGACGAGTTTTGACTTAATGCAAATTACGAATAATTAGAACCAAATAAAATGGAATTTTTTTCAAACATAACCAAGAATATTTGGTAGATTTTTGTATCAATAACTAAATAGGAAAAAACCTTTAGCACACAATCATTGATTTACTCAGCTTTAGTAAATTACAAGACAAAACGTACCCGTTCGGTCAACCATTGAGCTCTGGTAATAATTGATTAGGGAAAAAAGAGCTTTGCAAATGGAATTAAAATAATTTTTTAAATGGCCGGTGAGTGAAAAAATATTAAAATAATTTTTAAGATTTGTAAAAAAGAAACGTTTGACCTAATTTAAATTGAAATGTATCATTAAACATCATTAAGCTATGGCTTGTCGTCGCTGCTGAATCTTAACATACAAATAAATTGAGAAGTTAAATGCCACTCTCACAATCAATCCTTCTCTCTCTTTACCACAGAGAAACTAACATATAACAGACATAATCAAATGAACTAGAAAAGGAAATGGTAAGGCAGAACGTGAATGAAGAGACGGGCCAGTTTTTGTTTTGTTCTTAATTGCAAATACAACTAATTAGAACAATGAAAATGGATTTTTCAAGCATAACTCCAATCCAAAAACCAGGAATTAATTTATATAATTTTGTTTCATTGAACTAAACAAAAATAAAACTATAGGAGATCAACTTTGATGCGCTCAGCTATAAAATAATAATTAATATAATTGAATATAATATATAATATATATATTATGTATGTTTGTGTGTGTGTGTGTGTTTATGTGTGTGTGTTGTTGGTTTATAAAGATTAGAGGAAAAGAGAAAAGAACAAAACTTACAGTAGGAAATAATTCGCAGGCGTTACTCGCCTGTCAGTCGTTTATTGATCATTATCATCATACATGTATTTTATAAAGAGAAAGTGAACGAGAGAGGGGATTAGGGGATGAAGTCCTCATTTCTCCCCTAATCTTACTACATTTCATCGGATTACTCCAACCTCCTATGCTCATATATAATAAGTTATCACCACTTAAAAGAAAAACAACCACAAATCTATTTTTAAAATACCAAACAGATAGTACAGCATCCAAATAATTTAAAATTGGGTCATACTCTTCTGCCTCTGACAAAAAAAAAATCTTGACCAATAAATAAATAATAAATAAATAAAAATATGATTATATATATGTATTTTTGATATTCCTATAAACTCCAACCTAAAAAAGGAACCACTCTGATTACTGATTGACTATAAACTATTTATTTATTCATTATCTACTAGCAAAAAAGAAGACTGATAGGTTAGGTTTACGTTGTTTAATGCCAAAATAATGGTAGATTAATTAACAGATAAAATTCATTCAGATGGTCCCCTTTTTTAGTTGGATTATAGAAATAATTCAAATACATATTTATAATCATATTTTTATTTATTTATTATTATATTGGTCAAGATTTTTTTTCTCGTCAGAAGCAGAAAGAGTATGACCTCAAATTTTATTATTGATGCTTCTAATCTGCTTGTATTTTAAAAATAGATTTTGTTGTTTTTCTTTTAAAGTGTGATAACTTATATATATATGAGCATAGAGGATTGATAAATCCGATAGAATGTAGTAAAGATTAGAGGAGAAATGAGGACATTCATCCCCTAATCCACCCCTCTCTCGTTCACTTTCTCTTCTATTAAATACATTTATGATGGCATAATGATCAAATAAACGACTGACAAAGCCGAGCTCAACGCACTGCGAAATATATTTCCACATGTAAGTTTGTTCCTTTGTCCTCATTTCTCCCTCTAATCTTTACTACACCCACACACACACACACACACATACACACACACACACACACACACACACATAACATATATAATATATATATATATATTCATTATCATTTATTATTATATTATAAAGCTGAGCGCATCAAAATGATCTCCTATAGTCTTTTTCTTGTTTAGTTCAATGACACAAAAATTCAACTAAATTATTCCTTGGTTTAGGATTGAGTTATGCTTGAAAAATCCATTTTCATTCGTTCTAATTAGTTTAATTTGCAATTAAGTAAAAACAAAAAACAAAAAAACTGGCCCGTCTCTTCATTCACGTTCTGCCTACCATTTCCCCTTTCTAGTTCTATCTTATTATGTCCTCGTTATATGTTAGTTTCTCTGTGGTAAAGAGAGAGATAGGAATATGATTGTGAGAGTGCATTTAACTTCTCACTTTATTTGTATGTTAAGATTCAGCAGCAGCGACGACAAGCCCATAGCTTAATGATGTTCTATGATACATTTCAATTTAAATTAGGTCAAACGTTCCTTTTTACAAATCTTACAAAAATTATTTTAATATTTTTTTCAACTCACCGGCCATTTAAAAAATTATTTAATTCACTTTGCAAACTCTTTTTTCCCTAATCCCAATTATCTACCCAGAGCTCAATGGTTGACCGAACGGGTCACGTTTTGTCTTGTAATTATACTAAAGCTGAGTAAATCAATGATTGTGTGCTAAAGGTTTTTTCCTATTTAGTTTTTGATACAAAATACATACCAAAAATTCCTTGGTTATGTTTGAAAAAAATTCCATTTTATTTGTTCTAATTATTCGTAATTTGCAATTAAGTCAAAAACTCGTCTGTCTCTTACTCCACATTCTGCCTCTCACTTTCCCACCCTCTCTATATATCTTGATTATTACCCCTTAGATATTCTCTCTGAGTGTGAAGAGAGAGACCGAGAGTATGAGTGATAGATTGAACTTCCCATTTTATTCGTATGTTAATTTTCAGCAGCTAACGGCTGCTTAGAGATAAGACAAGTCAGTTTTTGACTTAATTGCAAATTTTAGCAAAATGATTTTAATGTTTTTTTTTTTTTCATTCTCCGGTCATATTTATTTTTTAAAATTTAACTCGTTTTGCAAACTAACATTCTTCCTGGTTACAATTATCAACCCAGAGCTCAATAGGTGACCCAACGGTTCACCTTTTTCTAATATATGTGTGTGCGTGTGTTAAATGTATATGTGGGGAGGGATTGATGAATACATATATCTGAGCAAAGGTTAGTAAATAATAATAATAATAATAATAATAATATATACACATACCCAACCCCTCTGCACAAGAAGAATGCAACATTGGGTGGATTTCTAAGTGGAGTTTAACAGGTTTAATTCAGTTTTCTTCTCTTAAACCGGTTGCCATGCCAAGGTTAAAGCGCTCAGTGTATTTATTTGCCTATAGCTGGAGGGAGACTAATCGGATTCATACCTTTCCCAAGGGTATCAGCGCTAAGTGAAACGCAATCAGACACGTCCGTGATTTGGACTCTGTTCGCCGTGTCCATTACATACGACTGTAACCATTGCACCACAAACGCCTCCATATAGGCTTAGCCCTGATATAAACAGAAGTTAATATCAATTGTGTTATGGCATATCTGTTATGTTTTTTTTTCATACTGATAAAAATACGGAACACTGAATGATAATGCAAGACCAGGTTGTTGGAAAATTAACAAGGTTTTATTGAAACACAGGGTAGAGAAATGCTTCTACCCTAAAAGTCACTTAACTAGCTCAACCGTGCTGTGCACGTGCGTCCACTCAGTACGAACCTCCCAATCCAAAAGTGTTCATGGCGAAAACCCAACTTCCGGGTTCCATCAGTCCCCTTCTGAGCTTCTAGGGGAGCAACTCTATTTTCGTCAGGTCCTAACCTAACAATATCAGAGTAATATTACCATTAGAGAATTACACTTAAAACAATTTCTAACCGAAATGGCTTTGTGTGGGGTCTGTATTCGCAAATTCTTGATATATCTGAAACAACCATAAAATAATAATAATAAATCTTCATTCCTTCCTAAATAGAAGCATTGATATCACTATGGATCGTTGTTATGATGGGAACCTAACGAGTTCACTAGTCATCTATTATATTCTTCTTCTTATAATGGAGAGTGTGTGTGAGTGTGTGTCTGTCTGTCTGTAACTGAAATTACGTCACCACTAACGTCACAATTCCCTTAGTTATTTACGTTATATTCTCAATGGTTATTAGATAATAATCATGTAATCTTAAGTAGCATCTATTTATTAACAATGTCTCTCTTAAGTTCTAGCTGATATATATTTGCCTCAAAACAGCCAATATTATTGATGTGCTTAAGATCCTGCGATGTAAGTTATATATCATTAATAAATGTTTACATAGTATATGGCGTGAATAATTTGCACAGCGGTTTTAATAAAACTGTGTTTAATAAGTAATTACTTAGTGTTATTGATTTCTAATATTATTGTTTTATTCTCAAACGTATTAAAAGTCCGAGAAGGTTCCCGAGTCCGACAAGAAATCCCTGAAGAAGGCCGGAGGGCACATCGACCGAAACGTTGTACAAATAACAATGAAGATGAGGACAATAGTCCGAAGGATACAAATAATACCTATTAAAAGCAATCCTATGCATAATTTTATATTGAAATCAATTAGAATAAAGTAAAAATAAGTTATCTTTTTGTGGTCATTTCCTAGTTGAGTAACTTGATATTACAGGGTGATCCAGAAAAAACAGAAACCAAAATTATTTATTTTCCCATTAAACTGACCCTAAACCCCAACCCTAATCCCCCTAGTTGAGTAACGTAATATTACAGGGTGACCCAGAAAAAACAGAACCCACACATTTTGTAATAAAACTGTTATTTTTTTTTTTTTTTTTTTTTTTTTTGAAGTTTAAGTCCAACAAGGGTTAGGGTTGGGGTTTAGGGTTAGTTTAACTAAAATAAATAATTTGGATTCTGTTTTTTTTCTGGGTCACTCATGTTACTTAACTAGGAAATAACCCTTTTGTGTTCATATTCAATTTCCTTCAATGTAATATATAATTATATCAAAACTTAAATACTTGTGCCCGGGAGGGGGGTCTTTTTGCTAGTTCAAAGCTCCGTTGTAGCAAATAGTTTAGATTTTATAATCCATCGAAAAAAAAATGAATTCTGCTAATAAGTGTTAATACCTGTTAGTGTCCCATCTATGGTCAAATACATCTGTTTTACAAGATTATCATCAGATAGGAATACTTGAAATTGCGTCACATTCAGCCACCGAGGTTGAGGTGGATAGTACGAAGGAATTATTTCAGTGTCATTATGACCAACATCAATCAGTCTAGATTTACACTGAGAAGCGCACCCTTGTAACGGTTATAGTCGAAGCAAATGGAATCGGCAATCAGAGTTCAAATCCTAGACAAGACAGTTTCCGTTTCACTTCGCGCCCATGCCCTTGGGAAAGACGTGAATCCATTTTCTCTTTCTCCAGTTATGGTAAGAAGTAGAGTATTCTTTAGTTTTGGTTAGGCAATCAGTCTAGGAGAAGAAAGACTCTCGATTTTTAAACCAGCTGTACTCTGCATAAATTGACCTTGTGTCCTATCCTGCTCGTGACTATACAAAAAAAATCTTGGCATACAAGTGACGAGACCTTTTACCCTGATAAATAGCATGGAACATTGGCTTCATGACTTTAGTCGTCGGGGCGGCCTAATGTCGGTATCAGACAATCAGCGAGGGAGGCTATCCTCTTTTCACTAGCGCTAGACCAAGTAGATTGTTTTAGCATCTGAGGTGGAGCGCCACACCTACCACCAGCTCCTTACTTTACTGCACAGATCCCTGTGCTACTCAACGCTGAGTTGGCGAACTAGGAACCTTGTAGTTTCTAACCGAACGCTCTACCGACTGAGCTAACTTGGCCCCTCATGACTTTAAGTGAACATAAAAAAAAGCCTGAGTGCTAGCTCTGTTTGCCGTGCTTGTTACCACTATGCTACCCACGCACTTAAAATCCAACAGTGAAAGAATGTGTGAAAGCAGGACCGCTCTGTTTGCAACATCGTGGAAACCCGCTCTACTCACCACCCTTTGTCGCGGGCTTCTGATTTTATTTTTGTCCAGTTTCTTCGAGATTGTAGAAATTCTACACCTTCCCTCCCTCTCCCCGATATCAAAGGGGGAGAAATAACCGAAGTCTGAGTGTCCAAGATATAGGCGCTGCCTTTTTTGCTGGCTGGTGGCCATCTCAATTGACAATTGTCGCAACACAATCAGCATTTTGCCAGTCCACTTACTTCTTGGCGATGGTGTCGATGACTTATAAAAACCCTCCAGTGAAAGAGAAGCCGACCTCAGCGTTCAACTGTGAGAAATAGGACTGAAAATATTTTGACAAGCCACTGGCTTATTTCTTGATGGAAAAGCGTACGTTACCCACCCTCCAACATTTTTTAAAGTCGATATATATATATATATATATATATATATATATATATCTTATTATAATGGAGATTGTGTGTTTTTCTGTTTGTAACCGAAACTATATTCCTACTCAAATCACAATTCTCTTAGTTATTGACATCACATTCTCCATGATTTTATTTTTATCTAAACCTCAATTATTAATAAAATTGTCTTACATTATTAATACTGTTGACTATGTCTACATACTGTCAACATGCAATTATATTATACATACAACAAAATAGCGGTTTACAGTGTGAACGGGAAGGCTAATTTGCATATTAATATTAAAAAAATCGAATTTAATAAATATGTGCTTAGTATTATTGATTTCTAACTGTTTGGTTTTATTTTAATGAATATAAGCAAAAATCTCTTCAATGAATCTTAAATGAAATCCATTAACAAGATAAAATAACTGTCATTTTATTTTTTACTTCCTCTTATAACTAAATACTTAAATTAGAAAAAATAACAATGAAAGACGAGAGAGATGGAAGAGTAAGTTTCAGTTGTTCCATTTTTTATTATACTCCTTCTGTTTCAAATCTTTTTATCTGTATTCTTATTTAGTTTTATTAGCCTTTCTAATTTAATATAATATTTTATTACATTAAATCTTGAATACTTGCTCCCGGAGGGTGCATATATTTGCTAGTATATATAAAACACTGGAGATGTGGTAATCGACGCGTCCTTTAAGTCTACACGTAAGGTCTCGAGTGCAGTACAACGGTTGGTGTTTTATTTTATTCTATTTTTTTCTCTACTTTCCGACAACGAGGACATAGAGTAGAAACGAAGTCTGCAGTACTGGCTGGTTCACGCCCCAGGGATTCCCAATCAGATACCGAGGGGTTGTCTGAGCAGTCTGATTGACTATACGAAAGGGTCTCGTTCACTGAACATAACAGGACCGGGAAGCTGAACTAACTCGCGGAGACAGCTTGTTTCCAATTCAAAAAACAAGAGAAAAACTAAGCCGTAACTCGCCGATCAGTCTGTTAGCTGAAGCTATGAAGCGGAAGAAAGACTTCCTTTCAAACGTGTAATGGATACGATTGTGTACCGATGGACTTCAGTAAGACAATCTTGCCAGACTTCTGCTCAGCTCTCCATCTTGATGACGCATCTCAGCATCCAACCACAGTTTCACTACGAAATGGAAATGCATATTTCGTTTTATAGACTTTATATTTACCACGTACCCCACGTGTACGGGTTAGGCACAAGGCCCTATTAATGTGTGACCACCCACAAACCGAAGCTCATGGTGTGACGGGTGCAAAAAATGCGTTGATCCCGTCGGCATTCCCCCTCAAGGGGGCGCCTCAGGCACCGGGCAATAAACCCAGCCCTGCCCCTTTAAATCGAGGGGACAAGTGTTGCCTGGGGGGGGGGGGGGCTCCCTGCGATCAACGATGTTAATTTACTCAGTAGGTCCAGAGGCCGAAGCTCACTGGACCCCCGGCTTAGATCGGTGCCGTTATAGTATGTGGCCTACCTTTTTTGATTCTGTTATAGTATGTGACCTACCCGGTTTGAATGTGTCCTACCTCAGTAAGAGTATATTTATAGATATAAGTAGTAGGCAATTTATTGAAACTAATTATTTTTCACATATATTCAATTTCAAGAAATGCAATTCAGTCATAAGTTGTATATAGTAATTAAGAATAATTAAAAAAAGAATTTATCCATAATTTACATGAATCAGAGATCTATTTAATTCTAAAATATTCTAAAATTCAGAAATAGGGTTAGGGTTAGCAGTTATTATTATAACCTTATAATGTGCTTTTTATGGTAGGCCACATACTATAATGGTACCCTTAGATCTATGTAAATAGGCATATCTATACCTTGTTTTTTCTTTAAATTTATTTTATCATCTATATATCAATACTCTTGTTCCTTAATCTTCCGACCATTATCATCATGCAACACCTTCTGGTTAAAAATGTGACCGTCCAAATCATCCAAGATGAAATGCAAAATAAATCCTCATTATCTACTGTCGCCTATACACCGAATTCTTATTTCTTATGAGTGCCGTCACCTCAGCTAAATCATGGAGCATTTGGGTTTTGTTATAAAGAAAGAAATGGAACAAATAGGAGATACTACACAGAAAAATATAAGAAAGAAAGGGGAAAGATACAGAAAGTGAACGCGCAGAAGTGATAACGCTCATCTATTTCAATTGAACATAATGAAAAGAAGGAAAGAAAGAAAAAGAAGAGTGAAGTAGAGTTAAATCAAGATTATTATAATTTTTTACATATTGAACTATTTTGCCATAGTTCTTAAGTAAACATATCGAACGTTGTAATAATCAAATTATCATAGTATGGTATATCCACAGGTCCTGCTAGTAAGATATATTGGAGGCACGCAGGGTAATGGTTACCGTCGTAGGAAATGGATTTGAAGGTACGAGTTCAAATCCAGGATGGAGCTGTTTGCATTTCACATACCGCTAATACCCTTGGGAAAGTATGAATCCAGGCAATTATGAACTTTTTTTAGTAAATTAGGGTGTCCCAGAAAAAAAAAACAGAACTCACAAATTTTGTAATAAAACTGTTAATTTTAACTAGGGGGGGTTTAGGGTTTAGTTTAATGGGAAAATAAATAATTTGGGTTCTGTTTTTTCTGGATCACCCTGTACAGGGTGATCCAGAAAAAACAGAACCCTAACCCTAAATCCCCCTAGTTAAAATCAACAGTTTATTACAAAATTTATGGGTTCTGCTTTTTCTGGGACACTCTGATTTACTAAACAAAAGTTCATAATTACCTGAATCCAATTATTCTCCCTCCAATTATGGGTGAGTAGTAGAGCAGACTGGGCTCTTTAACCTTGATTAGGCAACCGGTCTAAGAGAAGGAAAACTCTGAATTCAAACCTGTTAAACTCCGTTAGATCTGTTTAAATTGGCATCTGTATCTTGTTTGCTTTTTAAAATAACCAATGCATTTACCATTACCGCTAATTTACCGTCCATTAGGAAATTAGTAGAGTTGAAAATGGAATAAAGAAGTTTAGGATCGAATGTGGGTTCCTCTTTGATGCTTTGAAGGCTTAGGAAAAAGGTGGAGCCGAGTAAATAGGCAAAATGGACGGCAGGGTTCAGTCAGTGTTTTTTTTTCTTTTTTTTTTTTGGTATTTGGGAAAACCAAAAGACCAAAAGTCACATGACCAATAGGGGAATTCACTCTTCCAATCAGTGACCATTTTACGCATATTTGAATTCAATATCTTTTTTTTTTTCTGGATTTTTTAAAAACATTCAAACGGTATCGTGCCAAGTCAACCAATATGACGTCTTCCAGCAGGGTCTGATATTTCAAAGAGCAGTCTCTTACCCACCCACGTCATCCTAGTATGTATATATATATATATATATATACGTACGTATCTGCTATGTACAGATTGACTGTAAATCTACATCTACTTAACGTCTATCAAGGTCTGTTCGCATCTATCACCCTACTTATCTAACCCTCTCTGTATACACCTCTTTACAGATATTCACGTATGCCTATACATCAGTCTATCAGTCTTTCTATCTTTCAATTCCAGCATGTTCATGGAGAGAGAGAGAGAGAGAGAGCTCCTAGCTCTTAAGTATATGCTTATCCTCTAGTTTCTCTATTTCTCTGATTGTTTGAGACAAGGCTTGATGATTAGTATTATCTGCGTTATTCGGACTATTGTCCTCATCTTCATTGTTATCTGTACAACGTTTCGGATGATCTGCCCTCCGGCCTTCATGTATTTCTTTTTGGACTCGGGAACCTTCTTGTCCAATTGGACACATGGCCTAGTAGATAAAGGAGTTAGGTTAAGACTGTTCTAAGTGACAGTTATCTCTGGACTGCAGGTTCAATCCTGGTCAAGGGCGGCAGTAACATAGAATAATAATTAACACAGCTTAACGCCTCTACCCCAGCTATCGTTAGCGGAATGAGAACAGGATATCCCCGTGGATTGAATAAAGGGTTAGGTTCAAAGTTCTGTGATGGCTACCGATTACGACAAGGAGGTTCCAGAGTCCGAAAAGAAGGTTTCCGAGTCCGACAAGAAATACCTGAAGAAGGCCGGAGGGCACATCGGCCGAAATGTTGTACAGATAACAATGAAGATGAAGACAATAGTTCGAATAACGCAGATAATACTTATTCTATAGATCTATTTAATTCTTTTTCTCTTCAAATCTATATCAGTTGGAGTTCAATTCCAGAACGAGGTTGTTTGCATTTCATATAGTGCTAACATCCTTGGAAAATGTATGAATCCAACTATTCTCCCTCGAGCTATTGGTAGGTCAAACTGGGCTCTTTAACCTTGTATAGTAACCGGTCTAGGAGAAGGACGACTCTAAATTCAAACCAGCTGTAGACCTTTTAAACTCCACTTAGAAATTGGCGCCTATAGTGTAATGGTTATCATCTTCGGAAATGGACACAGTGACATGAGTTCAAATACTGTTCAATAAGTTCTTATACCTAAAAAAAAAAAAATAAGACCATTAAGCGATAGATGTGTTTGAAAAATGGTTTATTGTGAATCAACTATATCCTTAAGAATTTGATTGAAAGTGTTACTTTCTTTCTTCTCTCCCCACAAGAATTCATAAACATATTAATCAAGCATATCTGATTGAATGAATTAACACTAACTTATGTGTACCCAATTTTTCGTTTCGTTTTCATTTTAAAAATGAATTAAATTGATTATTTAAGGTCAATTTTTTGTCTAAGAGGAAAAGTTGTAACATAACCGATATTTTGCGCCCCCAAAATAAAGGTGGGTCAAAGTTAAGTGACCTGAAAAAAAACCCAAAGTTTTAAAATAAAATAATTGATGCATTATAAAATTCATTCATTGATAAATCAACACTGAAAATCGGATAATTCCCTGATTTTTTTTTTATCAACCGGCAGGGAAGGGGGGTAAATTAGTTTTTGTAAAAACGGATCTTTCGACAAATTGGGTATACCTACCCTAACTCTAACTAGTGTACGGTGGAGTGTTCTGAAAATTTCCAATTCACGTTGGCAAAATAAAAATTTAAAAATTCTTTATAGTTGTCTCCCTATAAAGCATAGTTCAAGCCTATCTATCGCTTCATGCTCTTTTTTTTCCCCCTTTTTTCTTTTTTTTAAGTTATGTTTAAAAAAATAATGAAAAATGTATGAAAAATTAGGGAAATATGAAAAGTGGGTAGAAAAATGATTTTCCTTTTCGAGTACAAAATATCATTTAACAGCGCCGAACCAGAAACACTTCAACAGAAAAAGAGCCGAAAAAGTTCGAAAGTACATGAAAATCGATAAAAAAAAAGAAAGAAGCAGACTCTCACAAGTAAAGAAGTACCTTGTTATGTTACATAATTTTTGAGCAGCTCATAAATTGTGAATGTACCTGTAGTTAGAATATTTGAATTAGGGTTCGTTAGATTTTGAATGACGGGGTCCATGGAAAATTACCCGACAGTTATGGACGGGTTATTTCGAAGAAATACATAATTTATGAGCAGCTCATAAATTATGAACGTACCTGTAGTTAGAATATTTGAGTTAGGGTTCGTTAGATTTTGAATGACGGGGTCCATGGAAAGTTGCCTGACGAGATAGAACCAGTAGACGAAGTAAATAGAAGAGTAGCAAGTAAGACAATCAAACTATCATCTCTAATACTCTCTCTCTCTCTCTCTCTCTCTCTCTCTCTCTCTCTCTCTCTCTCTCTCTCTCTCTCTCTCTCTCTCTCTCTCTCAATATTACCCAATGTGGTTAAATCAAACTTACCGGACCTAAATTCCACCATCGCATGTCACCTCGCCGAAAGAAAAAAAAAAGGGAATTAACGGAATTTGATGAAATTTTTAGTGTTGATATATTAACGAATAAAAGATACAATTAATGCACCAGTTATTTTATTTTAAAACTTAAAATTTTTTGTTAGGTCAGTTAACTTTGAACCTCGTATCTTTGAGGCGTAACATAGATTCACAAAGATACATGGTTCAATGTTACGCCTCAAAGACCAAAAATAGTTTTTCATGTTGTATTGTCGGGATTAAGATAATATTCAAATAAAAAGAATAATAGCAAACTCCCATAAGCCTTCACCGGAAGAACCCTCCGAGAATGTGCGGGAAAAAGGACCAACTTCCAACTCCCAAGATAATCTCTCGGCCATTCGAGTTTGGGCCTTAACTGTGTCTAGACTACTGGCCAGGGAGATATTTCCTTGTCACATGGTGGCTATGACCTGTGAATAAAGCCTAAATCATAAAATCACCTTTTGTCTTCGTCCCTTCCTTCTTTCTTTGACTTCCCTTTCAGCACTAAATAAGATGGGGTTAAAAGCAAACCCTAAGAAAATGCACCAGAAATAACCAGCTACCTTTTTAAACCTAAAACAGTAAGCCACTTGCCACCCCATAGTACACTACAAGGTGTCATTCTTGGGAGTCCTACCGTGGTGTAATGTTTAGCAAGATCGTAGATCTATAAATTGTAAATAGCGATTTCGATCCTCGGTGAATGCCCCATACTTGCGACCTTGTGTCACGTCCTACTCGTGGTGAACGGATTAGGCGAATACCAATGTGGCATCATTCTTTGTGTATGTTTCCTGACATTTCTGAACAGACACCAATTCTAAATGGTCCGTGATTTGACATATTTTTGAAACAAAATCATGTCCACATTTGTACCCCCAATTTCGGGGCTTTAAATTCTCATAACTTTTGAACCACTGGGGATATTTTCATAATTCAAACGGTTCTGAACTCCATTTAGAGAGCTCTATATAACTAATGTGATTAAACAACAATAACTTCAAAAAAAAAAATCGACTGGGAATGCTAATAAGATATACATGAGGTGATTAGTCCAATGAAAATTATATTTCAAAGTGAAAGAAGAAAAAACACTCAAAATTAAGTAGATAAATAAAGTAATTGAGTTGAAATAAAATGCCAATTCTAAACAAGTCCGATTTCTTCTACCTGGGCGAAAAACAACGAAAGAAACTCCTGAAATCTACGAGCTAAGAGCTTATTGAACGTTTAGTTACTCTACCACTTAACATGCACTGTGGAATTCAAATCTTCGTTCGAGTCAGCTTGGATCAGGTTTACCTAATTCGTATGCAAATATCTTAAAGGGATTGATTTGGTGTGGGATTCCTGTCTTTTGAGACTGCATTCATAAAGAAATGATTTGAGAGGAAGAGGGAAGGAAAGAAAAAATCAAATCAAATAAAAGCAAACGAGACTCGAAAAAAACAAAACAAAAAAAAAAACTGGAAAGACGTAAGAATTAATCTTTACTTATAACACAACAAGAAAATTTAGAAGTGGGGAAAGTGTTGCCATCCAGGGAATTAATGGGCTCTTTCCATTTTTGGATGTATAAAACTGATGGCGTCTAGAGGGAAAGCCTGGCGTCTCTCGAGGTGCCGGCGACGATGTTATAAGATATTTTGTTAAAATTTCCCGACGACGACGACGACGAACTTTCTTCGCAATCTTTTATTTTTTTATTTTTATGTTAATTGTATTTTTCATTTACTCTTTTTTTTTTTTTTTTTTTTTTTTTTTTTATTCTATTTTATTTTATTTTCTCGTTGTCTCGTTTTATATCGTTTTATCTCGTTTGGTTGTCTGATCGTTTTCGAATGAATACAGAGGTTTTACTTTCTCTTTTTTTTACCAAAATGATCATAAAACACGTTTTTCTTTTATAGCCAAATTATTTCTTTTTCTCTTCATTAATACTCAGTTTTTATCTGTTTTTATGAAATCAGACGAACAATTCATTAGATTAACTTTTTAGACATCATTGTGCCTTTTGTCTTGAGGTGACATTTGCAATTCCTAAAACATGTTATTTACTCAGCTTAGTCTGGCACAAGATGTGGGAGATTTGTGATAATATGATAATAGACAACATAAGATAAAATTACTACACGATTTCAGCCATTGAGTGCGCAGGTTGTATCTATTTACCTAACCCATCTCTCACACCCTGGACGCGACTGTTTGCATTTCACATAGCACTAATACCCTTGAGAAAGGTACGAATCCAGCTATGGGTAAATAGTATGGCTGACTGGACCCTTTATCCTTGATATGGCAACCAGTTAAACCAAAGGGTCCCTCTTCTCGTTGGTCAAAACAACTTTGAGAGTTCCCCCTGTTCATCCTCATGAACCCCCTCTCTAACTATCTGTGTGTTTTTGAAAAAAAAACCAAAAAACTATTGTCTTTTTTTTTTTTCAAAAAAGATGAAATAGATATATAATAGTTTTACACTGATTATTTAATATATAGCTTCAGTTTTTTGTTGGCTTAGAGCAGTCATTGTTAAATTTCTGCTCCCGTTACTTTCCGAATTACCACGTAAGACTTCATTTTTTCTTCTATAGAAAAGATATTTTACCGAAGAGAAAAAAAAATGTTTCCCTATTTATAAAAGTAGCTGATTACGCGTATGGTCTTCTGAAGTGAAAATGGTTGAAATGCCTTCAACGTAAAATTACACTGATTTTTTGTTGTTGTTGTTGTAGTACGACCCACCTGGTGATGAGCAATGTCTCATGCGGCCAGTTTCACAAAAGATGTTACCTATTGCTGATGTAGAACAAAGCGACCAGATTTCCTTATTATTTCACTCCTTGTAAGCTGATGGTATTTCATTGGAGTCTGTGACAAAAAGTCTCCATGACTCTTCTGTGTATTCTAGCCGATCTTAAAAATACTGTTGTCAGAATGGTTTTTATTCTTCCTCTGATTTGCGATTCCTCTTTTTTTTTTCTTTTTCAATTCTCTGGCAAGGTCCAGATATTTGTTTATTTTTTTCGATTTCTTTCATCTTCACCCTGTGATCTGCTGAGACTGTAAAATCTACCAGTTGACAAGTTCTCGTTTTCTTGTTAACCAATACTAGGTCTTATTTTCTTGATGGTATTGTGGGATCAGTCTTTATCTTAAAGTATCGGAGAATTTTATGCATTTCATTATCAAGAACGGATTCTGGTTTTTGCATATACCATTTTTTTATCGTATGGTCAAAATTTAATTTCTTGCACAATTCCCAGTGGACCCCTTTCCAACCCAGTCATGCCTAGCCTTGTATTATTATTATTATTATTATTATTATTATTATTATTATTATGTTTTGAGAAACCACTTAGTTTCTGATACAGGTGGCTTAGATTTTTGTCTATCATTATTCTCTAACCATCTGCCTCTATTAGCCATCCAGCAAACATATAAACCTAATATTCAACAACTCTTTGCCTACTTTAAACCGCTCACAGCGGCTCTCCCACCACTGCAGTCCTACCCAAATAAAGTACAAAAGCTGGTTAGTTCATTATAATTGAGCAGAAGGACTCAGATTACAATACTAATTGGACTTTATTTGAATAGAATGAGTTCTGAGGTGAATAAAGAACTTTTCAAATATCCCATCATACAGGTAAACAATATCAAGAAAATTTGGCCGGCAAGGAGTTAAACAATAAAGATGAGGACAACAATCCGAAAAATCTAAATAAAACAGAACGAAACCAATCCCATTTCACAAAGACCTTATTCCTACCCACCAATGATCAAGGCAAGCCCCAGCCCTTTTTATCATATCGGTGCCAGAAGGCGGTGGCTGAGGGTCTTCATGTCCTGGGTATGACGTTAAACTCATGATGAGGTTGCAGAGGTCTAGAGAATGTGGAGCACCCTTCATAATCATTGCTTCCAAGTCCACTCTGACCCAGAGTGGTAGTACCTGTTAGGGTCCCATCTATGGGTTGAATAGAAAAATGTATTTATAAGAAAATTGAGAATTCATAAAGAATGAATTTATTTCAAAACTTTTGTCGGCATTAAATGACCCTCTGAGGTTGATATGCCGTAAAACAAAACAAAGATCAAGTTTTTGCAGCTTCAAGGGAATATTGAATTTGTGTTACTATCAGAGCGCTGAGATCCGGATATAGAGGAAAACCTCCATCAAACACTTGACTGGGAAAAATTTTTGTCGCCTATTAGAAGTGTCCGTGGCAGAGCGGTTATTGTCATGGGAAATAGTCGCGACGATCCGAGTTCAAATCCTCGACGATAATGATCTTGGTAAAGGCATTAATTTATATCTTCCTCCTAGCTAGGGACAAATAATAGGACAGACTGGACTCTTTAGCCTTGGTTTGTTTTGTTTTGCGGCATATCAACCTCGGTGGGTCATTTAATGCCGACTAATTTTTTTTGGATTCGTAGCGATACTTTGGCAGAAAAATATATTCATGTATAGATTTTAACTATTGTCCAATTACTCATATTTTTTAGTACAATCCCATTTCTTTTAGGAAATGTAAAATCCTGGATGGTCTTATTTTCGTGAAAATTTTTTCAAATTACTTCCTTGGTAGTATTTTATTCGTATTAGATCAAAGTCTACACACTCTAGCACTATAGTATAGTAGTCTTGGTACGGCAACCGGTTTTGGAGAAGGAAAACTTTAAACCAGCCTTACTCCGCTTAAAAATTGACCTTGTGTTCCTGCCTGTAAACGCGCACAGTTATATGGTTTCAAGTATTCCTAGTTAATACTTTGACCACAATTATACGGTTTCAAGTATTTCCTGTAATTATATGGTTTCTTGTAAATAATAAATCCTTTGTAAACAATTATAGTTTCCAGTAAAAAGCGTGCATTATGATTTGTCAAAGCTTTAACCCCGCCTAAAAATTGACCTATTATTACATCCTGCTCGTGGTCGATTGGATAAATCCATCCATCCATTTGGTCTAAAAATGTGCCGAACATCCTGGAACTGGGCCCACGTGCCGTAGTGGCTAACGTGCTGGATTGCGGCATCGCAGTAAGCGAGTTCGAACTCTAGTTGCGCTATTACGTTTACTTTCGAACTCTTGGGAAAGGTGTGAACTCGTACATCCTAATCTATGGGTTGAATAGTACCAGTACAATTCTTCTCCACGGATGGATTGAGGATTAAACAATCCACAAATTAATCAAAGTTTATTGTTATTATTATTAAACCATGCTCTTATTATTTTAAACTGTTTAAATGATAAGAGTAAAAAAAAACCCCAAAAACTATAATAAACAGTAGAAATACATGTTAAAATTCGGGACACCACTACTAAACCCTGTCGGCTGGGGCGTTAGAATGCACCGACTGCACCTCTGCAGAGGGGTAAGACTCTCCCAATGGGGCTACCTGTTGGCCATGGGTGGCGATCCGTAATGCTTAAGGATGGAACCCAGGTGAATGAGCAGTCCATGACTTGCAATATTCCACTTTAATTTTTTCTTGGGCTAGACGGTCGGTCGGAGAGGCTCCCTCTGATCAATCGACTGGTCACGTCAAGCCCTAGCATGTATATGATTGCCCCAACCCTATTGCCCTTATAGTAAGCCCCAACCATTTTTATCATATGAGTTGTAGAAGGCGGTGGCTGAGGGTCTACATGTTCTGGGAATGACGTTAAACTCTATCTGATGGTGAGGTTCCAGTTCTGAAGTTTTGGGGAATATAGAGCACCCCTTCGTCACCATTGCTCCCTGTTCCACTCTGACCCGGAGTGGTAGTGTCCCATCTATGGGTTAAATATAAAAACATGAGTTTATAAATAAAATTGTATTATGCATTAAGAATGAATTTATTTCACAACTTTGTCGACATTAAATGACCCACCGAGGTTGATATGCCGTAAAACAAAACCAACCAACCAATACTACAACCCCTACTACAAATAAATTTAAAACATTATTGAATGAATAAAAGAAATATCTAGGTGAATACAGACATATAGTCGCTGTTATTTTATTTAACTTAATCAAGTTTTAGCAACACTTAGTTTAATATTAAAATCTTCTATAAAAACGTGTACTGTAGTATGATCCCATGATTTGTGCATTCTGCACATATTATACAGTACTTATCTTGTTTTTAGAATTTTTCCATCTTTCTCTTGCATGTCTATTCCATATTTTCATTCAACCAAAAACCAAACAATAATTTGTCATTAAACAAAGAAACCAAACCAAACCAAACACCCTGGAGTTCCGATTTAGTGACCAACAATGCCCCATCCAATAATGGGCCGAACATCCTGGAACTGCCCCCCCCCCCCGTGCCGTAGTGGGTTCGAACTCTAGTTGCGCTATTACGTTCACTTTCGAACTCTTGGGAAAGTCATTTTTAAAAATATACTAAGCTTAGTTTAAGTTTGGCACAAGGTCATGAATATGTGGAGCCACAATAAGAATAGTGAAAACTCGGTAATAATAATCTGCTAGCCCAGAGGACCGGTTTTAGCTCAGTCGGTAGAGCGTCCGCCTAGGAATCGCAAGGTTCTGGGTTCGATACCGGCCCTCGCCAACTCAGCGTATGAGTAGCGCAGGGATCTGCGCGGTAAAGTGAGAAGCTGATGATAGGTATGGCGCTCCACCCCGAACGTCAAAACAATCTCCTTGGTCTAGCATTAGCGAAAAGGGGATAGACTCCCCATGAATTTTATTTTATTTTAGCCCAGCTCCTTAAATTTTACATTAATGCGAGGCACTCCAGTCAATGGAATACCAACTCGGAATGGATCGTTATTTGAAGTTTCTCTTCCACCCACTCCTCCCGTGCACCTAGCCTCTCCCCTCGTTTAGGTTCGTCCTGTTTGCAAAACATTCAAAAACGCTTCCATATTTTAGGAATACGGATCATGACCTTACTTTTTTTTCAAGCCTGCTTCCATGTTTTGTAAACACGGGACCCCCACAACGCGAAGGGGGTGTAAATCTTGGTTGTGCATTTGAGTGTGTTCAGATTGAAGACAGGTGTTGTTTGCGTGGGTCGAACTGGAACGGGAAGCGATGAGAGAAGGTGCGGACTTAGAAAGGAACGTTTTCCTATCTCTCATCCTATTCGCATACATACATACATACACACATGCATACACACATACGCGATTGTGTACTGGTGTACTTACGTGTGTATGTGTGTGTGTAGCAGGGGGGGGGCAAACGGGAGAGAGAGAGAGAGACCAGCTGCTTGCTTGTGTTTTCTCGGTCGGACCGGCGAGGAATAAAACAGTTGAAAGACTGTCTACCAATATTTTTAAAATAACGAGATTTTGTTTTTATTTTTACTTGCTTAATGGCTGCCTTCGGCGGTCTTTAAGTCGCATTAGATTTACAGAATCTATATTGTAACCGGTATAGTTCTTGTCAAAATGGAGCCATTGAGTAGAATTTATGAAGTGTTGATTTCGGGGGTGGGGGTGGTGTCGATCGCCTATAATCGAAACCGCGGAACGTAAAACTGCGCCGTAATTAAAGATGTAGAGTGAATTTCATTGTGGTGCTGGTGGGAGTATCGTGTAGGTAAAACTTGCAAATCATACAAAAAATCCCATGATATTACAGGGTGGCCCAGAAAAAAACAGAACCCAAATTATTTATTTATTTTCTCATTAAATTAACCCTAACTCTTAACCCTTCCCAGTTAAAATTAAGTTTTATTACAAAATTTGTGGGTTCTGTTTTTTGGTCAAGTCACGTTGAAAGCACGTTTACAGGTTGACCCAGAAAAAAACAGAACCCAAATTATTTATTTATTTTCCCATTAAACTAACCCTAAACCCCAACCCCAACCCTAACCCTAAAACCCCTAGTTAAAATTAACTTTTATTACAAAATTTGTGGGTTGTTTTTTTCTGGGTCATACGATTTTGAGTATGATTTGCAGGTTTTACCAAAATGTATTCGGCGACCAGAGTTCAAATCCTGGATGGAGCTGTTGTGCAGATGCCATTGTAAAAAGACTGGGGTTTTGTTCTTGTGGGTAAGCAGACCTATCAAGAAGAAGAAACAATTCTGAATTCAAGATCTTGTGCGGAAGTCCCTAAGCCAGTCCTACTTTATATTCAACCTCGTCCTGGTCACTCCTGAGGTAACATTGATAGACTAGTCTTCCTTTGGACAAATATTAGCGTCGTGAAGATGAGAGAACTGCAGCATGGGAAACTGCTAGTCTTCCATACAACCTTGCCCGGGGACGCCGATAGGTACGCGTCCTGCGTCTTTGTCACACAAAAATCTAAAAGGACGCAGTAAAATCGTATCCATTCTTTCTACTGTTTTTCTTTTTCTTCCCTCACAATTTCATGCTAACTGTAAATACATTTCAATAGTTTCATAGAAACGAATTATACAGAATAGGTTACAAGGTAGGGGTTAGACGGCTTCAGTTGGTACCCATAAATTTTACTGGGGACTCATTCAAAGCAAATATGTGCGTCCCAAGACGCACTAAATCAAAAAGCTATCAGCATCACTGCTTGCCCATCCCTGCGTTGTATCCAAGTGCAGATTTAGTCTTGTGAGATGGGCATATATGCCTTAGAATGAACGTAGGCATTTAATCAATCCCTTCGCCACGGGTAGGATGTGACGCAATGTTACGGCATCCGACGAGGATCGAAATCCGTAGTGATGTGTTCGCTGGACTAGCTTGCTAAGCATTACACCACGACGGGGCGCGCTCTCATAGAATAAACGTGGAGTTTCGTTGTTTTGAATATGAGAATTGATACATTTTTAGTATTATTTGGATTATTCGGACTATTGTCCTCATCTTCATTGTTATCTGTACAACGTTTCGGGTATTTCTTGTTGGACTCGGGATCCTTCTTTTTCGAACTCAGGAACCTTCTTGTCGTTATCGGGAGCCATCATGGAACTTTGAACCTAACCCTTTAGTCCACAGTGGTATCCTGTTCTCATTCCGCTAACCATAGCTTGGGTACAGGTGTTAAGCTGTGTTAATTATTATTCTGTTACTGCTGCTCCTGACCAGGATTGAACCGGCGGTTTAGAGATAACTGTCTCTTAGAACTGTCTTAACCTAACTCCTTTATCCACTAGGCTATGTGTCCAGCTGGACAATTCAGTGTGAATTTTGGAAACTTATACATTTTTGAACGGACCAATAAATTTCGGCACTGATTAGCAGCTCTACTGAAATTTTGAACTTTGTTTGAATTTGTTCAGTCGATGCTAAACTGTGAATTCAACTGTCTGTAGCGGCCGCAGGGAAGTGGAAGTGTTACGAACACCCGCATGACAGACAAACTTGTCGCAGCGATGTGGCAAAGTCAAGAGCTGGAGTCCCTAAGGCAAGTCTCACGTCTTAAATTTCGTTCTGGTAACTCTTACAAGCAATCCCGCCTTGTCGGTGGGGCGGTAGAATACACCAACTGCACCTCTGCAGAGGAGTAAGACTCTCCCAATGGGGCCACCTGTTGGCCGTGGATGGTGACCCGTGATGCTTAAGGATGGAAACAAGGTGGCTGAGCAGTCCATAACATGCAAAACTCCACTTTGGCCCTTATTTGGGCTAGACAGATGGTCGGAGAGGTCCCCTCCGATCAATCGGCTGATCACGTCAGCACCTATATGACTGCCCCAACCATATATATAATGTTTTATTTTCGAAGAGTTTGGTAATAAATGATAGCTAATGATATTCGTTCTAATTTTATGCCCCCTCTCTCTCGCTTCGTTTATCGTTCCTTTCGCTTTCGTTTCTTTCGCCCCCCTCTCTCTCTCTCGTTCCCCGCGATAGATAATAAAATCCTGTTATTTTTCGTTTTTAAAATAGGAATTAGATGGGAATACTTGAAACCCTATGATTGTAGATTATTTGATTTTAATAGGAAAACTTGATACCATATAACTATGTACAAACAAATGACAATAAACAAAGTGTAAATTAAAAAAAATTCAATGTAACATTGAAAATATGATTATGATTATTTACAATCCGGTCAAATTTCGGCATTAAATAACCCATAAGTTGATGTGTCGTTAAACCAATCTCTCTTTCACTTCAGCCTTGTGTGCGATAGTAGAGTTGTTTGAGTCGTAGGAAATTGAATCGTCAACCAGAGTTCAAATCCTGGACGAAGCTACTGTTCGCATAGCGCTAATACACTTGGGAAACGTATGAATCCAACTAATCTCCCTCCAGCTATGGGTAAATAGTTGGACAGACTGGGCTCTTTGACCTTGGTTAGGCAACTAGTCTAGTAGAAGGAAAACTCTGAATTGAAACCTGTTGAACTCCGCTTGGGGTGGTCACTACTCGAATAGGCTCAGTCCTAATTAGTGATCTATTTCACTAATAATGATATTATATAAGAGGTTATTACCTATAACTCCAACCTAAAAAAAGGGGGAATGAATTTTATCTGTTAATTAATCTACCCATTATTTTCCCATTAAACTAACCTCTAACCCTAACCCCGTCTTCTTTTTTCTAGTAGATCAATAAATAAATAAATAAATAATTTATCAGTCAGAGTTCCCCTTTTTTAGGTTGGAGTTATAGGAAATAACCATATAAGAGTTCATTTTCAATCATCAGATTGAATATTAACAGTGATTAAACTGTTCAGTTGTGTTAAAGGATAATGAGTTTAGGAATGCGCGCATTAATACCAGAGGTGAAGAGTGTGAAAATGGTGTAAATTGGCTGGGATTCTTTTCTTTCTATTAACCCTTTGCATTGATATCGTCATGTTATTCCTGATTTTTCTTCTTTCGTTGCCTTGTTTCATTTTTCTTTGATTCATTCTCTTATTTTCGCTTCTGCCATTTTAATTTTAAAAATTTTTCTTTTTTCTCTTTTGTTTCTTTCTTTCATCCTTCCTTCCTCACTCTCGTGCTCTCCCCCCCTCTCTCTCTCAATCTCTCTCCCCCCTCTCTCTCTCTCTCATATATATATATATATCCTTTCGTTCTCTCTCTCTCTCTATGTCCTTTCGTGCTCTCTTTCTCCCTCCCCTCCCTCTCTCTATGTCCTTTCGTGCTCTCTCTCTCCCTCTCTATGTCCTTTCGTGCTCTCTCTTCTCATTTCGTGCTCTCTCTCTCTCTCTCTCTCTCTCTATGTCCTTTCGTTCTCTCTCTCTCTCTATGTCCTTTCGTTCTCTCTCTCTCTCTATGTCCTTTCGTTCTCTCTCTCTCTCTCTATGTCTCTCTCTCTCTCTCTATGTCCTTTCGTTCTCTCTCTCTCTATGTCCTTTCGTTCTCTCTCTCTCTATGTCTTTCTCTCTCTCTCGCCATTCGTTCTCTCTCTCTCGTTCTCTCTTTTTTCTCTCTCTCGTTCTCTCTTTTTTTCTCCTCTTCTCTCTCTTTTCTCTCTCTCTCTTTTCTCTCTCATTTATTCTACTGCAATGTATTATTTTTGTTTATTTTTATCCTTTTGTTGATGGATCGAATAATTTCTATTTATCCCCCCACCCCCCGCACTAAACAAAACCCGCCCAATTAAACATTTAAATGTAACCTAGAAGGGGCGAATCGCTACACTGGTTCGGTTGGACCTAGCAAATCATTAAGTAAGTTCGTTACCCTTGAGGTCTCCCCCCCCACCCCTAAGAAGAAGAAAAAAAAAGAAAGAATGGATTTCCATTTCAAGCAAAACCTGATTGGAAAGATAGAATTCAAGATAATCGGAGAAAGAGATTTTATTGCAGCCAAAATAAATAAATAAGCCAAATATTTATCAACGTAAACAATTTTTTCAAATCATATTCGTGTTCTATCTCTTTCATTTATCTCTCTCATTTCTTTCCTTTCTCTCTCTCTTCTCTTTGTTTCTTTCCTTTCTCTCTCTCCCTCTCTCTCTCTCTGTTTCTTTCCTTTTCTCTCTCTCCTCCCCTCTCTCTCTCTTGTTTCTTTCCTTTCTCTCTCTCTCTCCCCCTCTCTCTCTCTTGTTTCTTTCCTTTCTCTCTCTCTCTCCCTCTCTCTCTCTGTTTCTTTCCTTTCTCTCTCTCTCTCCCTCTCTCTCTCTTGTTTCTTTCCTTTCTCTCTCTCTCCCTCTCTCTCTCTTGTCTCTTGTTTCTTTCCTTTCTCTCTCTCTCCCTCTCTCTCTCTTGTTCTTTCCTTTCTCTCTCTCCCTCTCTCTCTGTTTCTTTCCTTTCTCTCTCCCTCTTGTTCTTTCCTTTCTCTCTCTCTCTCTCTCTCTCTCTCTCTCTCTCTCTCTCTCTCTCTCTCTCTCTCTCTCTCTCTCTCTCTCTCTCTGTACCTATTTTACATTCGATGAAATAAAAGTTAGCCAGTTCGATAAAAATGTTCCATGAATACACCAAATGAAATCTGAAACAACAATTGGACATTCCGGAAACATATAAAGAAATTATATCTAGTGATTTTTTTCTCTTTTTCTTCTGTTCTTAATAAAAAAAAAAAAACTTTATCAGATGAGGATGTTAGTCACGGGATAAAACCCATGAAATGTTGATTTGTTATTCTGTCGGTTTCTGCCTGACGTCATTAACAAATGATTCCTCACTCTGCTACTTCACCCCACCCCCACTCTACCCGGACTTGCAACTAACCCCCCGCCCCGAATTCCAGATTGTGTTTTGGCGATATTTGATACTCGGACCAACAACACACACACATACATACATACATACATACATACACACATACATACAACAAATGAAGTACCCCTTCCCCCTCCCCACTAAAAAAAGCAACTGCACAATGCACACAAGACCTTTTCCCTCTTCCCCAATGTTATGTTTTTAAGAATGACTCAGAACTAAAATATCCAATCAAAATAGTTGTCTTTGCTACGATCTCCCCCGTCTCCGCACACATAACACCAGTGAGGTACATTCGTTGAAGGTTTGGGGAATAGAAGTGTGTGGAGGGGGCGGTAAGGTTGGGTTTAATTAGTCGGGATATCCGTCAAAACGTCCAGTACTGTGACTGATCGGCACCTCTTGTTTCGACGACTCTCTATTACAATGGTCGGCAACCTACGGTCTGCGGGCCAGATCTGTCCCTAGTAGTATTGTATTAATCCGGCCCGCAAAAGGAAATGGACGGTGGCTTAGATGGTCGTTTTTTTAAAATTTTTTAAAATTTTTTAAAATTTTTTAAAAAGTTTTATTCATAAACGTTTGTTTGCAGTCACTGCACCAGAGATTGGCATTCAAAAATTGGTCTGTTCAGCCACTCACGCATTTGCAGATTTAAAAATGGACACTACGCCATTGTCTTTAGTAGACGGAAGAATGCCAACTGTAGAATAATCATGCTAGTTCCAATTACCGTCGAATTGGTAAGACAAGGCAGCAAGCAGTCGTAACCCAATACGATTCTGGTTTGCTGCAAAGACTACTGCAAAATGGCAGGTTATTTATGAAGCCTCAGAACATCATACAAATCCAGCAGCCAATCAGGACTCAAGGAATGGAATCACCCAAATTCATGAATGGAATATTCTGAATTCCCATAACTACCAGTTGTCTTGGGCTAGTTGCTGTTGTTCAAACCAATAGTAGACTGACTTCAATACCAACAACAATTTATAAACGTACACAGAAGTCATTCTGTATAAGTTGCCCACTGTGAACATTGAATTTTAGAATTTGAATGAAATAAAAAAAAGATGATAGCTTCATTCGCGATAATCTTTGACCATACCTCGTATATACAAAGAAATACATGTCGAAATTATTATGTCCACTCCTGTGAACTTTTCACACCAGCGTCAGCTGATGGTTTTTCACTGGAGTCTGAGTGACAACTAGTTTCCTTAGGTCTCCACGACTCTCTCTTCTGAGTATTGTAATTAATTGCAGTTGTCTGAATGGTCTCAATTCTTCCTCTGATTTCCAGGTCCTACAGTCTTTTTTTCCAAGTTTATTGGGACCGTTCCAAGTGTACCAACTACAATTGGTATCACTTTCACTCTCATATTCCACAGCTTTTTCAATTTTCTGGCAAGGTCCAGGTATTTGTTTGTTTTCGTTTTCCCTCATCTTCCCCCTGTGATCTGCTGGAATTGCAAAATCTACCAGATGACGAGCCCTCCCTCTCTCTCACTTTTTTTTGTTAATTAATATTACGTCTGGTCTTCTAGCTGGGATAAGGTGATCCATCATAATCTCAAAGTACCAGAGAATCTTATGCATTTCATTCTCAAAAACAGATTATGGTTTATGTATATATTTTTTGTTGTGGGGTCAAACCTTTAGTTTTTTGTATAATTCCCAGAGAATCCCCTTTCCAGCCCAGTCGTGTCTAGCTTTGTATTCTCGTTGTGCTAGTTTGCTACATTCACTTAATACATGGTTAATGGTCTCATCTTTGTCACCACACACACTACATTTGCTGTTTTTTTTTAAATTTTTTTAAATATTATTTCTCCTCTGACTGGAAATTTACTGTCAAGGCAGATTTCAAAAACTACGTTTATTAACCAATTGGATTTTTTGTTGCTAATAGAATAATTATTTATACAACAAATTGCCTAATCAAAAACAGCAATAGCATAAATTTCTTAAAGATTAATTTGGATGATTTCAGAAAAAAAAAAGGGGGGGCAAGGAGAATAAATTAAGGCATTTTTGTGGAATTATCAGATGAATTACTTAATATAATTTGATCTGGTATATAGATATTGTATTAATGTTGTATATGCTCTGTGCAAAGATTCTCTTTCTTATTTTTCCTCTTTTTTATTTTTCCTCTTTTTTATTTTTCCTCTTTTTTATTTTTCCTCTTTTTTATTTTTCCTCTTTTTTATTTTTCCTCTTTTTTATTTTTCCTCTTTTTTCCCCTCTTTTTCCTCTTTCCCCACTTTTTCCTCTCTTCTCTTATTTCCTCTTTTTCTTTCCTCCTTTTCTTTTTCTTTCTTCCTCCTTTCTTTTTCTTTCTTTCCTTTCTTTTTCTTCTTTTTCTTTTTCTTTTCTTCCTTCTTTCTTCTTTCCTCTTTTTCTTTTTCTTTCTTTCCTCCTTTTTCTTTCTTTCTTTCCTCCTTTTTCTTTTTCTTTCTTTCTTTTTCTTCTTTTTCTTTTCTTTCTTTTCTTTTTCTTTTCTTTTCTTCCTCCTTCTTTTTCTTTCTTTCCTCTTTCTTTTCTTCTTCCTCCTTTTCTTTTCTTTCTTCCTCCTTTTCTTTTTCTTTCTTTCCTCCTTTTTCTTTTTTCTTTCTTTCCTCCTTTTTCTTTTTTCTTCTTTCCTCCTTTTTCTTTCTTTCTTTTTCCTTTTTCCTTTCTTTCCTCCTTTTTCTTTTTCTTCTTTTCTTTTTCTTTTTCTTTTTCTTTTCTTTTCTTTCTTTCCTCCTTTTTCTTTTTCTTTCTTCCTCCTTTTTTCTTTTCTTTCTTTCCTCCTTTTTCTTTTTCTTTCTTTCCTCCTTTTTCTTTTTCTTTCTTTCCTCCTTTTCTTTTTCTTTCTTTCCTCCTTTTTCTTCTTTTTTCTTCTTTCCTCCTTTTTCTTCTTTTTTCTTTCTTTCCTCCTTTTTCTTCTTTTTTCTTTCTTTCCTCCTTTTTCTCTTTTTTTTCTTTTCTTTTTCTTTTTCTTTCTTTTTCTTCTTTTTTCTTTCTTTTCCTTTTCTTCTTTTCTTCTTCTTTCTTCTCCTCTTTTTCTTCTTTTTCTTTCTTTCCTCCTTTTTCCTCCTTTTTCTTTTCTTTTTTCCTCCTTTTTCTTTTTCTTTTTTCCTCCTTTTTCTTTTTTCTTTTTTCCTCCTTTTTCTTCTTCTTTCTTTCCTCTTTTTTTCTTTCTTTTTCTTTCTTCCTCTTTTCTTCTTTTTCTTTCTTCTCTTTTCTTCTTTTCTTTCTTTCCTCTTTTCTCTTCTTTCTTTCTTTTTCTTTCTTTCCTGTTTCAGCTAAACTTGCAAATCGGTCGAAAAATTAGAGACCCAGAAAAAACAGAACCCACAAATTTTGTAATGAAACTGTTAATTTCAACTAGGGGGTGGGGTTTTAGTTTAATGGGAAAATAGATAAATAATTTGGGTTCTGCTTTTTTCTGGGTCACCCTGTAATATACTTTAATTTTCCGACCGATTTGCAATTTTAGCCCCTCTTTTTTTTTTCTTTTTTTCTCTTTCCCTCTTTTTTCTTTTTTTTTCTTTTTCTTTCTTTTCTTTTTTTCCTCTTTTCTTTTCTCTTTCGTTTTTTTTCTCTTTCGTTTTTTTTTTAAGCTTGATGTGAGAAAAAAGAAAAAGAGAGGAGGGATGCCCAAGGAGGCACAACAAACAAATAGATAAATAAATAAATAAATTGGCGTATTTGAAAATTCCAACACCCACAACAAACAATTGCATCGAGTACTTTACAGACTTTATGACTTATGACGTCTTCTTTCTCAATCTCCTCTTCCCACGCCTCTTCGTATTATTTATTTTATTTGCTACATTTTCTTTTTCTTTTCTTTCTTTTTTTCTAACAAAATTGGCGATTAATTTTAATACTTTTTTATTATTATTATTATTTTATTTTTCTTGTTTCAAATGTCTGAATTGCCTGAACAAACGGTATCATAAGGGAGCAGATGTTTTTGTCGTATCTCGCTTCTATCTAATCGTCTTAAGCATGCAAAACTAGTTTGTTTAATCATTACATTAGCATCGACATTATCTGGATCTGCCACAATAATCATAATTCTGGCTACTCATGTGTCCACACTCTATTAGGAGGTTCGACATTTTTTCATTTTTTTTTTTACTTGGCCTCATATTCTGATTGAATTTAATTGGAGTTTGAGTTTGAGTTCTGTTTAACGGCATATAAAACCTCTGTGGGTCATTTAATTTAATTGGAAACGCGTGGTGTAATGGTTACCGTCGTAGGAAATGGATACTGTGAGACAGGTTCAAATCATGGGCACAGATTTAATACCCTTGGTAAAAGTACGAATCCAACTATTCTCCCTCCAGCTATGGGTAAATAATAAGGCAGACTGTGCTCTTTAGCTTTGGTATGGCAATCGGTCTAGTGGAAGGAAACTCTGAATTCAAACCGAAGGGACTCTTTTCTCGTTATTCAAAACTACTTTGAGAGCCCCGCATCCTCCACAACCACAAAAAAAAAAAAAAAAAATAAAACAAAGTTAACTCCTTACCCCCAAAACCTCCATCTTTTCACTTTTACAAAGTTCTCGCACGATCACCGAAAGTTAAGTAGCGATGAGCCTTAGATGGGTGACCATTTAAGCAACAGCAGGTACTGTAAGCAACCTGATATCAAAATAACTTGATTAAATGACCCCAATATATGCCAGATCACTGAAGTTAAGCAACAATGAGCCAGTTCAATACTTAGATGGGTGATCATTTAAGCAACATCAGGTAGTGCAAGCAACCTGATTCAACATTAAATGACCTGAAAAGGGTTGATATGCAGTAAAACCAACCAACCAACCAACCAACCAAGAGACGCAGTGAAACTGAGAGTTGTGGTTGATGAATGTCTTGTTAAAAGACCCAGTATAAAACGTTATCTGCCTTGTTTGGCTGGGCTGTAGAGAGGTAAGATCCTCGCAATGGGGCCACTTGTTGGCCGTGGGTAGTGACCCTTGATGCTTAAGGATGGACGTTAACCAGCGATGAAATGACCTGACAAGACTTGATATGCCGTAAAACAAAACAACCAAACCAAGATCTAAATAATATCAGTTGATGTATTTATCCAACCCCTCCGACACGGACAGGGTGTGACACAAGGCCAATATTTAAGTGCAACCTTACCCTCTGGTTTGAATTTAATTTTCCTTATTCTAGACTGGTTGCCTAAATAACCCAGTCTGTCTCACTATTTACCCATAGCTGGAGGAAGAGAATATATAGATTCCTGCCTTTCCCAAGAGCATTAGGTAGGCTTCGTTTTTAAGGACCCTACGCTTCATGTAACGATTACCGAACTTGTCTAGCAGATCATTTATATACTAAGATTCTTGTAGAATAATCATATTAAGTTTCAATTACCGTCGTATTGGTAAGACAAGGTAACAAGGAGCTGTAACTTAATACGGATCTTAACTTGTTGCAATCCTACTGCAGAATGCCAGAGTATCTATGAAGCCTCATAACACCATAGAAACCAAGTAAAAAAAGGGGTTCATCCGCCCTTTAACAGATCTTTTTTTTTATTTTTTTATAAATCCTGTTGGACGTTTAGCCACCTTCTTCGCCATAGAGGTTTGGTTTATTTGTTAACGGCAACTCTTTATGGGTTATAGCTCTGTTGGCGGGGCTTAGAATACCCCGACTGTATCCCCTGCCGAAGGTAGTGAAAACTCTCTTCCAACATGATTAGCAGGCTCATTTCTTGGACCAATTCGCTGGGCAAGATAGTTTGATACTAAGTTACCCAAACCTGTTGCCTTTTACCAGGCTATGCTATACTGAGTAAAGAATTTCTCCTTTTTTAGTGAAGCATTATCGGATAGGGATATAGAATACGCCGACTGTACCTCTGCAAAGGGGTACCCCCACCCCAACGAGGGCACCTGTTCACTGTCGGTGGCAACCCGTGATGCCTAAGGACGCAATCCTGGTGGCTGAACAGACCCTAATATGCAACTCTCCCATTTGGCTCTTGGACTAGACAGGCGGAAAGGCCCCCTCCGATCAATCGGTTGTTCGCAAACCCTAGGACACACACCACACACACACACACACACACATATACATATATATATATATATATATATATATATATAAAAGAATGTTTGGTATGTACGTGTCGACTTATGACTCAGAAAGATGTCACTCAGATTCGAAATCCTGTATACAGATTAATATGCTTATAACTAAGAAACATACAAAATTTGGTTTTGATTTTTACTAATTAAGTGATATAACTCAATTATCAAAAATTAAAAGATTGAAAAATACTGTATACAGACTTTCACCCCCACTCAGCCGATAGAGTTAAATAAATAAAGACACAAGTTTAATACTTAGCTCTTTTTAATTTTTACTTTTTAGGGGTAAAAAAGAAAATAAATTAATAGTTTTATCACTTTAACACAATAAGCAATGAATTTGAGTTTTTGTCATATTTCTTAGTCCGGCCATGGACGGGGTACTTTTGCTAGTAATATATATATATATATATATATATATATATATATATATAATATATATATATATATATATATATAAACAAAATTTCCCAGTTCTCCCTGGAAAACTGTATTGAATATACAGTCGAAAACTTATTAACAACCTAATTATGTGTGTGTGTGTGTGACAGATTTAATTCGCAGCGGTTTGTTTATGGTTATTTCCTATAACTCCAACATAAACAAAGGGGAACCACTCTTGACTGATAAATTAGTTATTTTCCCATTAAACTAACGCTAACCCCGTCTTCTTTTTTCCTAGTAGATCAATAAATAAATAAATAATTTATCAGTCAAGAGTGGTTCCCCTTTATGTTGGAGTTATAGGAAATAACCCTTTTTTTTCTTTCTTTTTTAAATATTCACTCGTACTTGAAAACCGTTTTTCGCTGGAGACTTATGCACATAACTAATAGCATTAAGAGCATTTAAACAAAAATTGTCCAGAATCTCAACCGTTGATTTCGATTCCGCTTGTTTGGAACCAATTTCCTCTTTGTTTTACACTTGGCCACACTGCACTCATTTGTTTCATTCTGGGTGCAGAGCGGAGAGTGCTAACGGCCGGGTTGGGGGGTGGGTGGGGGTAGAGAGAGAGGTGGGGACAGTAAGACGCAACGGAAGAAGCTCCCGTTCCCGACATTCTCTCACTTTTGTATTCTTCTTCCCCCCCTTTCTCTCTCTGTCTGTCTCAGTCTCAGTCTCAAATGTTAACAAACACATTCTATTAGATTGACATGATGCAAATCCTGACCGCCCCCCCCCCACATTTTTTCCTCCTCCTGACCCTCATTTCCGGATAGACTCTACTGACTTACACCAATCTTAAGTACCAATACACTTTTATCCTCATCAGAATAGATTACGCATTTATTTTACGTATAGCAAGGCTACTCAGCTTCACCTGGTTTAGAATTCAGTGTGTCAGGTATTTGAGAACACACCTTGAATGAGCCGAAATGGAAGATGACCTAGTGCAAAAATGTTATGTTCCTCATTTCTCTATGCAGCGCTTTTTGTGCTCATTTCTTATTACGCCAGAATGATGCTCGTCCAGATTGAAAATTGATACTTCTATGGGTTGGAAATTCTATCCAGAACAACATCATTCTCTTTAATCTTGAAGTATGGACGAACTCATAAGCAACGTACTCCTATGAATTCGTACACACGGACACAGTCGTGTTGGCCGACCAGCAGAAACACACATTAATCAGCTTTGTGTGGACACTGGATGCTGTCTTGAGGGCGTACCACGATCGATGGCTAATAGGGATGGGTGGAGTGAGAAAGTCAATGGATTTCGTGCCCTCGGCACGGCATGATGCGGAGGATGGACAAACATCTAAGCTACTTGTAACAGAAATTAAGTGGTTTCAATAATAATAATAATAATAATAAGAAGAAGAAGAAGAAGGTCGTACCAATTGTAATTGGTGTCCTTGGAACGGTCCCCAAAGCTCTGGAAAAGAATTTGCGTGAATTGGAAATCAGAGGAAAATCGAGATCATCCAAACAACAGCACTGTTGGGATCGGCTAAAATACTCAGAAGAGTCCTGCAGACCTAAGGAGACTTGCTGTCACTCAGCCTCCAGTAAACCACCAGCTACGGCAAGTGAGAAAACCTCATAACAATAATAATGATAATAGACAAAAACCAGAAGCGAATCTCCATTATTAATAGATATCTATTTTAGCGTTTCTTAGGAGCTATTTAATTAACTATTGAAGATTAGTGGAAGAATCGAGACCATCCTGACAACAAAATTGTTAAGATCGGTTAGAATAGTTAGAATAGTACTGAAGACCTGATGCGACTTGTTCTCATTCAGACTCCAGTGAAAGACCATCAGCTTTACGTTGGTGTGAAAAACTCACTAGGAGTAAAATAATAAGGAAATCTGGTCGTTTTGTTCTACATCAAGCATAGGTAACCCTTTTAGTCAAGTGTGCCGCATGACACATGGCTTATGACCAGGCGGATCGCACTACTAAAAGAATTCAAGGTAATTTTACGTTTCACTACAAAAGAATATACGCGTAAGCATTTGCCTAAGAAATGGGGAAAGTTGCTTTTTTCTTCGGCGGTAAAAATGTCTTTTCTATATAAAAAAAAAAAATGAAGTTTTAGGCGGGCCATTCAGAAAACACCTCGGGTCACATGCGGACCACGGGCCACAGTATGCTCATAAATGTTCTACACTTCTTTAGCTTCTGGAGTGCTAAAGACAGTTTTTCAGAATTATAGTTAAACTTTAGTCCCACATAAATTCTTATGTTAAAGTCAAACAAATGTAATTTATATTGTTTTCGTTATACTAACATCAATAAGTCGTTCTCATACATTTGTAAGATTTATATATAAGTCTAAACAAGGAACACATGTTTGTCTTTAGAAAGCAATATAACGGATACAATTGAGAGGAATGCTATAAACTGCTATATTTTGTATGTGGGGTAATCCAGGGAGGATCAATCTCGCTACTCAGTGATGCTGCATGGCCAGTTTTTCAAACAATGATATGCTTTCAAAAACTCTAATAATAATCATTTTTCTGAACAGCTATATGATTTCAAGTATTCCACTCTTATACTAATAATTTCAAAAACGGATCTAGTTGACCCATAGATAAGACACTAGTGGGTACTACCAACTCCAGGTCAGTTGACATGAGAGTAATGCCAATAAAGAGATGACTCCACACTCTGCAGAACTAAAGCTTCAACATCAGATACAGTTTAGTGTCATACCCAGGACACCCCTTTTCTTCACCGCCCTGTCGGCTGGGGCGTTAGAATGCACCGACTGCACCTCTGCAGAGGGGTAAGACTCCCCCAATGGAGCCACCTGTTTGCTGTGGGTGGCGACCCGTGATGCTTAAGGACGGAGTCTTGGTGGATGAGCAGTCCATGACATGCAACACTCCATTTAGAACCTTACTTAGGCTAGACGGGCGGTCGGAGAGACCTTCTCCGATCAATCGGCTGGTCATGTCAAGCCCTAGCAAAACCAAACCAAACCGGTTTCATTTTTGGTGGTGCTGGTTTTTTTTTTACCCCTTCGCAGGGGATGCAGTGAAGTATTCTAAATCCAGCTGATGATAGGGACGAACAACATTTCATAGAACGCCATACTTTCAGATAGCAGGTACCCCCCCCCCAAATTTAAAAAAAATTTTTTAAGTGTTCAAACGAAAATACCCCAGTATAATCCGAGGAATTGAAGCACTTGTTGCTTGACCCCAAACTCGTGAAAAGTTCACTGAAACAGGAACGTTAAGTCTACTTTTTGTTTTCTTTTTATTTACTTTTTGTTTTTTTTCTTTCTTTCTGAATAATGGCTGACAATTGTACCAAGAATTTCAGGCGTTTGGAACTAATTACAAACTTGAATGGCATTTTCCTTTTTGAGCCATAATTCCTCACGAAGAATTACCAAAAAAAAAAAAATCCCATTTATAACGATTCTTTAAACTTAATTTTTTAAATTTCTTTTCTTTTTTTTAAAGTCATTTTTGTAAAAACTACATCTGTCTAGTAGCAGACAATGTAATTGTAGTCGTAAAGGCGGCCGGCTTGTATTTTTCCAAAATGCACAAAGCATGACCTATGTCAGCGCCATTTTTTTTTTATTCTTTTATTGAAAGCAGTCCCCATGTAATTACAAAGTGATGCCACAACAAAATTCCGACACATGTGCAAGGAAGTCATGGTGGAACTAAAAAAGTTCTTTGACCAAAAGAGCATTGACTTAATTAAGTGGGTCGGGGTGAGATAAGGGTATTGTGAGTCGATGGTGTGGTGGATGTTTGGGTAGTTAAGGGTGTCGGATAAAAACAAAGCGTACACTGTATTCTGACAACTGGCAAGTAAATACATGCATATTGTTTGGAAAATTAGAAACAAAACAGTTTACACAGAAAGTAATGAAAAAAAATAAAAGAAAAGAAAGGGAAATAAAAATTTAAGAAAAAAAAAGATTTGTTTAAACTGAAGAAAAAGTCATTAAATTTGAAAATTCCAATGCGTTTTGTTAAAAGGGGAGAGCGAATTAGAAGAAAGGTAAAAGAGAGAGAGAGAGAAGAGAGAAGAAAACTGAAAAAAAATGTAGTGGGCGGCATGAATGGAGATGGCGGAATAATTTAGGAAAAAGAGGGGAAGATTGAATTAGGAGAGGGGGGGGATTGGCAGCAAAGAAAGAATTTAGCAAAGATTGAATGAAAATTCGGAAAGATAAAAGGACGATTGAAAGAGTTAAAAGAAGAAAAAAACTGAGAAAAAAAAATCCGAGAATGAAGATTGGAGAAGATGAATCACTGAGAGAAAGTAATGAAAGATATATATAATGAACGATATGTTGATGTAAAGGAAAATAAATAATGAAAGATTCAATGAATGGTGGAAATAATGAAAGATACGCTGATTACAGAAAGAATGAAAATAAATAATGAAAAAGAAGAAATGGAACAAATGATGAGTTTCGCTGAAGGAATGAAAATAATGAAAGCTTGCTGAAGAAATAAAAAATGAATAAGAATTTGCTGCAGGAATGAAATTGAATGAAGAAAAATATGCCAAGAGATAAAAACTGGTAAATTTCAATGAAGAATAAATAATGAAAGATTCACGGAAAAAATGGTGATAAGTTATGCGAGAAATTAAATGGATTTGCAGTGACGAATGAAATTGAATAATGAAAAGATTATCAGAAGGAATGAAATTGAATAATGAAAAATATATATATGAAGGAATGAAATTTGAATAATGAAAAATATATATCGAAGGAATGAAAATTGAATAATGAAAAAATAATATACAGAAGGAATGAAATTGAATAATGAAAATAAATACAGAAGGAATGAAATGAATAATGAAAATATATACAAAGGAATGAAATTGAATAATGAAAATATATACAGAGGAATGAAATTGAATAATGAAGATATATACAGAAGGAATGAAAATTGAATAATGAAGATATATACAGAAGGAATGAAATTGAATAATGAAAGATATATACCGAAGGAATGAAATTGAATGATGAAAATATATACGAAGGAATGAAATTGAATAATGAAGATATATATAATGAAATTGAAATGAAAGATATATACCGAAGGAATGAAATTGAATAATGAATATATACCGAAGGAATGAAATTGAATAATGAAAGATATATACAGAAGGAATGAAATTGAAATTGAAAAATATATACAGGAAAAGAATGATTGAATGATGAAATATATATACAGAAAGAATGAATTGAATGATAATAGATATATACAGAGAAGAATGAAATTGAACGATGAAAGATATATACAGAAAGAATGAAATTGAACGACTTGAAAGATATATGAAGAATGAATTGAATGATAAAGATATATACAGAATGAAATTGAATGATGAATAGATATATACCAGAAAGAATGAAATTGAATGATGAAAGATAATATACAGAAAGAATGGAAATTCGAATGATGAAAAGATATATACCGAAGGAAATGAAATTGAATGATGAAAAGATATATACGAAGGAATGAAATTGAATGATGAAAAATATATACCGAAGGAATGAAATTGAATGATGAATGATATATACCGAAGGAATAAGATTACATAATAAAATATATGCTGAAAGAATGAAAAAATTTAAATATATATTTAAAGGAAAATGAAAAAAAGTCCGAAAGAAAGACGCCGACAAGAACGAAGAGGAGTCGACTAGAAAATAGAAATATTTTGAAAAACTTTAACGGAACGATAAAGTGAGAGAAATAGAAGAGAGAAAAAAATAGAGAGAGAGTATAAGATTGTGTAACGGGAGCTGGAAAAAAATGAAGAAGGGAAAGGGGTAGACAAAGAAATGTAAAGTTGGAAAGAAAAAAAAGTGAAAAAGAAAAAAAAAAAGTATGTTTAATGCATTGTGCGTTGGTATGAATGGTTGCTTAATAATCTCCTGCACAGCTGCTCCTGGGTGGAGGAGAGGGAGACTGTTGGGGCGGGGGGAATAAGATGCATTTTTTTTTTTTTTCGAATCAACAACCCCTTTCTGTAAAGAACGTAAATATCTGGGCCGGTCAAAACACTAATTTCCATCTGTTTATTTTTATTTCATTTTAAATAAATGATTATAGTCGCTAGAAAGAAAAAAAAAAAAAATAAAAAAAAAAAAAAAAAAAAAAAGTTCTTCACAATACTTTTAATTTTACAGTCTAGGCGTGGAGAGTCTACATTAGACCCCAGCAATGTCTTAAACTCAGGAACTTTTACAACAAGACGTAATGAATTACAAAAAATGAGTTACAAACCGGCAAAACCAACGGCTGACGGCTGAACTTGCACAAAGGTGTCAAAATTAGGATGACCCAGAAAAAACAGAACCCACACATTTTGTAATAAAACTGTTAATTTTAACTATGGGGGTCTAGGGTTGGTGTTTAGGGTTAGTTGAATGGGAAAATGAATAAATAATTTGGGTTCTGTTTTTTTCTGGATCACGCTGTATACCGGTGACCCAGAAAAACAGAACCCACAAACTTTGTAATAAAACTGTTAATTTTAACTAGGGGGTTTAGGGTTAGGCTTAGGGGTTAGGGTTGTGGTTTAAGGTTAGTTTGGCTGACTTCTGATTTAGGTCGGAAAATTAAAACGGAAAGTTTTTTGGTGGTCCCCAATGACAGTTTAACTACAGTCTATGAATTAACATTTTGCGAATTGGTTTACGGTTTTAGGGGATTAAGGTTGTTTTTAATTACGTATTGCTTAAAAAAATAAACAACAAAAAACCCAAATTACTATACATTTAATGTTGAAAAGTATTTTTTAAAACTAAGTTTAATTGAAATTATACATTGCAATAATAACACAAACAACTGTCTCAATAATAGATTCAATAATTAATTTCAATGGTTAATTAAATGTATAGTAATCTGGGTTTTTGTTGTTTATTTTTTTTAAAGCAATACGTAATTAAAAACAACCTTAATCCCCTAAAACTGTAACCCAATTCGCAAAATGTTAATTCATAGACTGTAGTTAAACTGTCATTGGGGACCACCAAAAAACTTTCCGTTTTAATTTTCCGACCTAAATCAGAAGTCAGCCAAACCAACATTATCTTTGCTTCCATTAATTTTTTAAACTAATTAAAAAAAAAAAATTTGAGATGAGCCTTGACAATTTGGATATTCGGACTATTGCCCTCATCTTTATTGTTATCTGCACAACATTTCGGTCGATGTGCCCTCCGGCCTTCATGTCGGATTCGAAAACCTCCCCCCCCTTTTTTTTTTGTAAAATTTCACCGCAACGTTCTACGTGGACCGACCATCCGAGCTTTAAAGTAAATTATCCCTTATCTAGAGAGCTTGTTTCTCCATGGACAACGCCTTAATCATTTAGGTCATGGAAGTGTCATTGTTAGACAGTGCTCGTGTCACATTGCTATATTTTCATTATTGAACGCCTCTGGTGGTGCAATGATTTGCAAGCCAGCCTAGTGAGTTGACTCTCACCGGGCGCCCCATACCTCTGATCCTGTGTCACAACTAAGTAAATTCATTGCTATTACTTCCATGTCAACTCTGTCCCGGAGTGGTAGTACCCGTTAGAATCTGATCTATAGGTCAAATAGATCTGTTTGGAAATTATTAATACAGCAAAATAAAAACGCCCCTCGGGTGATGTAAAAAGATTTTTGAAACATATTGCTTGAGGGGTGGGAGTAAAAAATTCAATGTCAGCGAGTTTGTACCCTAAGTAAGTAAAATCATCAAATTCATTAAAGGATTAAAAAATAAAACAATTTGAAATGTAAACTTTAAATATGTATTAAAATAAAACAAACTATATATAGATATATACTACCAGTCATGTATTTATTAAAACTTGTTTAAAAAAAACAATGAGGACTGTCTAATGTTGCATGTTCAAATTTTGAGTGTATTTATTCTATGTTATGATGTTTGGGTAATGTGACGTAAGCAGTGACGTAATTTTTGTTACAGACAAAAACCGGAAGCGAATCTCCATTATTAATAGATTTGATAGGAATATTTGAAACCATATAACGGTTAAGTCGAACTTAACAGACCTAAATTCCACCATAGTCACCCCGCCGAAAGAAAAAAAAATACCAAAAATCAGGGAATTAACGAATTTAATGAAAATGTTCCAGTGTTGATATATTAATGAATAAAGATATAATTTTTATTTTAAAAACTTTTACACTTTCCAGGTCAGTTAATTTGAACCACATATCTTTGAGGCGTAACACAGATTCTCAAAGATCCGTGGTTTAAATTTAACTGACCTAGCAAGACTAGCTACGACGAATGACTCGTGTAGTGTCAGTATATTGCTATTTTAGTCTTTCGTCGGACGAGTCCAACTTCTTATACGGAAATTATTCTCCTTCATAACATTTAGTTTGGCACAATGTCGAAAATATGGGATAGCTAGAGAGAATTCACTAACAATGATTTCCCAGACTAGCTTGTTAACCATTACACGATGGGATTCTCCTTGGAATTTCGAAGAGAGTTGATGCATGCAGAGATGCTAATAGGTATACGTCCTGCGTCCCTGACGCACAAAAATCTAAAAGGACGCAGTAAAATCATATCCACGCGTCCCAGTGTCTTTCTTTTTTTTTCTTCCCTCACCATTTCGAGCTAACTGTAAATACATTTCAATAGTTTCTTAGAAACGAATTACACAGGATAAGTTACAAATTAGGAGTTAGTCGGTTTTAGTTTGGACCCATACATTTTCTGGGGGACTTATTCAAAGCGAATAGGTGCGTCCCAGGACGCACTAACTCAAAAAGCTATCAGCACCGCTGCGCATTTGTGTGTTTGAACTTAGGGATAATATTTTTGCGAAATTACGTCGCTCACGAACATTTTGCGGTGTTGGTGCTGGTAGGGGCTTTAACCTGAGGGAACAATCAACAATGGTTTTCATCCAGTGTCATGATAGTAGTGGCTTAAGGAGAAACGGACAGGGCTGCCCAGTGTTGCGTGACGAGAGAGAGGCGGGGGTAACATGGTTGAGCTTTAGAATGCAAATTGGTGTGTTAGGAATAATTTGATAGTGACAAAGGAAGGATGGTAAATGGTGTCAGCCCAAAACAATCAGAAAAAGAAGAAATAAAGATGTTGAAGAGAGAATAGAATAACAATGAAGAAAGGTGCATATATATATATATATATAACTTGAAAATCATACTCAAAATCCCATGATATTACAGGGTGACCCAGAAAAAACAGAACCCAAATTATTTATTTATTTTCCCATTAAACTAGCCCTAAACCCACTAGTTAAAATGAAGTTTTATTACAAAATTTGGGGTTCTGTCTTTTCTGGGTCACCCTGTATACAGGATGACCCATTAATGTTGAAAAATATTTTTTTAAACCAAGTTTAATTGAAATTATACATTGCAGTACTAACACAAACAACTGAGACTAATGTGTCCACCGTTGGATTCAATAATTAATTTCAATGGTTAATTAAATCTATAGTAATTTGTTGTTTTTTTTTGCAATACGTAATTAAAAACATCCTTAACCCCTAAACCGTAACCCAATTCGCAAAAAAAGTTCATTCATACACTGTAGTTAAACTGTCATGGATCACCACCAAATAAGTTTCCGTTTTAATTTTGACGACGAAATGCAGTTTAACCAGATCATTTTCCAAGTATTAATCTTATCATCAAACACACACGAAGGGAAACGCACGGATGAATATAATAACAATAGCTCAGCGCGTTATATATAACGGAATATAAATTTGTATGTTATCTTTCCAATGCGATTTGTCTGAAGATAAATGGCTAAAGCGCTGCTTTGAAACCAGTGGTTTTAAAACCCTTTCATTGTATAGCTTACCATTATATCATCGACGGCCGAGAGGTCAAGGAACATGACTGATGAAAATTCAGTCATGTTTTGCTCCCGACTAGAAGTAATTGTTTAGTCTAGTCGCACTGAAGAGACGTGGAAACGTCGAAACAGTTTCTGTGGATGACAGACATACTATATATATATATATATATATATGTATATGTCTTTGGCGGAGAAACGCGTAGCGGATGTGCTAATGACGAAACGGTCGCATGACTTGCACGCTTTTTGGAACATCAATGCTTCCGTTTTGAATTTAAATTATTTTCTGCTTCTCTCTCGATGAGTCCGGATTAATAACAAGCTCTGATGATGATTTTTATAAATCGAAATATTGTTCAATATTAGCTATGAATATGATATGAAATATTTTCATTTTAACACACATTGTGTGTTTTCATATCATTTTATCAATATCTATCTATCTATCTATCTATCTATCTATATATATATATATATATATATATATATATATATATTAATATATATATAATATACATTCACACACGCACACACACACACATATATATATATATTATTATATATAATTATATCCGGAGAAGAAATCTTCCTTACTACATAGGTTTTTTAAAACGTGTCGCAGTTAGCAGAGCTCAATGTGCGCTCTTATTGTTAGAGTCACAGAGCAAATTTATAAGTAACAAATATAACAGAAGACTTTTATTTTTGCATTATAGCCTATTTCAAGAAGCTTAGACACAGTGTCTAACACCCCCAAATCATCAGATGCGAATGATGAATGATATAAAATATTTTCATTTTAACAGTATTGTGTATTTTCATATCCTTTTATCTATACTCATATATAAAACAACAGATTGGGAAAATCCGCCAAAATGTGAAGAATATCAATGAAAAAGTAGATAAACCGACGCAAACGTTTCAATTAATATTTTTTATTTTAACTTCCTTAGGATAAATTTAAAAAAATCTACAAAACGATAGACAATGAGGAAAAGATAAAGGGGAGAGGGAAGGAAGACGTGGTAAAAGGAAACCAGGAAAGCGAAGAAAAAGAAAGAGAAAAAACAACAACAACAAACGTCTGAGGGTCAAAACCCGTACACGTGGGGTACGTGGTAAATATAACAATACAATGAACAACAAAGCAACCGGAAGTTGAAAAATGTATACATATTGATACATCATAGAAAGGCGGGGGCGGGAAAACGGTGGGAAAGTGGATGAAAATGCATATATGTGAAAAAAATATTAAGTATTGATGTATGGTAGGGAAATAAAAATGTTCTGATTTTTATAATTATTATTATCCATTGTCAATCTTAATATTATTCTCGCATATTATAATTTTACACACACACACACACACATACACACACACACACACACATATATCTTATTATAATGGAGATTGTGTGTTTTTCTGTCTGTAACCGAAACTATATTACTACTCAAGTCACAATTCCCTTAGTTATTTACATCACATTCTCCATGATTTTATTTATATTTAAACCTCAATTATTAATAAAATTGCTTCACCTTTTTATTCGTGTTGTCCATATCTACATACAAAAACATGCAATTGTATTTATATATACAAAAAATAGCGGTTTACAGTGTGAATGGGAAGGCTAATTTGCATATTGATATTAAAAATGTGATTTTATTAATATGTGCTTGTATTAATGATTTCTAATTGTTTTGGTTTTATTTTAATCAATATAAGCAAAAATCTCTTCAATGACTCTTAAATGAAATCCATTAACAAGAAAAATAATTGTCATTTTATTCTTTATTTCCTAATTTAACTAAATAGTTAAATAAGTAAAATTCACCAATGAAAGACGGGAGTGATGGAAGAGTAAGTTTCATTTCTATTTTTCTATTATACCCCCACTCTGTTACATATCTTTTTATCTGCCTTCTTATTAGACTTTCTAATTTAATACGATATTTCATTACATTAAAAATTAAATACTTGCACCCGGAGGGTGCATATATTTGCTAGTGTATATATATATATATATATATATATATATATATGTAAGTAGCGTCTGTTTTGGGAAAGCTATGAACCCCCTTATCCCAAGCTATGGGTTAAATATAAATAGTATCACTACTGTTCACCTACAAGGATAGCTTGTGGAGGGTTATTATGCCATTAAACAAAGAAAACGAGACCAAGAATTTAATTTTAATTTTTTGTTATATAGGGACTTAGAACAAAATATATTCATATTCAATCAGTGTAAATAATAAAAAGACTTTAGTTTGGTTTGGTTTGTTTTACGGCATATCAACCTCAGTGGGTCATTTAATGCCGATAAAGTTTGAAATAAATCAATTCTTAATGGATAATACAATTTTTTTATAAATACATTTTTCTATTTAACCCATAGATGGGACCCTAACAGGTACTACCACTCCGGGTCAGAGTGGACCAGGGAGCAATGGTGATGAAGGGGTGCTCCACATTCCCCAAACCTCCAAAACTGGAACCTCACCATCAGATAGAGTTTAACGTCATACCCAGGACATGTAGACCCGCAGCCACTGCCTTCTAGCACCCATATGATAAAAAGGGATTGGGGCTTGCCATAAGGGCAATAGGGTTGAAAAAAGGCTTTAAATAAATAAACTAATTAATAACTGAAATTTTCCACCTACAAATCAGAACATGTTTAATTCTTAGCTTTTATTTTTATTGTTACATTTTTAGGAGTAAAACAGAAAAATTAAACGAATACAATTTTTTATCACTTTAACTCAACAAGCAATTAAGAACTGAATTGAAATTTTGTCATATGTAAAAAAAAAAAGAAAAAAAAAGAAAAATTTTTAGAAAAAATAAAATTGTTTCAGAACACTCACCAATTTAGGACTACATTTAAAAAAAAAAAAAACTATTTTAAATGTAAACACAAAAAGCAATTCCTAAAATAAACGAATTCTTAACGATTTAAAAAAAAATTGATAACAAATTTTAAGTTATTTTCCTCTTGTCTTCCACCTTGACTCTCACACTCCCTGGTGTTCCTAAAATCCATTTAGTCCTGAAATTTTCCACCTACAAATAAGAACACCTGTTTAATTCTTAGCTTTTTTATTGTTAGATTTTTACCAGTAAAACAGAAAATGAATTAAACGAATTCGTTTGTTATCACTTTTAACTCAACGAGCAATTTTTAATATTGTAAAACATCGCCAAGATGCATCAAAGGAGGACAATTGGCGATGTTACACCAGTATCCTTACGGATTTCGGGTTTCACAACATTATATCTGTTCCACCTGGCATGTTATTAAGCCACCTCCTTTCCAGATTCGCTCTATGTAATTTTACGAATAGATCATTAATTCTTTAATATTGGCTCAGGGTTACGCAACAGCCACGCAGACTTGCTCGGTACAATAGGAGACCTGGGATTACCTAACTAAAAGTTAGTTATTGAATATGTACGCATTTTAATACGTATTAGAGGGCGTCGTCAGTGATGTCAATGCTTGGTTCCTCGGGGAGTTTCGGGTCTTACAACATCAGTAAGAAACATCATTAAAAAAAAAAGTTTTAGAAGAAAAGACAAAAACAATCTCCCTGGTCTAGCGCTAGTAAAAAGAGGATAGACTCCTTCGCTGTCAGGCTGATACCGACTATAGGTTTCTACGTTGACTTTGCTTTTACTTAGTAATTAAAGATTCACCAGCCTTTCAAAAAAGTTTCAACAGGTAACACATAGTGTAAACCCCCAATGGGGCCACCTGTTGGCCGTGGGTGGCGACCCGTGATGCTTAAGTATAGAACCCAGGTGGATGAGCAGTTCATGGCTTGCAATAATCCACTTTGGCCCTATCTTGGGCTAGACGGGCGGTCGGAGAGGCCCCCTCTGATCAATCGGCTGGTCACGACAAGCCCTAGCACCTATATGATTTTCCCAACCCTATTGCCCTTATGGCAAGCCCCAACCCCTTTTTATCATATAGGTGCTAGAAGGCGGTGGCTGCGGGTCTACATGTCCTGGGAATGACGTTAAACTCTATCTGATGGCGAGGTTCCAGTTTTGGAGGTTTGGGGAATGTGGAGCACCCCTTCATCACCATTGCTCCCTGGTCCACTCTGACCCGGAGTGGTAGTACCTGTTAGGGTCCCATCTATGGGTTAAATAGAAAAATGTATTTATAAAAAAATTGTATTATCCATTAAGAATTGATTTATTTTCAAAACTTTATTGGCATTAAATGACCCACTGAGGTTGATATGCCAAAACAAACCAAACATAGTGTAAACCGCTCCAAACGATTATTGTAACTAATTATATCTGAAAAAAGATGGAGCTACCACTCACATAAGTTCTTTTGCACCTCACAAGTGACAATTCAAAACATGATAGGTATTTCTGCCGCACCTTGTATTACACGAACGTTCAATATGTTGATATTATTACCAGAGGGACGTTCACAGAATTTCAAAATAGGAAATCTGATAGGGTTTGAATGAAATGTTATAAGCGACAGTCCGCTAAATACCTTTTATAACACATTTCGTGTATATATTTACTAACCTCTCCATATAAGTAGGATGTGACACAAGGTCAATTTCTAAATGGAATTTAACAGGTTTCAATTAAGTTTTCCTTCTCCTAGACTCGTTGCCTAAACAAAGTTAAAGAGCTCAGTTTGTACTAATATTTACTCATAGCTTGAGGAAGAATAGTTGGATTCATACCTTTCCCAAATATATTAGCGCTATGTGAAATGCAAAGAGCCTCGTCCATTTCCTACGATGATAACCATTACACAAAGCGCCTCCACATTTCTTATATGTCTGAAAATAGCTAATGCTGGAAGTTTAGACGGTCATTGCTAAAAAAAAAAAGGTGTAGAGCCAATTTAATGAAAGTTTAGGAGAAGCATAGCTCAGTCGGTAGAGCATCTACAAAGATAACCCCGACAAAAGATGTGCCCACGGAAGCTCATCTCATAATTATTTCCTAAGCTTAGTTTGGTATAAGGTGAGATTTATGGTGCACTCAGTTAGAATCAAACTCACTAAAAGTGATCGGCTTGACTAGCTAACCATTATGCCACACGACGTTCTCTATAAAACTAAAAATTACCTAGATTTGGCATAAGGCACCCAGTGAGGATCGAACTCGCTACTCAGAAGTAATTGATATTAGAGACTAGCTTCTTAACCATGACGAGATGCTCATGGTAATGTCATCAAATGAATATGACCGAAATTCCAGATAGCACTATCTAGGTTAATTCGAACTTAATGGACCTAAATTCCACCATCGTATGTTACCCCGCCGAAAGAAAAAAAATACTAAAAATCAGGGAATGAATTTGAACCACGTATCTTTGAGGCGTAATACAGATTCTCAAAGATACGTAGTTCAAAGTTAACTGACCTGAAAAATGTAAAATTTTTAAATAAAATAACTGGGGTATTATATCTTTTATTCATTAATATATTAACACTGAAATTTTCATTAAATTTGGTTAATTTCCCTGATTTTTGGTATTTTTTTTTTTTTTTTTGGCGGGGTGACATACGCTGGTGGAATTTAGGTCCGTTATGTTCGATTTAACCACTATGTATATGTGCCCTCGGAAGATCGCTTCATAGTAATGGCAATACATAAACATGAAAGAAGCTCATGATTGTGCAATGATAGTGACAGTTAACAGAACACTAGATGTGCCCACGGAAGCACGCTTTAAAATGATGACAAGGAATTGATATGGAAATGGTACATAACTATGCAAGGGTAGTGATAGTAGTCAAGGTGATGCGAGATGAAACCAGATGTGCCCACGGAAGCTCGCTTTAAAATGATGACTATGAATTGATATGGAAGTTGTGCAAGGTTAGTGATAGTAGTCAAGGTGATGCGAGATGACACCAGATGTGCCCACGGAAGAACGCTTCATAGTAATGACAAAAAATAGACATAAAAGAAGCTCATGATTGTGTAAGGGTAGTGACAGTTAAGGAAACACTCGATGTGCCCACGGAAGCTCGCTTTAAAATGATGACAAGGAATTGATATGGAAGTAATGCATAACTATGCAAGGATAGTGAAAGCAGTGAAGGTGATATGAGATGACACCAGATGTGCCCACAGAAGCTCGCTTCATAGTAATGACAAAAAAATAGATATGAAAGAAGCTCATGACAGTTAAGCGAACACTAGATGTGCCCACGGAATCTCGCTTTAAAATGATGACTATGAATTGATATGGAAGTTGTGCAAGGGTAGTGATAGTAGTCAATGTGATGCGAGATGACACCAGATGTGCCCACGGAAGCTCGCTTCATAGTAATGGCAACAAATAAATATGGAAGTCCATAGGTGTGTCCGGATAGTGACGGTAGTTGAGGGGCCCCAGAGATAAAAACCAGCCAGTTACGTGACTTGAAATACGACACGAAGACCTTTCTTCCCTGTTGCACTTACAAATCACCTCACATTGAACGTAGGTGCCAAGTTTTTCAAGTGGCTTCGTTAATATTCATTTGTCTGTATGTGCCCTGGTGAAGATAGACGACAAAGTGGTGTCAGTGCGAACATAACAGTTTTGTTTTACAAACAAAGCGGCAAACAACGTATCGCGTGAACTCTCGGCAGACATTACTGGCCTGCATCACTCGCCCAAGGGGTGTCGACAATCACACTCGTGCACGATTGTTGAGTGGCTTTATGTAAATTTGGACTCCGGCCAAAAGAGGTGTCACGGACATAGTTCAGCCACCGCTTTTTCAAATTGATGCCAGGAAAAATAGTAAATAAAAATCACGTCCTTTTAGGTAACATCTTTTTTTTTTTTTTTTTTTTTTTTTTTCGTTACAGACTCAGGGTTGGAAATTGTGTGTGTGTGTGTGTGCGGGCGTATCTGTGTGGAGGAGGTGGACCCATTTACTGGCAAATTATTTTAGGGTCGGTGTTAATTTGTTTTGCATTTAAAGTGGAACCAGATTTTTTATTTGTCATTTTGTCGTCACATCATTGCCTTATTATTAGTTATACTAGCAAATATATGCACCCTCCGGGTGCAAGTATTTAAGTTTTAATATAATAAAATATCATGTTAAATTAGAAAGGCTAATGAAACTGAATAAGAATTCAGATAAAAATATTTGGAACAGAGGGGGTATAATCGGAAAATAGAACAACTTTGAAACTAACTGTTCCACCATTTTCCCTTACTCCTGTCTTTCAGTGGTAAATTTCCCTAATTTAACTATTTAGTTAAAATAGGAAGAAAAGAATAAAATTACAGTTATTTCTTTATGTTAATAGATTTCTGTTAAGATTTATTAAGATAAAACCAAGCAATTAGAAATCAATAATACTAAGCATATATTTATTAAAATCAATTTTTTAAAGATCAATATGCAAATAAGCCTTCCCATTCACACTGTAAACCGCTATTTCGTTGAATATATAAATATAATTGCATGTTATTAGTATGTAGATATTGTTAACAGTCTTAATGTTGTAAAACAATTTTACTAATAATTGAGGTTTAAATAAAAAATAAAATCATGGAGAATGTGTGTAAATAACAAAGGGAAATGTGACTTGTATAATAACATAGTTTCGGTTACAGACAGACAAACCCACAATCTCCATTATAATAAGATATACGGTGTCTGTGGATGACTATTATATGCTCCCAAAACCCGGTAGAGCTCTCTAGAAGGGACTTTAACTGACTTTTACCGTTTGCGTAAAGTAAGGCCCGTCCGTTATTTACTGATTTGAGCTCTCTAGTGATCATAAGATATATATATTATATAGGAAAATGAATGTGAAAAGTATTAGCATACGAAGGCGCTCAATGCTAAAATCGCAGAGCAGCTTTAAAATCAAAGGTTAAATATCCTGTAACTACAGTTTCATGCGTCCTTGCAATCATCAGACTGTTAACATGTTAAGAATATATATATATATATATATATATATATATATATATATATATATATATATATATATTAAATAAAATAAATTTTATTTAAAAAAATTATAAGCATGTTTATCATTAAAAAAGCTCAAAAGAGTTTGCAGTAAAAGTGTATATAAATATCAAAAAGTTCAGGAAAATGTTCCGGCTACAAAAGAAAGTTTTAAAAGTATATAATTTAATATATATAATATATATATATATATATATATATATACACCGATGTATTTATTTATCAGTTAAAACTCCACTTCTTACTGGCAGCTGATTACGGCCGAGGGATTAAGGAATTGGACTGATGAAAAGTCAGTCGAGTTTCACTCTCGGGCAGAAGTGGTTGCTAAGTCTAGCCCCACTGAAGAGACGTGAAACGTCGAAACACGGTGTCTGTGGATGATTATATATATATATATATATATATATTATATATATATATATATTCTCTACATCTACGGACTTTGGATGCAACGGACAAAATCTATAGGCAAAAAACAAAAACATTTCCAAATCAGCGATGTGTTTCATTATTTTGAAAAGTGTCTATCACTGCTAAAGTTGAAATAAAAATAACAAACCTTGTGAGATGAATATTTGTTAATTTGAAATAAATTAGGCTTTTTTGTTGTGATGGTTTCGTCACATCATCATATCATTATATTGATGTATGCCTACAATTATACACACACACATACACGTTTATTTATTCTATAAAACTACATATAAAGACGTTATTTTTTTAATTAAATTAAAAAAAAACTATAGCCAAGATATCACCCTTTAAAAAATCGAAGACAAGAAACGTCAATATATTTGAAATGGAACGCTATTAACAATAATAGAACGATAAGATTTTCTTAATTTGAAAATATTTTTCAAGAAGATGGTTTAAAAAAAAAAATTAAAAAGACAAAAAAAAAAAAAAATGAAACTTTTGCATACATATTATATATATATATATATATATATATATATCCAAAAGTTTCATCCTTGATGTTAGTCCTTGGTGTTAGAATTGAAGCGAAACACATATCTTCGGATGTGAGAATCTATCGAAGGCTTTTTGCTTCTTATCTATCATTATATATAATTTGTCAAATGTTCATCCGTCTGTATAACTAAGGTCTCACCATATTATTTAATCCAATTTCAACCAAATTTCCAGGTATTATTAAAGTCGTCTAGATTTTAAACTATACCAAGAGATATGTCTCTCATCCTCAATATCTTGTTTTCCTCTTGCTGTAAAAAGATGCCCATCTCACAAAGCTTGATCACTTTCTTCCTGGACGAGACTGGTTGCATTTCACATAGCGCTAATGCCCTTGGGAAAGGTATGAATTAAATTCATATATGTTATATGGATAAAATAATATGGCAGACTGGGATCTTTAACCTGAGTATGGCAACAGGTATAATTCAAACCTGTTAAACCCCGCTTAAAAATGTATCCCGCTCGTGACATAGTTTTTAAAAAAAAGTTTTTTTTATAGTTGAGATCTATCTTCCATTCCCTTTGCCTTACCGTGCCCCTTACTGTAAAAAGATCTCAAATTTACTAACCACTAACTACCACCTATTCGATACCGGCCATCTCCAACTCAGCGTATGAGTAGCACAGGGATCTGTGCGGTAAAATGAAGAACTGATGGTAGGTGTGGTGCTCCGTCTCAGACGCCCCCCCCCAAAAAAAAACTATCCTTGGTCTAACGCTAGTGAAAAGGGGATAGACTCCTTCGCTATCTGGCTGATACCGACTTTAGGCTATCCCGACGACTTATGAATATTACTAATTGCTAAATTTTGTCTTCAATAAATTAATTCAATCGTTAGTCTATTCTCTTCAAAACATTTTTTTTCGTCTTCTTTCTGATATTGAATGGGAAGAAATTGTTGTGGTGGATAAAACGTTTAGAAGTATATGAAGATGGAGACATATTTCGGGAGAAATTTCAATAATGTTTTTCTGATTTCCATTTTGGTCGATAAAATCCTGTAAATCATAAAGTAATAATGATAATTTTTATCTTTTATTTAACTCACCACCTTGTTTATTCAAATCCGAAAGAAAAATGATTTGATTGTGTTCAAATTGTCGAGAGATAAAATGATTTGTGTTCTTTATTTCTACAAAACTACTGGTGGCAGAATAAAGTCTTACAGAGAATGGTTTATTGGGTGAGGAAGGTTGGAAAGCAGACGTATAGTCGGTTTTTGTTTTTCATTATATTCGTCTTTTATGGATATATAAATATCATTTTACCCTTTCTTCGCGTGACACACATGAACGACAGGGACATGCGTATTAATATATAATGATTCCTCCTGGCATCTGCACCGAGTGTTTTTATTTTATTTTATTTAATTTTTTATTTATGGCTGAGTTCCAGAGACACCCTTTCAGGCAGTACCTGTTTCTTTGCCTAAAAGGGGTAAAAGCTGGGTTGATTGCCTGGCGCCACTGCAGAAGAATGCACTCGCCTCTCGAGATGCATGCTTCCTCCGGAGCACCCCATATTAAACAGACTTTGTGTGACATCCAAGAATCATAGGAGTGAGGGGTTAATATTATATATCTTATTATAATGGAGATTGTGTGTTTGTCTGTCTGTAACCGAAACTAAATCACTATTCACTTAATTATTGACGTCACATTTACCATGAATTTATTTTTATTTAAACCTCAATTATTGATAAAATTGTTATACCTTATTAATACTGTTGACCATATCTACCTACTAATAGCATGTAATTGTATTTATATATACAACAAAATAGCGGTTTACAGTGTGAACGAGAAGGCTAATTTGCATATTGATATTTAAAATTTGATTTTAATAAATATATGCTTAGTATTATTGATTTCTAATTGTTTGGTTTTCTCTTAACGAATCTGAGCAAAAATCTCGGGGATAAATCTTAAAAGAAATCCATAAACAAGACGAAAGAACCGTAATTTTATTAAATACTTCATAATCTAACTAAATAGATAAATTAGGAAAAATAAAAGACGGGAGTGAAAGAAAATGATAGAGTTAAATCTAAAGCTGTTCTATTTTTCGATTATACCCCCTCAGTTTATCATTTTCTAAATAGTTTATAATTTGATACAATATTTTATAACATCAAAACCTAAATACTTGCAACCGAACGGTGCATATATTTGCTAGTATATATATATATATATATATATATATATATATATATATATTAAAACCATTTTATTATTTTCAGTTCTTACTCTGTTGCTGTAATAAGTGTGGGATTTCTGTCTCCTAGGGCCGGTCTAGCTCAACCGGTAAAGGTTTCGCCTGAGCAATCGCAAGATTCTGGGTTCGATACCGGCCCTCGACAACTCAGCGCATGAGTAGCACAGCTTGGATAATCTGATTTGTGTAAAGGTAAAGTGGGGATCTGGTGGCAGTTGTGGCACTCCATAGACGCCAAAAACAATATCGCTGGTCAAGCAACAGCGATAAGGGGATAGACTCCCTCGCGGTCCAGCTGATACCGACAATAGACGACTCCCCCAACATTACTTTATATGTTCTGTGCAACGATTTAAGGGTTGGCTTTGATGGTTGGTTGGGTTTTACGGCATGTCAACCCATGTCGGGTTATTTTATGCCTAAGATGTTTTTGTTTTTTTTACTCATTCTTGTTGGGTATTCAATTTTTCTTTTAAACTCATTTTTAAACATATCTATACGCAAAAACAATATCCCTGGTCTAAGGAGATAGACTCCCTCTCCCTCCGACTGAGACCAATAATAGATCACTCCAACTATGTCTTTGACACTGAGTGGGCAAGAACAGAATGTATTGGAGCGCTCGAGAAGAACACAAGAGATTTACTTGCAGTTCCTGTCTTGAAAGAATATAAACCTTTAAGCCAGTCATAAAACGAGTCTAGTATTTATTTTTACAGGCTTTACAGCCGACCGGCAACATTGCGGAAACAGGCCGCCGTTTTCCAAACTATTTCAATGGATATTTCTTTTCGGAAAGCTGCCAGATTTTTCCCAAGAATTTGGTTAGGCAAAATTGACCTCTTGGGAAAAATTTGGTGGCAAAATTCCAATGAGACCTTATCGAAAGAATCCGTTTGTCGGGTCGTAAATATCGTTTCCTCTCTTGCTGTCAGCTGTTAGGGAATCACAAACCTCTTGGTCACCAGGTGCTGCTCTCACTCCATTTCACGAGAGAGTACTGATACCACCGACATGTGAGATTTTATTAGTATGCAAATACAGTGGTACCTTGGCTTGCAAGGGTACTAACTTACGAGTTTTCAGGGTTACAAGCAGTCATTTTTTTTTTGCTTTGTGTTGGGAGTTAAAATTTTAGGTACGAGCGAGCTTCAGATACGCTTATGTTAATAAGTTCATAAAAATATTTGTTTCCATATTTATTACGCCCAAAAAAAAAAAATTATTAAAAAAAAAAAAAGAAAAAAAAAGACCATTGAAACATTACTGTAAAGTTTTTAAGTGCCATCCTTGGCCAGATGAAAAGGGCTTAAAGAAAGTCCTATGTTATGGAATCCTTGGGTAAGCGTATAAGTCCTATCCTGCGTATTGGTAAAGGTCCAGTGATTTAATCCTATGTCCGTTGTCCATGAATGTTACAGTAATTATGACCAGTAGGGTCGGTTAAGTATGGTATCAGCCTCAGAGTACTGCCAATGATTGGCCAAGAGATAGATCATATGATCTCGCTCAGTCTATAAGTATGGGCGAGGATCTAGCAAACACCTTTATATGTAAAATTGTCAACAATTACAGCACATAATTCATTACATTCTATTTTATGTTTTAAACAATACAGTGCTATTTTTTTTTCTTTTTTAAAAGGATGTAACAAAACATTTGGTTGGTGGAACGGAATAATGGCATTTCAGTTTATTTCAATGGGAAAAATTGGTTTGATATACGAGGAAATTGGGATACGAGCGGAATGAATTAAGTAAACCGCCCTGTTGGCTAGGGCGTTACAATGCACCGACTGCACCTCTGCAGAGGGGTAAGACTCCCCCAATGGGGCCACCTGTTGGTCGTGGGTGGCGACCCGTGATGCTTAAGGATAGAACCCAGGTGGATGAGCAGTCCATGACTTGCAATACTCCACTTTGGCCCTTTCTTGGGCTAGACGGGCGGTCGAGAGACCCCCCCCCGATCAATCGGCTGGTCTCGTCAAGCCTTAGCACCTATGATTCCCAGCCCTATTTCCCTTATGGCAAGCCCCAACCCCTTTTTTATCATATGGGTGCTAGAAGGCGGTGACCGAGGGTCTACATGTCCTGGGAATGACGTTGAAGTCTATCTGATGGTGAGGTTCCATTTCTGGAGCTTTGGGGAATGTGGAGCACCCCTTCATCACCATTGCTCCCTGGTCCACTCTGACCCGGAGTGGTAGTACCTGTTAGGGTCCCATCTATGGGTTAAATAGAAAAATGTATTTATAAAAAAATTGTATTATCCATTAAGAATTGATTTATTTAACAACTTTATCGGCATTAAATGACCCACTGAGGCTGATATGCCGTAAAACAAACCAAACCAAACCAAACCAAAAATCGAACTGATTACAATCATAATAGTCTGCGATACTTGCTTATTAGCAAATGAAGGTGAAAATTAACAAATAACCCAACAAGGGTTGACATACCGTAAAACCAACCGACCAACCCATTGTGCGAGGCGCCACTACAGCTAAAATAGTAGACCAACCAGTAAAAATCGAACTGATTATAATCATAATAGTCTGTGAGACTCGCTTATTAGCAATTACTTCATGAAGCGGCGCCCAATAAAAAAAGCCCCCTCCCCCAAAAAAGAACACAAAAAAAAGCAACCCCCCCCCCCTCTTCAGTTAAACATCTACAATAGCCACGAAGTTTGTAGTGCACTCTGACATATACATTTCCCAAAATTATTTATACTCGCCGCTATTTTCGTGATTACTTAGGCCATATATTCATCTGGCGGGCAAACAGTTGGCAGGGGTCGGAGATGCTGGAGCCCCATGGTTGAGTAGATGGTGGGGAGGGACTGGTCAGTGGCGTCATCTCGACAGGATTCACTTTACTAATTATCGTAGCTGGGGCAGGGAAAAGAATGAGATGAATGCTAAATTCGGAGCGACTTTTCTCCTAGCACTTTCAATGCGTTGGTTGCAGGTTACAACGAAAGGCGGCTCCACACCCATTCGCTGAACTGTCAACCATAGCTAAAAAAATTAAAAAAAGGGTGGGATTCTTTTTACTCTTAAAAAAAAAACCCAACAAACATGCTAATATATAATGGGATTACAAGAATTGCAAAGGCAAAAAAGAGGAACAGAGAAATTATACTTATGAATAGGGAAAGAGAAGGTGAAGGATAAACGGGAGGGGGTGAGAAGAGAGAGAGAGAGAGAAAGAAAGAGAGAGAGAGAGAAATGAGAGAAGAGAGAAGAGAGAGGAGAGAGAGAGAAGATGAGAGAAGAGAGAGATGAGAGAGAGAGAGAGAGAGAGAGAGAGAGAGACATGAAAAGAGAGAGAGATGAGAAGAGAGAGAGAGAGAGACATGAAAAGAGAGAGAGATGAGAAGAGAGAGAGAGAGAGACATGAGAGAGAGAAGAGAGAGAGACATGAGAGAGAAGAGAGAGAGAGAGAGAGAGAGAGAGAGAGAGAAGAGATGAGAGAGAGAGAGATGAAAAGAGAGAGAGAGAGAGAGGAGAGAGAGAGAATGAGAAGAGAGAGAGATGAGAAAGGAGAGATATAGTGGAGAGACAAAAAAGGGAAGAGATAAAAGAAGGGGAGAGAAGGAAAGGCAATAATGAGAGAGAGAGAGAGAGGGAGAGAGAGGTAGAAAAATAGAGACGGAATAGTGAAAGGATAAATAAGGGGGATCTAGAGGGGGATATGAGAAAATGGAGAGAGACAGAGGTGGAGAGTAAGGACAGATAAAGGAGTGAGATAGATATAAAAGAGGCGTGAAAGGTAAAAATCTCGGGATCTCGAAAAGGAAATGAGAAAATGAAAGAGCGAGGGGGAGTAAGAAATTAAGGGGTGATATATATGATAGACAGATAAACGGGTATGAAAAACACACATTGTTGTTAAAATGAATATATTTTTATATCATTTTCATTGCTGATATTGACAATATTTCAATTTATAAAAAATCATCATCAGAGCATAATGATAATTAGGTCTGTTTTTAGATGTAAATGTTTTTAATCCGGATTCATCAAGAGAGAAGCAGAAAATAATTTTAATTCAAACCGGAAGCATTGTTTTTCCCAAAAAGCGTGTAACCGTGCGATCGCTTATATATATATATAATATATATATATAATATATATATATATATATATATATAATGAAAGGGAGAGGAAAAAGAGAAAAAGGAAAGATGGTGGTAATCAAAAGGTGAAAAGAAGAGAGTAGAGAAAAAGGAAGACGATGATAAGAAAAAAAAGCATTAGATAGAAGAAGGGGGGAGAGACAAGTTGGAGAAAAGAAGAATAAAAAGACAGCAAAGATAGTTATGAAAAGGGGCAGGTAAATAAAAAAAAGAAGAGAGAGAGAAGGAGACGAAGGGGTGAGAAGGAAGCAATTGAAAAGAGCTGAAGAGAAGAATAAACGAAAGGAGGGAATAAGAAAGGGAGAGGAATAAACGAAAGGAGAGAAGAGAGGGAATAAACGAAAGGAGGAAGAGAGGGAAATAAACGAAAGGAGAGAAGAGAGAGAATAACGGGAAGAGAGGGAATAAACGAAAAAAGAGGGAAGAAGAGGGATAAACGAAAGAGAGAGAGAGAAGAGAGGGAATAAACGAAAAGAGAGAGAGAAGAGAGGGAATTAAAAGAGAGAAGAGAGAAGAGAGAAGAGAGGGAATAAACGAAAAGAGAGAGAAGAAGAGAGGGAATAAACGAAAAGAGAGAGAGAGAAAGAAGGGAATAAACGAAAAGAGAGGAGAGAGAAGGAGGATAAACGAGAGAGAGAGAGAGAGAGGGAATAAACGAAAAGAGAGAGAGAGAAGAGAGGGAAAAAGAAAGAGAGAGAGAGAAGAGAGGAATAAACGAAAAGAAGAGAGGAGAGAGAAGAGAGGGAATAAACGAAAAGAGAGAGAGAGAGAGAAGAGAGGGAATAAACGAAAAGAGAAGAGAGAGAGAAGAGAGGGAATAAACGAAAAAAGAGAGAGAGAGAGAGAGAAGAGAGAGAGAGAGAGAGAGAGAAGAGAAATAAACGGAGAAGGAGAGAGGAAGAGAGGGAATAAACGAAAAGAGAGAGAGAAGAGAGGGAATAAACGAAAAGAGAGAGAGAGAAGAGGAATAAAGAAAAGAGAGAGAGAGAGAGAGAGAGAGGAAAGAAAAACGAAAAGAGAGAGGAGAAAGAGAATAAGAAAGAGAGAGAAGAGAGGGAATAAACGAAAGGAGAGAGAAGAGAGAGGGACAGGTAGAAAAGTAGAGGACCAAATAAAGAGAAAAGAAAGAGGGAAAAGGGCTGTTGAAAAGAGGGGGGGAGAGAGATGGAAAAATGAATTAAGGATAGAAAGAGGAAAGACGAAGCAAAGAAAGAAAATTTAAAAGGTGCAAATAGAGATATGGTAGGAGTGAGAAAATTGGAGGAGTCGAATAAAGAAAAGGGAGAGAAAAGGGGGTGGTAAAGCGATGGACAAAGAAATCGGAGAATATAGAAAATTGGGTTAAATCGAACTTAACAGACCGAAATTCCACCATCGTATGTCACCCCGCCAATAGAAAAAAAATACCAAAAATCAGGGAATTAACCGAATTTAATGAAATTGATATATTAACGAATAAAAGATATAATGCACCAGTTATTTTGTTTTAAAACTTTTACATTTTTTCAGGTCAGTTAACTCTGAACCACGTATCTTTGAGAATCTGTGTTATGCCTCAAAGATATGTGATTCAAAGTTAACTGACCTGAAGAAATGTAAAAGTTTTTAAATAAAATAACTGGTGCATTATATCTTTTATTCATTAATATATCAACACTGAAAATTTCATTAAATTCGGTTAATTCCTTGATTTTTGGTAATTTTTTTCTCTTTCGGACGGGTAACATACGATGGTGGAATTTAGGTCCGCTAAGTTCGATTTAACCGAAAGTTGATAATAAAGGGGGAGACAAAGAAGAAACGGAAGGAGAGAGAAGGAAGAAATGAGATTGGGGACAGAATAAAGAGACTAGAAAAGTGCGAGAGAGAGAGAGAGAGAGAGAGAGTATATAAGACAGCAGATGAAAAAAGAACTTAAAAAGACAAAGATGTGTTTTGGTGGGAGTATATGAGAGATTTATAGTAAGACATAGGTGATAAGGACCAGAAGCGGAAATGAATGAAAATAGAAAAAGACATTTTAAATGTTATAAACTTGATTGTACAGGGAAGGGGCTATAATTGAACGAAGTTTATAACAAACCTCTACTGAAACGAGGACCTCTTATTTTCTTGGCCGCCAGTCCACTAATCTATTGTCGACTGTATGGATTTGATTTAGATATCCATATTCAAACACTGGGATATCGGGAAACTGTAACTACTACTTCAGAAAATGTGATTTACTAGTCTGATACTTAACTTCGGCTTGCCGACCGTCATCCAAGGCAGCACCTGCCTCCTTCGTCTAAAAGAGGCAGGGTCGGGTTTATTGCCCGGTGCCTGAGGCGTCTCAAAAGAGATACACGCAATTTTTACACGAGCCACTGCATGAGCTTCGGTTGTTTGTTAGGGTTAGGGGTTAGTTTTATAATTTAAAAAAAAAATCTAAAAATCGTCTGTTAACAAACAACCGGATTTTGGCGGTGTAAATGAAAAAAATGTCCTTATGAATCGAGATCGCAAAAGGGGTGCCTAAAGGTCATATGGTCCAATCTATCAAATATTACAGGCGCCTCGTATAGTGTAACGGTTAACAAGCTAGATTTGTAGGTCATTACTTGTGAGTTCGACGCTCACTGGGTGAAAAAAAATGTGGTTATGAAACGAGATCACAAAAGGGGTGCCTAAAGGTCATATTGTCCGATAAATTTGTTTGAATTTCATCTGTGATCATTTTAGATAATATTATTTTTTTTAGAAATGTAATTTTAAAGTATTTTTTTAAAATCCGGGGCAACGCCGGATACTCTTGCTAGTAGCCCCTAATTACATACGGAATCATGTGTCAGTGTTTAGTAAGCATCTATCTTTTAAAGATGCTTTTTTCTTCTTCTTCTTGTCACTTACCTCATCATTTGAATACATAAAGAAATAAACAATTCTTATAGAAAAATATAAAAAAAGAAAAAAAAGATCCACCTGTTTATTCCCACATTTTCTTATTAGTCAAACATTAACAAGAAAATGAATCCCGTTGTGCAAAAGCGAGAGAATAAGAAGTTGTAATTGCGCAGCTGCAGTGGCGAATAATTAATAGTACAAATGAACACAACATCCCGTCAGATCACTGTAGTTAAGCAACGATGAGACTGTTAAGCACTTAAATGGGTGACCACTTAGGGACAGCAGGTACTGTAAAAAAACTCGAACTCAGTGTGCCGACTAGGGCAGGCTTTATATTATATATATATATATATATATATATATATATATATATATATATATTAATATATATATATATAGTATGAACAAAAATATTAAGACAATCAGGAATTTTCTGTATGTTGTTTATTCTCAACTAGTTTCATCGTCAGGAGAAAATTTCTTATTTGAAGAAATTGTTTATAGATTTTTTGAAAGGGAGCATTATAGAAGAACTATAAAAATTGAAGTGTTTTTGAGGGTTTGACATGCTATTAAAATCCGGGTAGACGAGTGTGTTAGTAGTAGCAAGTCCATTTGTTCCGTGAAGAACTCGAGAGAGAGAGAGAGAGAGAGGGGGGGGGGGTACATAAACAGTTTTGTTTGAGATGGTGATAGCCGACAATTTTGGGGAGAATATGTGTTTAATTGAAGTCATACCTAATTTGAAAATTAATTAGTTGACGATTAATGAATTAGGCGTGCATATCTGTTTAAATGTATGGCGTAAACAAATCTGTATGTACATTTCGGCCTATTATGCCTCATCAGCAAAGTTATAGACAGGAAGCCGCTTTGTGTGATTTTTTAAGTTTGTTAAAACATTTTTTTTTTAAATCTTAAGAGCCTAGCCTCATCAGACGGATTTTACATAAATAAATTACAATGAATAAATACATTTATTTTTGTAAAATCCGTCCGATGAGACTAGGCTCTTAAGATTTTTTTTTTAAATTAAAAAAAAAAAATGTTAATTTTTTAAAAATCTTTTGAGTTTCTGGTCGAAATAAATTATTACAGAATGACGGTTTGTTAATTTTTTTCTTTCTTTGAAAGTTAAATATTGTTCTGTATTTAATCTAATTTATTGATTATTATACATTGAGCTCTCTTTGGGGATTTATAAAAATCCTTGTATGTATATATGTTTGCACCTACAAGGGCATACAATATGGTTATAACAGTGAGATTTTGAGATCCGCAAATAGAATCATCCNGTTCTGGAGTGTCTGGAAATGTGAGCACGCCCCTTCATCACCATTGCTCCCTGGTACACTCTGACCGAGTGTAGTACCTGTTAGGTCACATTGATGGACTAAATAGAAAACATGAGTTTAAAAAACAGAGTACCATCAAAAATCAATAAAACAAAACATATTCAGCTAAAAGACCCAATGGGTTTGACAAGCCGTAAAAACCAACCAAACTCTACTAAGTTTATCCTTAGTCAGCAAAATCAGAAGTAATGTTGATATAAGAAAATGGAGGTGCTCTTGTGCATAATGGTTATCATTGTAGAAGTGGACTTGACTACTCAAGTTCAAATCCTGGACAAGGCTGTCAAGAAAGAATGCAAGTTAGATTCAATATTGAATGACAATAGCAGAGATGCTGATAGGTACGTGTCCTGCGTCACTGATGCATAAAACCTATCTATGCATCACCAGGTTTTTCTTGCACCACAATTTCCAGCTAACTGCAATACATTTCAATATTTTCTTGGAAATGAATTACACAGAGTGGGTACAAGGTTAAACACTTACACTTTACCCAATATCATTTTTTTTTTTTTTTTTTTAATTTTTAAAAAGTGGTGTTGGTGAAGGTTGCGGTAAATTGAATCACAACAAATACCCTTAAACTACAATCACAAGGTTAAGACGAAACATGAAAAAAACATTCGGACAGAAGAACAAGAAAACACGTAGAAGAAAGAAAGAAAGAAGGAAAAAAAAAAAACAAAAAAACCCAACCAAAATGTCTATAATTAACAGTAAGCAAATGTTGTAACCCCCCCGTCCACAGTGTGTTGTCACCCTGCTACTTGTCGCCCCCCCCAATCAGAGTCACTGCCAACCTTCGGTCCGGCTCATAAAAACCAATTCCCTGTCACTGGATCTGCGCCTCTACAAACACTAGAATAAGCAGTTAGCCTTTTGCAGGTTGTCTGAATGACACGACGTTTGCTTATTAAATGCCTGACAAGTTGTATGATAACAACGGCGTACAATGGAGCACGATAAAAAACATGGAGCAAGACGCTTATATAATTCAAATAGACTCTAATTATTCCATTGCTGTCCCAATAGCAGGAGTGTTTGACAAAATGTGGAGGAGGCCTGGTTGTAGCTATAGGTAATGATTATATTCAGGTGAAATAAATTGATATAAGTAGGGCTTGCTGAGGCGGAACACCATTGGGTATTCCTATAACTCCAAATAAAAAGGGGAACACTCATAAATGATTTTACTTCAATTAATGTCTCATTATTATCCCATTAAACTAACCCTAAACCCTCAACCTAACTTCGAGGTCGTGTGCTTCGCACTGGACTGTGTGTCAATTAATAGCATCGATCCCAGGGGGCATCCACCCAGGCAATATCTATGCCCCCTTGGGCAGGACGGGTTTATTGCCCGGTGCCTGGGCACCCCCCAAAGGAATGCAGATGGGATCGACGCATTTTTTCCACACCACCCATAAGCTTCGGTTGTGGTGGGCCCACATAAAAATGTCCTTGTGTCAAACCCTCGATAAGTGGATGAGCGGCAAATATCACAATCTTCTTTTTTCTTAGTAGATCAATAATGAATAAATAATTATCAGTCAATCAGAGTGGTTCCCCTTTTTTAGGTTTGGAGTTATAGGAAATAACCACATTTGATGACTCCTCTATTTTTGCACCGACGATAATCCTCTTTATGTAAATTAAGCGATATGGTCTACAAATATATATAAAACCATAAAAAAGGAGTTGTTTAACAAAACAATGGGGTCTGGTTGTAGCTTATCAAGTAATGAATATTTATTTCAATATGAAATTGATATGGGATATAAATAGGACTGTTGAGTCAGACACAAAACCTTTGACTCCCACTCTCTATTTTTTGCCACTCCCAACTCTGATTTCTTTATGTAAGTGTTTATTGGCTACAAGTAAATATAAAAACATAAACACAGAGTGTTGGATAAAAAAGGTGATGGGGGGGGTCTGGTAATGATTATTATTCAGGGTGAAATAATATTGATATAAGTAGGGTTTTTCCTGAATGTTAGACGGGCTGATGATTAGTATTTATCTGCGTTATTCGGACTATTGTCCTCATCTTCATTGTTATCTGTACAATGTTATTGGCCGATGTACCTCCGGCCTTCTTCAGGTTATTTCCTGTCAGACTCAGAACTTTCTTGATCGGGAACCTCTTTTCAAACTTGGGAACCTTCTTGTCAATTGGGAGTCATTCATGGAACTTTGAACCTAACCCTTTATTCAGCCTACAGGGATATCCTGTTCTCATTCACTAACCATAGTGGTAAGGTGTTTAAGCTGGTTATTATTTTCTAGTTACTGCTGCCCCTACCAGGATTGAACCTGCAGTCCAGAGATAACTGTCACTTAGAACTGTCTTAACTCTTACTCCTTTATCACTAGGCCAATGTGTCCAATTGGACACATGGCCTTAGTGGATAAGTCTGCATCCCAAATTTGTATCTCTACATCAAAACCGTTTTAGGAGGCACACTAACATCATGGTTATCGTTATAGGTATTACCCTTGCATCCCACATATGCAGTATGACCACAAGGTCATTTTAATGTGGACCATCCACAAACCAAAGATCATGGATGGCAGCACAAAAAAATGTGTTAGTCTGTGTGATTCCGCCTCAAGGGGGGTGCCTCAGGATTAGGGCCAATAAACACAGCCCTGCCTCTTTAATCAAGGGCAGGTGTTGCCTGGAAATGGGCCCCTGATTACATCGTTAATTTCACTAGCAGTCCAGTGGCCGAAGCCACGAACCCCCACCCAAAAAGCGGGTTTGTTTATGTAGTTACAGTTATAAGAAATGAACGGGCGACCAGAGTTCAAATCCTGAATGAGGTTAATTGTGTTTTCGCTTTGTGCTGAATGGCATCTTACAAATCAGCAGGTGCATGGATATATCACCCGGGATATGATTGTTAAGTTTTTAAGGCGCATGCTTGGCCTTATAGCAGAAAGCGCTTAATCTGGTGGAATCCTTGTAAAGAGTCGGTGACAATGTGAATTCCTTTGGTTACGAAAGTGTCCTGAGTACTGGTTCTTATAAGTCATTTTGTGAGTATTGGTAAAAGAGCCGGACAACCTATAGTGCGTCCACTTGTAATATGAATTAGACCAATATGGGGGTTTAAGTATCTTATCAAGCAGTAGTACTGCAGTGATGGTTAGAAGAGTCAATGACGTGAACCTTGGTAGTCTATAAGTATAGGGGGGAACTAGCACATCACCTTATATATCTAGAAAATTCCAACAATGATTAATTGCCTATTTATACACTGCATTTTGCCCAACCTTTGATGATAATGTTTATTCTCTAGTCAAGATCAGTTTCTTTAGGATCATCTCATAAAAGCTTTGAATACTGATAATCCTTAAATAATATTTAACAACTCGATTTGGATTAGTTTTACATTTAATCCAGTTTAATCAAAGCAGTGATGCTGATAGCTTTTTTGATTTGTAAATGTATCCTGGATGCACATATTGTTTATCGAATGAGTCTCCAGAAAATTTATGGTCCCAACTTAAAGTTTCTTAATAGATTGTAGGTTTTTTTTATTTAGATCTGGAGGTTTTGGTTTGGTTTGATTTGTTTACGGCATATCAACCTCAGTGGTCATTTAATAAAATTTTTTGAATAAAGTCCTTCTTAATGGATACACAATTTTTTTTTTTATAAATACATTTTTCTATTTTAACCATAATGGGACCTAACAGGTACTCCACTCCGGGTCAAGATGGAGCAGAGAGCAATGTGATGAAGGGTGCTCCACATTCCCCAAACCTCCAAAACTGGAAAACTCACATCAGATAGAGTTTTAATGTCATTCCCATGGACATGTAGACTCAGTCACCGCCCTTCTAACACCCATATGATAAAAGAGTTAGGGTGCCATAAGGCAATAGGGTTGGGGCATTATGATCATGGGAAAAAACTGAATTCGTCTAACTCTACTTGAACTTATCCTGTGTATTATCTGCAGAAAACTATTGAAATGGTATTTACAGTTACTTTTGAAATGGTGAGGGGAAGAAAAAAGAAAAGACACTGGGATGATGGATATTGATTTTACTGCGTCTTTAGATTTTTTGCGCATTCTCTGTTGGAGTATATTTAAGTTTAATGATTGTGGGAATTGGTTTCTTTTCAAAGTAATTTTTTTTTCTTTTTTCAGTTTAAAGAAAAAGAAAAAAAAAAAAAGGATATTTGATTATTCTACTGATCTCACAATGCTGTGCGTCTGAATTGTCTTGATTCTCCTCGACCTCCAGTTTTCCCCAGTAAAATTTTTTCTTGCTCTTTTGTTGGTGTTCCAACTACTAGTTGGTATCACTGTCCTTTCATGGGCTTCCTACTGTTGATTTACTTAATTTGGTAAACGATAGTGAAAGAAAGAAGATATGTTCACTCATGCAATTCCTCAGATAAATATCAAATATCCCTTTTTTTTTTTTCTTTTTTTTAAACTGAAAAAAGAAAAAAAAATTAACTTTGAAAAGAAACCAATTCCCACAATTCATTTACTTAAATATACTCACAGAATGCGCAAAAAATTCTAAAAGACGCGGAGTTAAATCATATCCATGCATTCCCAGTGTATTTCTTTTCTTCCCTCACCATCAAGCTAACTGTAAAATACATTCAATGTTTTGAGATGAATTACCAGGATAAGTTAAAGGTAGGAGTTAGCGGAATCGAGTTTTTTCCCCAGATCATAATGCCCCAACCTATGCCCTTATGCAAGCCCAACCCTTCTTTTATCATATGGGTGTTAGAAGCGCGTGACGAGGGTCTACATGTCCTGGGAATACGATTGAAATCTATCTGATGGGAGTTCCATTTGGAGGTTTGGGGGATGTGAGCACCCCTTCATCACCATGCTTTCCCACTCTGCCCGGAGTGGTAGACCTGTTAGGGTCCCATCTATGGGCTTAAATAGAAAAATGTATTTATAAAAAAAAAATTGTTATCCATTAAGAATGATTTATTTCAACATTTATTAAAATGACCACTGAGGGTTGATATGCCGTAAAACAAACAAACCAAACCAAAACCCCAATCATAAATGAACACAAATAAAGTCCTCGATACATTCTTATTAAGCAAATATGGCGATAAATTTCTGAGACTCATTTCGGAAATAATATGTGCAATCCCAGGATACACTAAATCAAAAAGCTATCAGGCATCCACTGCTTCTGATTAAAACTTGGATTAAATGTAAAACTAATCCAATCGTATGATTGGATTAATATTAATTTAAGGATTATCAGTATTAAAGCTTTTATGGATTGATTCCTAAAGAAACTGATCTTGACTAGATGATAACATTAGTTCATCAAAAGGTTGGGCAAATCAGTGTATATAGCAATTAATCATTGTTGGATTTTTTCTAGATATAAGGTGTGTGCTAGTTCCGCTATACTTATAGATTAGCAGGTACGTCATTGACTCTTCTAACCAATCACGCCAGTACTACTGGCTTGATAAGGATACTAAACCCCCATATTGGTCAATAATTCAATATTACCAAAGGTGGACGCACATAGGTTTGTCCGGCTCATTTACCAATACTCACAAATGACTTATAGTTACCAGTAACTAGGAACACTTTAGTAAACAAAGGATTTCACTTGTCAAACCACTCTTATCAAGGATTCCACCAGATAAGGCCTTTCTGCTATAAGGCAAGCAATGGCCCTTAAAAAACTTAACAATCATATCACGGGTGATAGTATCCATGCACCTGCTGATTTTGTAAGATGCATCTAGCACCAAAGCGAAAACAATTAACCTCATTCAGGATTTGAACTCTGGTCGACTCCGTTTTCATTTCTTATTAACTGTAACACATAAACAACCCGCTTTTTGGGAAGGTGGGGTTCGGTGGCTTCGGCACTGGACTGCTTAGTGAAATAACGATGTAATCCCAGGGGGCCCATTTCCCCAGGACACCTTGCCCTTGATTTAAAGAGGCAGGGCTGGTGTTTATTGCCTAATGCCTGAGGCACCCCTTTGAGGCCGGATGCAACGAGATCTACACATTTTTGTGCCTGCCATCCCATGATCTTTGGTTTGTGGATGGTCCCACATTAAATTGACCTTGTGTCATACCTGCATATTGGATGCCAAGTTAATTACCTATAACGATAACCATTGATGTTAAGGTGCCTCCTAAAACGGTTTGATTAGAGCTACAAATTTGGGATGCAGACTTTAGTTCACTAGGACATGTGTCCAATTGCACAATTGGGGGGGGGCCTAGTGGATTAAAGGGTAAGGTTAAGACAGTTCTAAGTGACAGTGTATCTCTGGACTGCAGGTTCAATCCTGGTCAGGGGGCAGAGTAACATTAGAATAATAATTAACACAGCTACACCTGTACCCCAGCTATGGTTAGCTGAATGAGACGGAATAATCCCTGTGGACTGAATAAAAGGGTAGGTTCAAAGTTCCATGATGACTCCCAAATTACGACTAAGAAGGTTCCCAAGTTGAAAGGAAGGTTTCCGAGTCCAAAGTTCTGTGAGTCTGACAGGAAATACCTGAAAGAAGGCCGGAAGGTTACAATCGGCCCCAAAAACATTGTACAGATAACAATGAAGAGTGAGGACAATAGTCGAATAACGCAGATTAATACTATCATCAAAGCTCGTCTCAACATTCAGGGAAAAAACCCTACTTATATCCAATTATTATTTCACCCTGAAATAATAATCATTACCAGACCCCCCCTCACCTTTTATCCAGACAACCTGTGTTTATGTTTTTATATTACTTGTAGGCATAAACACTTACATAAGAAGAGTCAGATTGGGTGCCAAAAATTAGAGGAGTTGGGAGTCAAAAGGTTTTGTGTTCTGACTCAACAGTCCTATTTATATCCAATATCATTTCATATTAAATTATTCATTACTTGATAAGCTACAACCAGACCCCCACATTGTTTGTTAAAACAACTCCCCTTTTTTTATTGTTTATATATATTTGTGACATAATCGCTTAATACATAAAGAGAGTTAGTGCGGTGCCAAAAATAGAGGATCAGTCAATGTTGGGTTATTTCCTATAACTCAACCTAAAAGGGGAACACTCTGATTGAGCTGATAAATATTTATTCATTTATTGATTATAGAAAAAAGAGATTCGCGTGTGTTGATATTGCCGCTCATTCCTATTATGAGGGTTTGACACAAGGACATTTTATGTGGGCCCCACCCAAACAAGCCGAAGCTTATGGGTGGTTAGTGGAAAAAATTGCGTCGATCCCATCTGCATTCCCCTTTTTGGGGGGTGCTCAGCACGGCAATAACGCCAGTCCTGCCCCAAGGGGGCAGATATTGCTGGGTGATAGCCCCCTGGGATCGATGCCTATTAATTGAACACACAGGTCAGTGGCTGAAGCACACCGGACACCGAAGTTTAGGTTTTGGGGTTAGGTTAGTTTATGGGAAAATAATGAAGTTACATTAATTGACAGATGAAATTATTAAGTGGTTCCCTTTTTATGTTGGAGTTATAGGAAATAACCCAAATGTAGTTGTGTTCCGGACTCAGCAGCCTACTTTAACCAATATTATCACCTGAAATAATAATCATTACCTGATAAGCTACAACCAGGCACCCCTTCCCTCCCACCTTTTGTCAAACAACTTCCTTTGTATATTGGTGGACAGCAATGGGAATAATTAGAGTTCTATTTTAGAATTAGTATAAAGCGCTCTGCCTCCATGTTTTTTATTCGTGCTCCATTGTACGCGGTTGTTATACAACTTGTCAGGCATTTAATAAAGCAAACGTCGTGTCATTCAAGACAACCTGCAAAGGCTAAACTGCTTATTCTAGTGTTTGTTGGTAGAGCGCAAGATCAGTGACAGGGAAGTTGCGTTTTCATGACAGCGCGATCAGAAGGGTTGGCGAGTGACATCTTGATATGGGGGGCGACAAGTAGCCAGGGTGACAAAACACACTGTGACGGGGGGTTACAAGCATATTTGCTTATCTTGTTAAATTATCAGCATTTTTTGGGGTGTTTTTTTTGTTTTTTTTTTTTTTTTTTTCTTTCTCTTCTTTAACGTGTTTTTTGTTTTCCTGTCCGAATGTTTTTTCATTGTTTCGTCTTAACCTTGTGATGTTAGTTTAGGGTAATTTGTGTGTATATATATTTTACCGACAACCTTTCAACTCAAACCACCAAAATTTTTAAAAAATTAAAAAAAAAAAAAAAAAAATGATATTGGGGTAAAGTGTAAGTGTTTACCTTTACCCACTACTGTGTGAATTCATTTCCAAGAAAATATTGAATGTATTGCGCAGTTAGCTGGAATTGTGGTGCAAGAAAAACACTGATGCTAATAGATAGGATTTTTATGCATCAGTGACGCAGGACACGTTACCCTATCAGCATCTCTGCTATTTGTCATTCAATATTGAATCTACTTTGCATTCTTTCTTGACAGCCTTGGTCCAGGATTTGAACTTGAGTATCAAGTCCCACTTTCTACCAATGAAACCATGTATGCCAAGAGCACCTCCATTTTAGCTTATATCAAACATTTACTTTGATTTTGCTGACTAAGGAATAACTTTAGTAGAGTTATGGTTGGTTTTACGGCTTGTCAACCCCATTGGGTCATTTTATGCTGATATGTTTTTGTTTTATTGATTTTTTTGATGGGTCTCTGTTTTTAACTCATGGTTTTCTATTTAGCCCATCAATGTGACCCTAACAGGTACTACCACTCCGGGTCAGAGTGTACCAGGGAGCAATGGTGATGAAGGGGTGCTCCACATTTCCCAGACCTCCAGAACTGGAACCTCACCATCAGATAGAGTTTAACGTCATTCCCAGGACATGAAGAACCTCAGACACCACCTTTTAGCATATATATGATAAAAAGCATTGGAGGTTGCCATAAGGGCAATAGGTTTGGGACAATCATATAGGTGCTAGGGCTTGACGTGCCCAGCCGATTGATATCTAATTTAATCCTCAGATGTTCAGTGTGGAGGTCTTGGTTTACTTTTTGTATATGTGTTACAATCTTTTGGGCCATCGTATAGGCATTAAGCCAGAGCGCTTGTCTAGTGGAATTGGATCCTTGGTAGTCCTCTGATAATGAATCCTTTGGTTCTTCTGGTAAAGAGTCCTCAGTTCCTTCAGCAATGGTCGTAAGTTCCTCTTCAATGAGTGCAATTAGAATTATGGCCAGTGTGGGGGTTTAAGTACTTTATCAGCCACGCAGTATGGCTAGTGATTGGCTGGAGGAATAAACCACATGACTTTGGCTAGTCTATAAATCCAGGTGGGGAATTAGAGCACACCTTATATTGCAAAATATTCCAACAATATACAATGAATGAAATATGAATTTTCTTCAAAATAATCCCTTTAGTATTCAACACATTTATCAGTCCAGCGAGTTTTCCATTGTTCAAAGCACCTTTGAAACTCCTGTTTTGATAAGGTTGGAAGGTGCACCATTATTTCTTTTAATATCCAACACATCCTCAAATCTTATTTTGGAGATGAATTTTCAGTTTAGGAAAGAAAAGAAAAAGAAGAGCTGAGGGACTGGTGAATATATCGGGTGCTACACTTACACAATCTTGTATTTTCACCAAAAACATTTCCGCCCTGTCGGCTGGGGCGTTGGAATGCACCGACTGCACCTCTGCAGAGGGGTAAGACTCCCCCAATGGGGCCACCTGTTGGCCGTGGGTGGCGACCCGTGATGCTTAAGAATAGAGCCCAGGTGGATGAGCAGTTCATGACATGCAATACTTCACTTTGGCCCTATCTTGGGCTAGACGGGCGGTCGGAGAGGCCCCCTCCAATCAATCGGCTGGTCACATCAAGCCCTAGCACCTATATGATTGCCCCAAACCTATTGCCCTTATGGCAAGCCCCAACCCCTTTTTATCATATGGATGCTAGAAGGCAGTGGCTGCGGGTCTACATGTCCTGGGAATGACGTTAAACTCTATCTGATGGTTAGGTTCCAGTTTTGGAGGTTTGGGGAATGTGGAGCACCCCTTCATCACCATTGCTCCCTGGTCCACTCTGACCCGGAGTGGTAGTACCTGTTAGGGTCCCATCTATGGGTTAAATAGAAAAATGTATTTATAAAAAAATTGTATTATCCATTAAGAATTGATTTATTTCAAAACTTTATCGGCATTAAATGACCCACTGAGGTTGATATGCCGTAAACCAAAACAAACCAAAAACATTTCAATATCAAGAGTAAAGCTGTATTTACCAAGAGAGAAATTACACAATAAATGAAACATTATTTTTCTTCAAAATAGTCCCTTTAGTATTCAACACATTTATTCCAGCAAGTTTTCCATTGCTCAAAACACCTTTGAAACTCCTGTTTTCATATGGTTGGAAGCTGCACTATTATTTATGAAACAAGAAAAAGTCGCATGGAGCTGAGGGTCTGGTGAGTACTGAGGGTGTTGTTGTCAACCCATTGGATCATTTTTATTCTGTTACTAAACAAATTCCATTTTTTTTTTTCTTTTTCTTGCAGATCATTGACAGGAGAGGGAAACTTTAACTGGCGATTCATCTTCCCCTTTGATTATCTCCTTGCTGAAGAAAAAATTGTCATTTCCCGGAAAGAGACTTTGTTCTCATGGGATGAGACTGAAACCAAGATTCCAGCACGACTCAACCTACAAGTTTGGGATGCTGACCATTTCTCCGCAGACGACTTCCTTGGTGAGTAACCTCTGCTCGTTTGTCTTCTGTAGATTATTATTCGTGGAGTGATTAGTATCCAGCTGTGTTGCAATCTGAGTATGTTCTGAGTATCCAGATTTGGTAAGTGGTGTAGAAGTTATCCCCCAGATATCATAGAAACAATATAATACTACCATCGAGTTAGCAGACAAGAACAAAATGCAAGCTGTAACTTAAATACAGTCCTTGCATGCTGCTGGCATAGTGCAAACTGATGGCTGAAAAGTGGGTACTTATCCATATCTTTACTCACCTTGAAAACTATCAGCCAATCAAAACCCAGGTAGTGAACTTGCCAGAGTTCATAATGGAATAACCCAAAGCTGTATATAAACCACCTACCAACACTCTAGAGTTAGTTTTGCATTAATCTTGTTACAGAGCTGAATACTTGACACAGAATCCAACAAAAATCAGGTTGGGCTATTCCACTTTTATAAATTTATTTCCAATAATATCAATTGGCTTCATCAGACTTATTGCTTTGCTTTTTTTTAATAATTTTTAAATGGAGTCTATTTTACAACTGCAATAATATAAACAAGTTTTGGTGATTTTTGTACCATTTACTTTTGTGAAAGATAGTCTAATGAAGCTGATTGATATTGTAGAGATTCATGGACTATCCATGTGTGTTGCAGCTTGAGTATGTTCTGAGAATCCAGACTTGGTAGGTGGTTTAAATAGTAGGTTGGGCTATTCCACTTGTGTATTTTGGTCCAGTTTACTTGCTGGATCCTCATTGGCTGTTGGTTTTAAGGTGAACACTTTCATCTATATAAAATGGAACATTTGATTGTGTTCAGGCAGATAGTACAGAGCATATTTGATTATGTTCCTTTTTTGTCTGGTTACTGTATGCTAGTAACAGCCTTCCTGTGGAGGTGAGTATGATGTTTATTCTACATCCTCGAACCCGATTAATCAGATTAAAAAAAGCCTGGAAATATTTCAAAACCCTCCACACGAGCAGGATGTGATCCGAGGTCAATTTCTTAAGCAGAGTTCAACAGGTTTGAATTCAGAGTTTTCCTTCTCCTTGACCAAGGTTAAAGAGCCCAGTCTGCCCTACTATTTATCCATAGCTGGGGGGAGAGTAGGATTCATACCATTCCCAAGGTTATTAGCGCTAAGTGAAATGCAATTAACACATCCAGGGTTTGAACTCTGGGCAACGAGTCCATTCCCCATGACTTTAACCATTGCACCACACGCTTCAAAACATATCACATGCAAATTCATGACTTTGTTCTTCAACCTCTTTTGTTTTGCATAGGAAATTCAGAAATAATGATTAAAAAAAAATAATTACAGAAATTGCAGACGCTTCATTTCTGAGTATTCATCAGTTAGTAGAAAAAGGTAAGATAGAATTCAGAAAATTTTCCAAGCGCAAATTTGTCTCAACTGTTATTAACACCTCCGATGCTAGAAATAATAATTTACATGTTTGGCAGGATAAAGGTTATACTAGTATCATCAAAAGATACCATATGACAATCATGATATAATTTGGGGGGAATAAATATATGGGGTGTGTCCAGAAGGTGTTGAAACTGAAATTGGTTATTTCCTATAAGTCTAACATAAACAAAGGGGAACCACTCTTGACTGATAAATTATTTATTTATTTTCCCATTAAACTAACCTAAACCCTAACCCCGTCTTCTTTTTTCCTAGTAGATCAATAAATAAATAAATAATTTATCAGTCAAGAGTGTTTCCCCTTTGTTTATGTTAGACTTATAGGAAATAACCCTGAAATTATATTTTGCAAGAGAGAAATGTACAATGAATGAAACATTATTTTTCTTCAAAATAATCCCTTTAGTATTCAACATGTTTATCATTCCAGCAAGTTTTCCATTGTTCAAAGCACCTTTGAAACTCCTGTTTGGATATGGTTGGAAGCTGCACCATTATTTCTTATTGAAGTCAGTTAGTCTACTGTTGGTTTGAATAACAGCAACTAGCTAGGTACAACTGAAGCAGTGTCCAAGATAGTCGGTATTTATAGAAATCAAGAATAGTCCATTCATGCATTTGGGTGATTCCATTCCCTGAGTTCTGATTGGCTGCTTGGTTTCTATGATATTGTGGAGTTTTATAAATACCCTGTCATTCTGCAGTAGAATTGAGACGAGATTGTATTGAGTTACAACCACTCGTTGCCATGTCTTACCAATTCGACAGTAATTGGAACTTAGCTTGATTATTCTTCATTTCTTTTAATATCCAACACATCCTTAAATCTTACTTTTGATATGTGAATTTTCAGTTTAGGAAAAAAAAGAAAAAGAGCTGAGGGACTGGTGAATATATTGGGTGCTACACTTACACAATCTTGTATTTTCACCAAAAAACATTTTAATATCAAGAGTAAAGCTGTATTTACCAAGATAGAAATGAACAATGAATGAAACATTAATTTTCTTCAAAATAGTCTCTTTGGCATTTAACACATTTATCATTCCAGCAAGTTTTCCATTGTTCAAAGCACCTCTGAAACTCCTGTTTAAATATGGTTGGAAGCTGCACCATTATTTCTTTTAATATCCAACACATCCTTAAATCTTACTTTGGAGATGAATTTTCAGCTTATAAAACAAACAAAAAAAGAAATCACATCTAGCTAAGAGTCTGGTGAAGGTGGGGGTGCACTCACACAATTCTGTGTTTTGCCAAAAGAAATTTCATTCAAAATTTATAGAGACTGGTTTCATAACATTTTCATAATTAACACTGACTTGTCTAGACATCCTTATCTTATATAATTTACTCAGCTGAGCACAGCTTCATTTAACCTTTATCCAACCAAATGAGCTAATAACAGTAATATAATTATTATCTCTTGGAGGAGGAGGAGGAGGAGGAGGAGGAGGTATTATTAGAGTTGAGACAAATTTACTCATGGATTATTTTCTGAAATTTATCGTATTGTTTTCAATTGACTAATAAATACTCGGAAATAAAGATTTTGCAGCTTCTGTAAATTTTCATTCTTTTCTTTATTAGTATTATCTGCATTATTTGGACTATTGTCCTCATCTTATTGTTATCTGTACAACGTTTCATGCAATATGCCCTCCAGCCTTCTTCAGGTATTTCTTCTCGGACTCAAGAACCTTCTTGTCATAATCGGGAGCTATCACGGAACTTTGAACCTAACCCTTTATTCAGTCCACGGGGGTATTCAATTGGACACATGGCCTAGTGGATAAAGGAGTTAGGTTAAGCCAGTTCTAAGTGACAGTTATCTCTAGATTGCAGGTTCAATCCTGACCAAGGGCAGCAGTAACATGGAATAATAATTAACACAGCTTAACACATCTACCCCAACTATGATTTTTCTGGGTTTTTTCTGTCTTTTTATAATTGGCTCAGTAGGTGGTTAAGCGATAGTTCAATCTACAAATATAAAAGTAAAAGTAGTCGGAGTGGCCTAAAGTCGGTATCAGCCAATCAGCAAGGGAGTCACTTTTCACTAGCGCTAGACCAAGGAGATTGTTTTTGCGTCTGAGGTAGAGCGCCACACCTACCACCAGCTCCTTACTTTACTGCACAGTCCCCTGTGCTACTCATACGCAGAGTTGGCGAGGGCCGGTATCAAACTAGGAACCTTGTGGTTTCTAGCCGAAGGCTCTACCGACTGAGCTAACCCGGCCCTACAAATATAAATTCATATTTTGGCATGTTTTGGCCCAGAAAGGAAGTCTATCCCCTTTTCACTAGTGCTAGACCAAGGAGATTGATTTTGCGTCTGAGTTGGAGCGCCACACCTACCATCAGCTCCTTACTTTACCACACAGATCCCTGTGCTACTCATACACTGAGTTGGCGAGAGTCAGTATCGAACTAGGAATGGGAGGAAAATATGGAAGTAAATCCGATGGTATCCATTTTTATTTTTATTTTTTTTGTTTTTATTGAAGGGGGGTTGCAGTTGTGTTATCTTAATGATTGGCTCTGCTGGTGGTTGAATCCTTTTAAAATCTACAATCAGCAAGGAAGTCACTTTTCACTAGCACTAGACCAAGGAGATTGTTTTTGCATCTGAGGTAGAGCGCCAGTTCCTTACTTTACCACAGTCCCCTGTGCTACTCAAACACTGAGTTGGCGAGGGCTGGTATCAAACTAGGAACCTGGTGGTTTCTAGCCGAAGGCTCTACCGACTGAGCTAACCCAGCCCTACAAATATTAATTCATATTTTGGTATGTTTTTGTTTTTATGGGGGGGGGCGGTTATCTTAATTATTGTCTCTGCTGGTGGTTGAATGATAGTAAAACAATCCTTGTAAAATCTACAATACCCACTTACAAATATAAATTCATAATTTGACATTCCATTTTGCAGAATTACTTTGTTTATTGTTTTTCTTCTTGTCCAGCCATTGAACCATTATGTAGTTTGCATGTAACTTGCTGATGACCACTGTCCATCTGGGGACAAGGAGGAGAACCCACTGACAGAATAGTCATTCTCATTTATCACAATATACAATTAAAATGACCAGCCACTTTATCGTTGATTTATATGGACTCTTTTTTTTTCCCTGAGCACATTTTCTCTAGGAGACTGACCAGACCTTCAGGTAGTTAAGGCTGCAGTGTACACATTTATCATTCAACTGACCAGTTAGCTGGCTGAACATGGACATTGACTGGTCATCTAAGGGCCAGTGGCTGTGCAATAAACTCTTAACATGAACAGAGCTTCTGAAAAGGGTTGTAGTTGGGAGATTGCTATTGGAATGAATAATAATTATCAGAAAATCGACCTTTCTTCTTCTTCTTCTTCTTCCTCCTTCCCATCTTGTAACCATAGAAACTGGCTATTGCAGCAGCAATGAACAATCTGTTGATTGCCTTGAATCAATTACTTGTCAGCACTTAAAGCTGGACAAGAGGAGACGGGCAGAAGATGAAGAAGAAATGAAAAGATCTTTAAAAGATGTAAAAAAAAATTTAAAAAAAAAAAAAAGAGAAACAAAAAGAGAAACAAAATTAAAGAGAAAGAATAAAAGGGAGAAGAGAATGAAGAATTGTTTTTAATGAAAAGAAAAAAAGATAGAAAGAAAAAGAAGATGGAGAGAAGGAAAATAGATGTGAAGAAAAGAAAAAGAAACAAATTATTCTTTCAGATCGAAAGAAAAATGATGAAAGAAAGAACTGAAGAGGGGGGAAAACGAAATAAGGGAAAAGAAGAGACAACAAAATTTTTTCCTGAAGAGAAGGAAAAATAAAAAGAATAAAATAAAGAATGAGAAAGAAGAATTGTTTTTAATGAAAAGAAAAAAAAAGATAGAAAGGAAAAGAGGCTGGAGAGAAGGAAAATAGATAGGGAAGAAGAAAAATTTAAAAAAATTCAGATCTGAAGGAAAAGATGATAGAAAAACTGAACAGGATGAAAAATTAAATGAAAAAAAGAAAAGAAAAAAGAAAAGAGACAAAACTTTTTTAATGAAAAGAAAAAAATGAAAAGGAAGAAGCAATTGAAGAATATTTTATATTTTTAGAAATGGAAAGGAAAAGACAAAAAAAAAAAGAAATTGACAATAAAAAAAAATGAAAAATATTTTTTTTTTAAATGTAATGGAAAGAAAATAAAAGGAAATAAAAAAAAAATGAAAGAGGAGGAAGAAAAAATAAGAAAATGATTTTAAAAGATATAATGGAAAAAGAAAATGAAAGAAGAAATTACAAAGGGGGGAAAAGACAAACTAAAAAACAATTGTATAAAAGAAAAACTGAATTGACAAACAGAAAAGAAAATGGTGGCTGAAGATGGAAAGGAAAAATAAAAGAAGAAATGAAGAAAAGGAGGAAATTAAAAGAAGGAAAATTAAAGAAAAAGAAACAGATGAAAAGAAGAAAAATGGAAAAAGAAATAGAGAAAAAAGGAAAAAATTGGAAGAAGAAAAAACGAATGAACATAGAATAAATTAGAAAAAGAAATTGAAGAAGAAATAGGGAAATGAAAAAAAATTGGAAGTAGATATGGATGGACAAACAAAAATTGAAAAGATAAATATTTTGTTTAATAAAAATTAAAGAGGAATATACAGAAATAGGATTAGATAGCTGCAGTTATTTACTTGTGGCTAGAATTATGGGGCACCCTGTGAGAATCGACTTCACTAACAATAGTTTGATAATCCAGCTTGTACTTATTACATTATGTAAGGTTCCCTAAGATTAAATAGCTGTATATTTGTCTCCAGTAAGAGAAAAGTATGAATCCAACTATTCTCCCTTCAGCTATGGATAAAATAGTAGGCAGATTTTTAAACTTGGTTAGGTAGCCAGTATAGGAAAAGGAAAATTCTGAATTCAAACCTGTTAAACTCCACTTAAGAAATTAACTTTGTGTCACATTCTGCTCATGCGGAGGGGTTGGTGAATGTGAATATATATATATATATATATATATATATATATATGTGTGTGTGTGTGTGTGTGTGTGTGTGTGTGTCACACCAGTACCAGCAATGCTTATACAACAGTCAGCCAGTGTTTGTAGTTATTAGACAGAAATATTCTTGGACCTGCTTCACATCTGAGATAGTTGTATATTTTCCATTGGTGCCTTGCTATGGGTTAGTGTTTAAGCTCAGGGAAAATTCTAGAATTTGGAATGCTGTTTTTCAAGGCAGGTGGGTTCTAAGGTGTAAGATAGGCAAAAACAGTTATATACTTATGATATTAAACAGCATCTAGTATTGAGGCTCCAATTCTACAACTTTGGGGAGCGTGGAGTTACCTCTTTATTGCCATTAATTTGAGATCCACTCTGACCTGGAGTGGTAGTTCCTGTTAGGGTCTCATCTATGCATCAAATAAATCTCTTAGAGATTCGAGTTGAAAATAATCTTGAACTACATTAATATGCTACCTCCTAAGATATTGATACTTTGAATGGAGAATTTACCTGTTTAAGATGATTGTGAAGGTACATGTTTGTGCCGTATATAATTGGAGACTATAATTGTTAAATTGATATTGCAACTAAGTACAAAGTGTTTACCTCTTTAAGATGAAAATAACAGAATACTTAACATTACTTAGCATTTGTATTCAATCATGGTTAATGAAATGAGAACAATCTATTAGATTATCTAATGTATTAGATAAAAGGTTTGATTTAAAGTTCTGGGAAGGCTTCAGAGTTCAAGAAACACCTGAAGAAGGCTGGAGGACTGAAACGTTATGTATATCACCATAAAGATGAGGACAACAGTCTGAAAAATCCGAATAAAACAAATTATCAAACCTCATCTCAAAAAATCAGACAAAGGGTACTTTTGGAGAAATTCTAAGCAACAGTGATTTTAAAAGTAGAAAAAAAAAGTTTAGACCATATGACCTTTAGGCACCCCTTTTTGATCTCGATTCAGAAGGACATGTTTTTCATTTACACCGTCAATATCCAGTTGTTTGTTAACAGACAATTTTTAGAGTTTTTTTTTTTTAATTATAAAACTAACCCCTAACCCTAACAAACAACCGAATATTGACAGTGTAATTGAAAAACATATCCTTCTGAATCGAGATCAAAAAGGTCATATGGTCCAAAAGTTTTATTTGAAATCTGAAAAAAAAAATAAAAAAAATAAACAGTATTTTTTAAAGCTCTAAATGATCACTAAAGGTCAAGATAAGGATCAATTCCTAGTTGCTGGGTATCCCAGTACCTCTCAGTTGTTACTTGGAGAGGAAATGGAAACTGCTAAGTAACACACATTGGCCTGAGAGATGTCTTGAAGAGAAATACTTAGTATAGCACCTTGATGACCTAATAATTCATAATAGATTCTTAAGTCCATTTCTCACTATTGCACTTTGGTAAAAGCAAGAATTAGAATTCCCCCGTGCTTTGTCGTATCGTTACGAGATCAGACACAGAAGCGCCGAGTCAAACGACTTTCCTTTAACAACTTTACATTCCCGGGAGCAGAAATATACGAGCGTAATCCCAAAGGTAAGTTTTCCACAATATTTAGAAATCACAGAAACGTTTAGTTTTTGTTGTCTACTAACAGGATCTGTGTATATACTAGAGTATGATAGTTTAATTAATACAACATTTGATATTTTTACTTAAGAGCTATTTTTGGTAGAATATGTGCTTAGTATAGCACCTTGATGATCTAATAATTTAAAGGAGAGGAGATGGGCAGTGCTAAGTAACCCACTTGGAACTGTGAGTGACAGATTAACCCATGATACGACCAATAGGCTTCAGGTATTTTTGGTCCCCCTCAACTTCTTTTCGTACAATTTTAGTGGGTCCCTGCTCTTGATGGGGCCCCTCGGCTTCAGTCCAGTCAACCTTGTGGATAAGGAGGAACTAGATCTCACAAAATAGTATAATAAAAAGCATTCTGTATTAAACAAAGGATATTGTATTTTAATATTTTCATATTTGACCCAGTGTATTTTTCTTTCTTTCTCTTTTTTTTTAGGGGTGGGTGGGTGAGGATTGCTACTTGTAGAGATAGGATAAGCATTATTTTACTTATTACCTTAGAGTTTCTCTCTTTTTTTTTTTTGTTCAACTATGGCACTTATGATGGATGTCTGTAATGCAAACTTGATCTTGCCAATTCAAGCGAATAATAATTCGTCCATGGACCATTTATAAGCAATGAATACCAGACGAGTTGGCACCTTCAGCCTCGGGAAAATTATAACAACTGTCTGCCTGCTGCACCGCTGCAGCTTTACCAGCCTTGTCTTTTGTCCCCGAGATGAGAATTATGATTAATTTTTTTTCATAATAGATTTTAGGGTTATACGAGGGCAAACCCAAGCCTCGAGTTTATAGAAATAGATAATAAAAATAATAAAAAAACAAGATAAAAACTTAACTCATTTAACTTTGAGACTAATAGGTTTTTTTTTCATATGTTGTTTGGTTTGTTTTGTTTTATGGCATATCAACCTCAGTGAGTCATTTAATGCCGATAAGGTTTTGAAATAAATCAATTCTTAATGGATAATACAATTTTTTTATAAACTCATGTTTTTCTATTTAACCCATAGATGGGACCCTAACAGGTACTACCACTCCGGGTCAGAGTGGACCAGGGAGCAATGGTGATGAAGGGGTGCTCCACATTCCCCAAACCTCCAAAACTGGAACCTCACCATCAGATAGAGTTTAACGTCATTCCCAGGACATGTAGACCCTCAGCCACCGCCTTCTAGCACCCATATGACAACCAATGTTGTCCATGTGAATATGATTTGTTTGGTTGGTTAGTTTCTTTATTTAATGACATATCAACCTTCATGGGTTATTTAATGCCAAAGCCATCTTAGTATGTATTTATCCCCCATCCCCACATGAGCAGGATGTGACACAAGGTCAATTTTTAAGTAAAATGTAACAGGTTTGAATTCAGAGTTTTGCTTCTCCTAGACTAGTTGACATACCAAGGTTAAAGAACCCAGTCGGCCTGAGTATTTACCCATAGCTGGAGGGAGAATAAATGGATTTATACCTTTCCAAATATTATTAACACTATGTGAAATGCAAAGCTATCCTTGTAGAAGAAAAGTAGTGGTACAATTTAACCTATTAATTGGGGAGATGAAGGAGCTCATACCTTTCCCAAAGGTATCAGTCTGAAAGTGAATATAATAGCATAACTGTAGTTTGAACTCGCTTACTATAATGTCACAGTTCAGCATGTTAGCCACTAGACCATGGGAACTGTTATATCCCAAGATGTTAGGAATAACAAAATATAACAAAAACAGTTAAATATGTTTAACATATAACAATATTGGTTTTTATTTTTCTCACTGACCAGAATACAATAGTATGAGTTGGATAAACTGTTCAGCAAACGGCTATGTGATGTGTTCATCAAGCAACCATGTTCTTAATTGACTGGTCTCTGATATTGCGACTCCTGCATACCAGTGTCAACTTCGTTAGGGACAGTTATCTCCCCTAACAGGAACTGAATATGATTTGAAAGCAAAATCTTTTTTATGATTTTTGTTTCGCTCAAATCTAATAAAGCAGAGGAAAAAAATATCCCTTCTACCGCGGCCTTTAATAGATTCAATTCATGGTTTTTCTTCTGAACTACTCTAGCCAATATTGGTCCGCCCTGTTAGCAGGGCTTAGAATATGCTGACTGCATCTTCTGCAAAGGGGTAAGACCCACCCCCACCACAACCAAACTAAGGGGTATCTTGGGTATGACATTAAACTGCATTTTGATGGTGAGGCTCCAATTCTGAAGATCTGTGCTAATTACACTAAAAAACAAAACACTTGAGAATCCATTAATAGTCAAGTTACTATGTAAACTCAATTCACTATCTGAGAAGTTGTGATTGTTGGATCTTGTGTAAAGTATTCAACTCTGTTACAAGATTAATGCAAAACTAAAACTAGAGTTTGGTAGGTGGCTTATATGGAGCTTTGGATTGTTCCATTATGAACTCAGGCAAGTTCATTTCCTGAGTTCTGATTGGCTGTTGGATTTCAGGGTGATGGATAAGTACCCACTCTTCAGCCATCACTTTGCATTATGCCAGAAGCATGCAAGGACTGTATATAAGTTACAGCTTGCCTGTTGTTCTAGTCTGCTAACTCGACAGTAGTTAGAACCCCACTGTGACGGTGAGTATCATATTATTTCTATATCTAGAGGATAACTTCTACAATGTCAAACACCCTGCACTGTCAAACATTTCCTCATAGAATGTGGAGCTTTTGCTCCTATCAGAAAGAAATTTTCAACGCAAATAATATGAGGGATCTGTTTGAGAATACTAGCATGGATAGCATTTTATTCTTCTATAGAGAAATAAAAATATACCAAAAATTATGTGTCAGATATAAAAATACATTCACAAAAATAAACCTGTAATGGAAACTTGAATTAAAAATAAATACCGTCATTCTGCAGTAGAATTGCAACAAGACGGGTTTGTATTGAGTTACAACTGCTTGTTGCCGTGTCTTACCAATTCGATGGTAATTGGAACTTAGTTTGATTATTCTTCACTTATCACATGGACACACCAGTGTAGGCCGACCAGCAAAAACTTACAACTGGATGTCGTAGGTTTTAAGTTTTTATGGGTCATCCTTTGGCCATCAAGCAAGAGTGCTTATATAGCAGAAATCCTTGGTAATCCTCTGGTAAAGAATCTTGTGTATTGTAAGTTCCTCCTCAATGATTGCAAGTAGAATTATAGCAAGTGTCAGTGTTTAAGTAGTGTATCAGCCACGCATTATGGCTGGTGATTGGCCGGAGGAATAGACCACATGACCTCGCCTGGTCTATAAATTCAGGTAGGGGAATTGGAGCACACCTTATATACAGAATATTTCAATACTCCCCCTATTTTGATATAAGATTGGCTGTTCCATTAAGAAATATTAAATCACATTAGTTTCTTTATTTCTTTTGTTTTATTTTTTTTATTAGCCTTACTAATATTATCATTATTACTTTGTTATTGTTAATTTTATCATTATTAATAATATAGGGAGAACTTGACAGAAGCAATGGCCAATAGGGATGGGTAGTGAGAAAGAATCATGAGTATCTGTGCTGTCAGAGCAACATCATCATGATGATAATAATTTATGAAGGAAAGAATGATTCTAATTAGCATTAGAAGGAAATACCAAAATTATCAGTTGTAACTTGAACTGGAATTTGCATTATTCTCTAAGAGCTTTTTAAGCATATTGCTTTAATAAAAAGATCTCAGAACCATGTCATTTTTTTTTTTTTGAGATATGGTTACATATACAAATATAAGGAGAATTTTAGTAATATATAGATTTTTTTTTTCACTTTATTTATTTTTAGTAAAATCTAATGGAACAAAAAGCAAAACTAGTCTCCGTGTGACCTATTATGCCACACCCTTATCATTACAAGGATTTAATCTAATATTCGTACATATAAAACAAATTACAATCAGATTCGGTTTCATGCACACCTATTTCAAGAGAGGACGATCTTATGTTGGGGTGAGGGATGGGGGGGGTGTAACAAGGCAGACAAAGGTGAATTGGGGATTTTTGTCATGAAGGGTTTTTGGCTCATTGGATCTGTCAGTTGTAAAGAGAGTGTTGTAAATGATATGAGGGAACAAAAACAGGTTTTTAGAGTCGGTGGCTCAAGTAGAGGCTTAATAAATTAGAATACAAGAAATCCTCTCAAGATGATCTATTTATCATTCATTCCAAAATAAGATGTAATCAATAGTGCTGAGAGAGAGAGAGAGAGAGAGAGAGAAGGTGGGGGGAAAAGAATAGGGTTAGCATTGATGAGAGGAGAGAGGGGAAATGATCGGTAAACAGAGAGAATAAGAGGGTTAGAGAGAATGAGAGAGAGAGGGAGAGGAGAGAGAGAGAAGGTGGGGGGGGAGAATAGGGTTAGCATTGATGAGAGAGAGAGGGGGAATGATCGGTAAACAGAGAGAATGAGAGGGCTGGAGAAGAGAGAGAAGAGAGAGAGAGAGGATGATAGTAATAGTGGCTGGAAGAGAAAGAGAGCATGCAGTAGCAGTGAGAGATGAGGACGAGAGTATGTGGGGGGGGGGAACAGGGTAAGCATTGATGAGAGAGAAGAGGAATGACTGGTAGAGAGAGAGAGCAAGAGAGAGAGGGGGAGTGTAAAGGGGAGAAGAACAGGGTAAGCATTGATGAGAGAGAGGGGAGATGATTGATAACAGAGAGAGATGTGAGATGATAGTAATAATGGCTGAAGAGCAGTGAGAGATGAGGAGAGAGAGATGAGGATAGAGAGAGAGAGAAGGTGAGAAGAAAAGAAGAACAGAGCAGAGATGCCAATAGGTACGCATCCTGCGTCCCTGATGCATAAAAATCTAAAAGGAGCAGTAAAATCATATCCATGCATCCCAGGATTTTTCGGTTTTCTTCCCTCACCATACTTGCAGAAGAACAGTAGTGGTACTATTTAACCCAAAGCTTGGGGAGGGGGGGGGGTCAGGGGTTTCATACCTTTCCCAAGGGTATTAATCCGAAACTGAACTTAATACCAAGACTGGAGTTTGAACTCACTTTCTACGATGCTGAAGCTCTGGACATTACCCACAACACAATGGGGACTCCCCTCGATAGAAAGGATGGGAAGGAAGGAAGGAACCCAGATGGATAGATAGAAAAAAAATGGGAGGAATGAATAGACACATAAAAAAAAGGACCATATGACCGTTAGGCACCCCTTTTGCGATCTCGATTCATAAGGACATGTTTTTCATTTACACCATCAAAATTCGGTCGTTTGTTAACAGACAATTTTAGAGGGTTTTTTTTAAATCATAAAACTAACCCTAACCCCATAACCCCTAACAAACAACCGGATTTTGACGGTGTAAATGAAAAACATGTCCTCATGAATCGAGATCGGAAAAGGGGTGCCTAAATGTCATATGGTCCAAAAAAGTTTGGTTTGGTTTCTTTGTTTAACGACAAACCAATGCCAAACCCATCCTTGTAGAACAACAGTAGTGGCACTATTTAACTCAAAGCTGTGGGGTCGAGTATTAATTCAAAAGAGAATGTCATAGTCCAACTGGAGTTCAAACTCATTTCAGGTCACAGTCTAGCACGTTAACCATTATGCCACAGGGACTAGATAGAAAAGAAAGAAGAAAGAGATCCGGTCGGATAGATAGAAAGGAATAGATCCAATCAGATAGATAGATGGAAATGAATAGATCCGGTCAGATAGATGGAAATGAATAGATCGGTCAGATAGATAGATGGAAACGAATAGGCCCAAGGTAGATAGAAACGAATAGATAGATAGAAACGAATAGGCCAAGGGAAATAGATAGAAACGAATAGGCCCAAGGGAAATAGATAGAACGAATAGGCCAAGGGAAATAGATAGAAGCAATAGGCCCAAGGTAGATAGATAGAAACGAATAGATCCAGTCAGATAGATAGAAAGGAATAGATCCAGTCAGATAGATAGAAAGGAATAGATCCAGTCGGATAGATGGAAAGGAATAGATCCAGTCAGATAGATGGAAAGGAATAGATCCAGTCAGATAGATAGATGGAAAGGAATAGATCCAGTCAGATAGATAGATGGAAAGGAATAGATCCAGTCAGATAGATAGAAAGGAATAGATCCAGTCAGATAGAAAGGAATAGGCCCAGGATAGATAGATAAATAGATAGATAGATATGAAGACAGAGATTGAGCCTTATTTATTAGTAAGAAAGCGCAAACCCAATTCCTTTCTTCTTCCTGCTAATGATGGAGATGATTTTTGCCTGGGCTTAGTGTACCATTACTTGGCCTCAAATCAGTCACTGGTGGTTGCTGTTGGGGGGCAGGAGAGGAGAGCAGTGCTGGCCAAGATGTATGTGTGTGTGTGTGGAGGGGGGAAGAGTGTTGGATAGAAAATCTAACATTGGTTGTTCATCTTCATCATCTATCTTTAAAGCCAGCATAATTTGTCTAATACTTCAGACAACATGGCATTCATCATGTATATTTGTCTGTCGGACACACCGAGGCTGAAGCATAGATTCTCTTCATCAGTTCTCCAAAAATGCTAGAACTCACTTGGTTCCATTTTATTTATTTATTTATATTTTGTATTTATTTACAAATTCATTTATCTAATCTTATTCTGTCATACCCTCCAGTAAGGTAATGCTATCTTAAACAGTGTTTGTCTGGCTCACCCAACATCAGTAGATTCGTTTACCATCAAGTTGAATGTTGCAAATCAATTTGGAATGTTTTCCTTATCTAGAATCAACTTTTGATCTTATTTTGTCTCAGGATATTAAGTTTAGTATCCACATTTATTAAGAGTAGTTTTTTTTGTTTAGTTTTTTTTTTTTTATATACTGTGCAGCTCAGAAGTATTCGAGCAGATATACAGGGTGATCTGAAAGTCTTGTCACCCTTGTTTTAACTTTGATTATTTTTTGTTTTAATAATATAATATCATTAATTATGAGAGAGAAAAGCCAGCAGCCCCAGAAAGCATCACAGTTTGTGTGCATTCAGTGCACCAAAGACTGTCACTCAAGAATTGGCCTGCAGAGTCACTTGCGCAGATACAAATAAAAAAATTTATTTTTTATTTTGAACACTATGCCATCGTCCTTAGTGGATGGAAAGGATCCAATAAATTAATTATGATATATGATAATAATGATTATAATAACAATACTAATAATAAAAATAATGATTATAATAACAATACTAATAATAAAAATAATGATTATAATAATACTAATGATAATAATGATTATAATAATACTAATGATAATAATGATTATAATAATAATGATGGGTGTGAAAAACTCTAATGGAGCAAAATGATAATAGTAATAATAATATAATTTTCTATTTCCTTCCCAGCAGTTTATTTCAAGTAATTATAGTTTATTAATTTGGAGTTATATTTTGGGTGACAAGACTTTCGGACAACCCTGTACTATGTCTAGTATATGCATATTTATGACATTATTACTACTAGCAAAATTTAAAAAAACACGCTCCGGGCGATGTAAAAATAAGTTTTTGAAAGATATTGCTTGAGGAGGTGGAAGTTAAAAATTAAATGTCGAAGAGTTTGAACCATAAATCATGAATCATCAATTTATTAAAGGAGTAAAAAAAAAAATAAAACAATTTGAAATCGAAACTAAGTTCTATTAACTTTGAATATCTATTAAAATAAAACAAACTATATATAAATATATGATACTGGGGATGTATCTATCAAAACTTGTTTTAAAAAACAATGAGGACTGTCTAATGCTGCATGTTCAAATTTTAAGTGTATTTATTCTATGTTATGATGATTTTGGGTATAGTTACGTAAGCAGTGACATAGTTTTTGTTACAGACAAATAGAGAGCGAATCTCTATTATTAATAGTGATTATTATTATTATTATTATTATGATAAAAGGTTATTGAATTCTTTATACTTTCTTACTATAATCGTTTTTACTCTTTTGTAAAAAGTTATATTTATTGTTCTCCTCATTAAAATTATATTCATTAAATGTTTACCCGAGTAGAGGCTTCAAAATTAACTCCAATTTGTTTCCATTTTATATTTCATTATAATAATATAATTTTTTATTTCATTTCCAGTGGCTTATTTCAAATAATTATAGTTGATTAATTAGGAGTTATATTTTGGTAGGGGTGACAAGACTTTCAGACCACCCTGTACAATTGTTTCTAATCACTTTGTTTTGAATTGAAAAACAGGAATATCAAAGAAAAAAATCATTTATACATTCAAGGGTTATTTCTTATAAGTCTAACATGATCAAAGGGAACCACTCTTGACTGATAAATTATTAATTTATTTATTTATTGATCTACTAGGGAAAAAGAAAAAGGGTTAGGGTTAGTGTTAGTTTAATGGAAAAATAAATACATAATTTATCCGTCAAGAGCCCTTTTATCAGGTGAGACTTATAACCCATTCAAGATGCTGTGTACCAATGGTAATATATATCAGTCGGTATCAGCCAGTCAGTGAGGGAGTCTATCCCCTTTTCACTTGTGCTAGACCAAGGAGATTATTTTAGCATCTGAGGTGGAGCGCAACACCTACCATCAGCTCCTTACTTTACCACACAGATCCCTGTGCTACTCATACGCTGAGTTGGCGAGGACCGGTATCAAACTAGGAACCTTGTGGTTTCTAGCCGAACGCTCTACCTACTGAGCTAACCCAATCATATCATCATTATATATTATAATTAATGATATTATATATTATATTGAAAATCACAGATTGAGAAACTATCAGTTACTAAGTACCACTGAATTCAGATCTCCACAATCCTAATTTAAGTATACCTGCTCTATTAATGATATTGAGAACTGTTTACTATTAAATATAGAAAACTATATTATCAATATATATATATATATATACATACATACATATATATATACGCACACACACACACACATACTATAAAAGTAAAGTCATTGGGGTGGCCTAAAGCCAGTATCAGCCAGACAGTGAGGGAATCTATATCCCTTTCACTAGCGTTAGCCCAAGGAGATACTTTTTGGCGTCTGGGGCAGAGTGCCACACCTACCATCAGTTCTTCACTTTACTGTACAGATCCCTGTGCTATTCATATGCTGAGTTGGCGAGGACCGGTATCAAACCGGGACCTTGTGGTTCCTAGTCAGATGCTCTACCAACATATACATGTGTATAAATAAACAAAAAATAAAAGTATATATATATATATATATATAATAAAATCAATTAGTTTGCTCATTTTATAATAAAAGTAAATGTAATTATGTACATTAAGGAAGAAAAAAGAGAAGAGAGAGGGAGTGAGAAAAAGAAGAGAAAAAAGAGAAAAGAGAAACAACAGAATGGAGAAAGAAAGAGGGGAAAGGGAATGAGAAGTGAAAGGAAAAAGAGAAGAGAGAGAGGATGAAGGGGAATGGAAAGAGAATGAGGAGAAGGGAAAGAGAAAGGAAAAAAGAGAAAGAAGAGAAAGACATGAAGGGAGAGAGAAGAAAGAGTGATGGAAAGAGAAAGAAAAGGAGAGAGAAGAGAAAGAAGAGGAAAGGAAAGAGAACGAAGTGAAAGGGAAAGAGAAGAAGAGAAGGAGAAAGAAGAGGAAGGAAAGGAAAGAGAACGAAGTGAAAGGGAAAGAGAAGAAGAGAAAAAGAAGAAAGAGGAATGGAAAGAGAATGGAGTGAAAGGAGAGAGAAGAAGAGAGAGAAGAAGAGAAAGGGGGAGAGAGAAGAGAAGGGGAGAGAGAAGAGAGAAAGAGAGAGAGAAGAGAAAGGGGGAGAGAGAGAAGAGAAAGGGGGAGAGAGAAGAAGAGAAAGGGAAAGAGAAGAAGAGGAGAGAGAAGAAGAGAAGGGAGAGAGAAGTAAAGAATGAAAAATAAACAGTAAAATAGACAAAACCATTTTATAAAACAAATTATTTTACTCATACCACCCCTCATTTTTTCTTTTTCTTTCTCTTGGCCTATCCAGCTCTTTATTTTACTCTAATTTTACACCAGATATTTCCCAGCATAGATGTATGCAACCCGCCCCCCGCCCCGTTTCCCCCACCGACAACCAACAAGAACCACCAAACCCATTCCACTGACTTATTTGCCTTTTAATAATAACCATAGAGTCGTCAGTAATATTTTCAAGAATTCTCTTACCTGGTTTTCGGGGCCACAGTGTCATACAGCGAAAACCTTCTACTTCTACATGTATGTATTATATTTCCCTGTAGTAAGTAAATGGGAGGAGATTCTTTCCATTGTGGAGTGCAGATGGTCAGCGACCGTGCCAGGCTTTCACTTGAAACATTCATTATTGTTTGTGACTGTCTGAGCCTGGGGGCCAGAAACGACAAGCAGATTCTAGAAAGACAAGAGGTCATCCTCTGCATGCTTCTTCAAGTTTCAGGCTAACCTTATAAGCCATATGCAAGACTATATTGCCTTTTGCCTGCTTTCAGCCTACAGCAAGCCATAAGTGAGCCTGTTCAACCAGACGGCAGACCTGGTGGCAACCAACAGACTTTACTAACTGACCCTTTGCTGATCTTTGCTGACCAATGAGAAGTGGTCATCTAGTTTTATTTCAATTACGAGATACTCTCGTTTATTGGCCTTTGTATATATGGCTTTTAACTTTGTATTAGGATATTAAGTTTGCACAATGACTATTATGCAGGGTTATTCAGGAAGAAAAAGGTTTAGGTTTATTTTCACACATTACATTTTTTTTTTTTAACCAAAAACACAACAAACAATTAATCAATGTATTAATGTGTGGATGGTGATCACTAATTAGATTTGGTTTGTTTTATTTTGTGGCATATCAACCTCAGTGGGTAATTTAATGCCAATAAAGTTTTGAAATAAAGTCATTCTTAAATGGATACTCAATTTTTTTATAAATACTTTTTTTTTCTATTTAACCCATGGATGGGACCTAACAGGTACTACCACTCCGGGTCAGAGTGGACTAGGGAACAATAGTGATGAAGGGGTGCTCCACATTCCCCAAACCTCCAGAACCAGAACCTGACCATCAGATAGAGTTTAACGTCATTCCTAGGACATGTGGACCCTCAGTCACCGCCTTCTAGCACCCATAGGATAACAAGGGTTGGGGCTTGACATAAGGGCAATAGGGTTGGGGCAATCATATAGGTGACCAGTCAATTGATTGGAGGGAGCCTCTCCGACCACCCGTCTAGCCAAAGAAAGGGCCAAAGTGGAGTATCGCAAGTCATGGACTGCTCAACCACCTGGGTTCTATATTTAAGCATCAGGGGTCGCCACCCACAACCAACAGGTGGCCCCATTGGGGGAGCTTTACCCTCTGCAGAGGTGCAGTCGGTGCATTCTAACACCCCAGCCAACAGGGCCACTAATTAGGACTGAGCCTATTCTAGAAGTGACCACCTCAGCTACTTCATAGATTTTCAGATTTAAATTTGAAGAGATTGGAAGCAGTTTCAAATGTTTTAAAAGAATCAAATCTAATGTATTATTATTGTTTTGGGGTTTTTTCAAGATAGATCCATTTTGATATTTAGGCAGTTGCTCTCTATGAGACTAAGTATGAACTCATAACATCAATAATGGTCCAAGAGATTCCACAGGAATAGACTGAAATAGATAGATAGATGTTTTACACGTTCAGTCAGGAGTTTACAAAATAGTACTGTACTAAACATAAAAGTGAGTACACAGTGGGGTTCAAACTTACTCTAATTGTAAAAGAGAGTGAATGGTGTAATGGTTATCATCATTGGAAATGGACATGGCAAACCGAGTTCAAGTCCTTGATGAGTCTGGTAGCATTTCACATAGTGCTAATACCTTTGGGGAAAGGTATGGATCCAATTATTTTCCCTCCAGCTATGAGTAAATAGTAGGGTAAATTGAGCTCGTTAACCTAGGTGTGGCAACTGGTTTAGGAAAAAGAAAACTGAATTCAAACCATTTAAACAATGCTACTCATGCAGATGGGTTGATATATATATATATATATATATATATATATATATACACATTCACAGGTGCTGATAGGTACAGATCCTGCATCACTGACACATAAAAATCTAAAAGGATGCAGAAAAATCATCCCAGTGTTTTTTTTTTTTCCCACCATTTCCAGCTAACTGTAAATACATTTCAATAGTTTATTGAAAAGAATTACACTGTATGGGGTACAAGGTAGGGGTTAGATGGCTTTAGTTGTTCATGAATAAAAAACGCTATAATTTATTAAGAAACTTTAGCTGGGACCCATCAAATTTCTCAGAGACTCATTCAAATCAAATACATGCATCCCAGGATGCACTAAATTAAAAAGCTATCAGTATCACTGTATATATATAATATATTCATGGTCTAGAAAATGAGCTTATTAACGACTCCGGTTCAGCTCAGTCGGTAGAGCGTTCGGCTAGGAATCACAAGGTTCCTGGTTCGATATCAGCCCGCGCCAACTCAGTGTATGAGTAGCACAGGGATCTGTGCAGAAAAGTAAGAAGCTGATGGTAGGTGTGACACTCCATAATTTCCTTGGTCTAGCGCTAGTGAAAAGGGGATAGACTCCTTCGCTGTCTGGCTGATACTGACATTAGGCCGCCCCAAAACTTTACTTTTACTGATACTGGGAGTTATCCAGTTGATATTTACTAATGCTGGCACAAGGCCACAAATACAAAGCACTCAGTGAGTACCAAATTCCTTATTGTTAAAACAAAGCAACACTACTATGTTTCTACAGTTAACACATAAAATAGATTCATACCTTTTCCAAGGGCATTAGCACATAGGAAATGCAAATAGATTCATCCATGATTTGAACTCTGATCACCAATTCCATATCCTCTGATGATAATCTCTGTGTTTCCTCCAGAGTATATTCAATGCACTGTTTATATTATAATAATACAAGTCTTAAACCTTAAAGTGTCCTTCTTAATTAGAGGCTCCCATATGGTATTCATTTCTACAAGCACTACCCATGAAAATTCCACATTTTATGAGTTTTCTTTCACTTATTTTCATACATAAATGTACAAAGAAATTTACAGAGAAAACTTTATTAAATAAAAAGAAATAAAAAAAAAATGCCCCCTTTAAATTGCATACAATTTTTGGGTAAATTATTCTATAGATTATTATTAATTATTTATTGTGACTCATTACTCGCAAATCTATACATATATAAAGGGCAGTTGTGTGTATGTATGTCCAGATGAAATCTATACATATATAAAGGGCAATGTCCAGAGAAGGGCAGTTGCGTGTATGTATGTCCAGAGAAATCTATACATATATAAAGGGCAGTTGCGTGTATGTATGTCCAGAGAATCTATACATATATAAAAGGGAGTTGCGTGTATGTATGTCCAGAGGAAATCTATACATATATAAAAGGGCAGTTGCGTGTATGTATGTCCAGAGAAATCTATACATATATAAAAGGGCAGTTGCGTGTATGTATGTCCAGAGGAAATCTATACATATATAAAGGGCAGTTGCATGTATGTATGTCCAGAGGAAATCTATACATATATAAAGGGCAGTTGCGTGTATGTATGTCCAGAGGAAATCTATACATATATAAAAGGGCAGTTGCATTTATGTATGTCCAGAGGAAATCTATACATATATAAAGGGCAGTTGCGTGTATGTATGTCCAGAGGAAATATATGCATATATAAAGGGCAGTTGCGTGTATGTATGTCAAGAGGAAATATTTTTTCTAAAGATGAAGGTGTTTTTTTATTTTGTACTGGTCATTATAATAGAGATGTATTCCAAATGTAATAACAATAAAAGTGTGGCTTTACATTCCCCACTACTGTTCTCTTACATGAATGCCTTTAGCATTAGATAACCCATAAAGGTTGATATGCCATTAAACAAAGAAACCAAATGATATCATAGATTAATTGGGCATATCATGGATTCAAAGGTGGAGTATGAGACCCCAGCACCAGCCCTGGTAAGTATCGATATCCCGATGAACACAAAAGTTTAAAATTGAATAATAAAATCAAATATAATGACATTAAAATCAAAGAGACTGATGCTATAGGTCATTTTCCTCTCACTCGTTCTAATGGTCAGATTGTCCAATTCGAGATGTCCATCAAAACACTAAGTGTAGAAAAAAAATAACAGAAATGTCCAACTGTCTTGTCAAATCTTGACATCAGACTTTAATTGTATTTGCTTGTCTTATTTCCTTTGTGTCAGCTGTAAATCATTAGAATATGGACAGCAATTGTATGAAGAGGAATCCAATTGGAGTCGACACTTACATGGATTGGGCAGAAGATGGTTAAAGAATAAGTAGAGAAATACAATCATTTCATGACAAGATTTTTTTTTTTTGTTTAAACATGACAACAACAAAAAATCAATTGGAATACATCTCTATTATAATGACTAGTACAAAATAAAAAACACCCTCCAGGCGATGTAAAAATAGATTTTAGAAACATATTGCCGAGGGGTGGAAGTACAGAATTCAATGTCAGTGAGTTTGTACCCTAAGTAAGTAAAAATCATCAAATTCATTAAAGGATTAAAAAATAAGCTCACTAGTATGGAGGTATCCAGTATTGAAGTCAGTCAGTCAGTCTACTATTGGTTTGAACAACAGCAACTGGCCAAGCACAACTGGTACTTGTGGGAATTCAGAATAGTCCACTCGTGCATTTGGGTGATTCCATTCCTTGAGTCCTGATTGGCTGCTTGGTTTCTGTTGTACCGGCCGTTCCTACAGTGGAGAACATGCACCGGTTCTCACTATAAATAGTGAGACACCGAGTGTAAAGGGAGAACTGTTCCCGTTAACGACAAGCTAGTCGTACATGTACCATTGATTGTAAATACACTTGTCTTATTTTACCCATCTCGACTTGACTCCTTTTTACTGTTGGGACTAACATCACAACAGTTTCTATGATGTTCTGAGGCTTCATAAATAACCTGCCATTTTGCAGTAGTCTTTGCAGCAAACCAGGTTCGTATTAAGTTACGACTGCTTGCTGCCTTGTCTTACCAATTCGACGGTAATTGGAACTAGCGTGATTATTCTACATCCAGCAAGGATCAAACTTGCTATTGAGTAGTAAAGAATCTATGAGACTAGCTTGCTAACCATTAAACCATGAAGGAAAGCTCTGTATTTACACAACCCGCTCGCCACAAGTAGGATGTGACACAAGGTCACAATTATGGGGGCATCCACCGAGTATTAATGATTTGGCTATGACTATAAATTAGATACTCATTCATAAATTTACACAATTCCTGAGGATATTGTGATGTTAGCAGTGAGGTAGTTTTGGTTACAGTCAGACAGCGAATCCAATTATTCTCTCTCCAGCTACATTCGTCATGGGTATGATGTGACACAAGGTCACAAGCATGGGACATATACTGAAGATCAAACTCGCTATTGAGTAGTAATTAATCTGCAAGACTAGCCTGCTAACCATTACTCCACAGTGGGACACCTTTAGAAGTTTTTAAGTACATATTTACCAACCCCCTCTGCACGAGCAGGGTGTGACACAGGTTAATTTTTTAGACAGAGTTTAACAGGTTTGAATTCAGAGTTTTCCTTCTCCTAGACTGGTTGCCTAACCAAGGTTAAAGAGTCCAGTCTGCCCTGCTATTTACCCTTAGCTAGAGAGTGAATAGTTGGATGCATACCTTTCCCCAAGGGTATTAGCGCTATGTGAAATGTAGACAACCTCATCTAGGATTTGAACTTGGGTCGATGATTCAGTTTCCTACGACCTAGCCATTACAACATGCTCCTCCATTAAATTGTTTTTAAGAAAACTCTACAAATTTTTTGGTCAAGGTATCTTTATTTCATTATTTAGTTCGTTTGTAGAACTTAAAAATAAATTATCACACCATTCATATCTTAATATCAACACATTCTTTACTTGATTCACCAAATTAAATTTTTTTTTCTGCTTTTTGTTTTGTCTGTTTGTCAACTTGAGGATGTCTCAAAGTTATGACCACCAAATTTTCAGACCAAGTAACCAATACAATTTAGAAATAGATTTAAAATCATAAATATTTTTTTTTAGATGAAAAAAGAAAATTAAACTAGAATTGGATTTAAAATTTGAAAAAAATTAAATTTTTTTAAAACTTAAAAATAAAATGAAGATGACATACTGACAAGACAGTCAACATTTCATAGAAAAATATAGTTTGATTATTTCATAAATTTTTGTGAATATTTCACATCAGAATTCATAAAATTCACTACGTGAGAATCGATGTTTATCTGAATTTTTGTCGATAAGGATTGATGTATATAATTTTGATTTATCATCATCTTTGGTTTGTTTGGTTGTTTTATGGCATATCAACCTCAGTGGGTCATTTAATGCCAATAAAATTTCGAAATATATATATACCAACCCCTCCGTACGAGCAGGATGTGACACAAGGTCAATTTCTTAAGCGGAGTTCAACAGGTTTGAATTTAGAGTTTTCCTTCTCCTAGACCGGTTGCCTAACCAAGGTTAAAGGGCCCAGTCTGCCCTACTATTTATCCATAGCTGGAGGGAGAGTAGGATTCATACCTTTCCCAAAGGGTATTAGCACTAAGTGAAATGCAATTACTACATCCAGGATTTGAACTCGGGGCAACAATCCCCTTTCCCATGATTTTAACCATTACACCACGCGTTTCGAAATAAATTAATTCTTAAATGGATACACAATTTTTTTTTATAAATACATTTTTCTATTTAACCCATAGATGGAACCCTAATAGGTACTACCACTCAGGGTCAGAGTGGACCAGGGAGCAATGGTGATGAAGGGGTGCTCCACATTCCCCAAACCTCCAAAACTGGAACCTCACCATCAGATAGAGTTTAACGTCATTCCCAGGACATGTAGACCCTCAGCCACTGCCTTCTAACACCCATATGATAAAAAGCGTTGGGGCTTGCCATAAGGACAATAGGGTTGGGACAATCATATAGGTGCTAGGAATTGATGTGACCAGCCGATTGATCAAAGGGGGCCTCTCTGACTGCCCGTCTAGCTTAAGTAAGGTTCTAAGTGGAGTGTTGCAGGTCATGGACTGCTCATCCACCAGGACTCTAGGCATCCTAGGTCACCCCATTTGGGGGAGTCTTACCCTTCTGCAGAGGTGCAGTCGGTGCATTCTAACGCCCCACCACCATTATATTTTTGTGTTAAAGCATGCAGTTGTATTGCTTTTGAAAAAGTTTCTAAGATTTGTTTATTTCGCGCGGAGACTTTCAAAAAAGCTACCGGCTTAGTTCAAAGTGAAAGTCAAGGGAGGTTACTCTAATTGCCTTACTTGCTAGGAATTTAGCCAACTAAAGGTGAAAATTACTGTATCATCAAACTGGCATCAACAAGAGAAGTTGTCTTCTCTACTATTTATTGAACAAAACACAAAAAGTTTCTGTTTTTTTTTTACTCATTTATCTATCTTTTTTTTTTTTTTAATGACACCGGATTCTTTCACCCTTTTTTTCTAAAATAATATTGAGAGGGGTACTCCTGTATTTCTTTCTATTCCTACACGCTCACAGATATACCTAACTATGCTACACACACACACACACACAAGCCTAAATTGAGATGCATATATATCCACCGAGCAGAGTGTAATTTAACCTGCAATGTTTTGCAGTACTCGAGATGCATGTTTCAACTGCTTATTGCCATTTCGAGTCTTCAGTTGACTTTCGGCATGTGCCGTTGTTTTGCAATGCAGCTTCCCCAGTTGACACCGTGCATCCTTGTTGCAGACAGAACAAAGAGACACAGCTCAACTTCCCCTACTGGTATCCCATGATCCTCTTCTCCTGTTTCTCAAACACCCTTCACACTTCCATCGTATGGAAGCCATCTTCCCTCAACCACCACCTTGATCATTTCTTTCTCTTTTTCTTTTTCTTTTTTTTTGGGGGGTGGGGGTGGGTTATATATTAATGCAGTTACCTGCAGGCTTACCTGACATCTGCTATGGACTTAGCATCAATATCTCTGTGTACAATAATAGACTGATGAAAATCAGCAAATGGCTATGTGAGCTCGAGTTGAATGAAATTTGATGTCTGGTATGGATTGATTCGATGGTTTTAAAGATCACCCGATTCCTGTCATTGATCTTATTACTTTTTTTTGTATGTCTTTTTTTGTTTTTTTGCATTTTTTTTCTTCTTTCTTTTATACCTTAATATCTTTATTCTAAGAATAACTCCTGACAAGTTTTATTTTGCAAGTATTAATCTGAGAATCTAGTACGGTGGCCTGAAAGCTTTTCTTGTCAAATTGAATATTCCTTCTTTCTTTCTTTCTTTTTTTCTGTTAATTTTCTTTTCCTTTTTTTGTCTTTTTTTTTTTTGTTTCTTAATATTAAAGTCAGTCAGTCAGTCAGTCTACCATTGGTTTGAACAACAGCAACTAGCCAAGCACAACTATATAGTTGAATGTTAGTCTGTGTGGGAGGAAGATTGGTCATCTTTGTCCCACACATATACATCCCAGTCTATCCTGAACTTCCTGAATTGTTGTGGGTTCATTTCTGAACTGAGTTGAGGAAGTTTCGCAGTTGGTGTATTTGCATAATTAGCTGATGATGTGAGTGTCCTTGGGGATCCTCGGCTAGCTTTAGTATAGTGAGCATGTCACCCATAGTCTTGATGCCCATTTCTTTAAGCATTTCCTGGTCCAGTATATGCAAGCTGGACCTTGCAATCTCTTCACTAGAAAATGTCTGGCATAAGTCTTGGCAGAGGCAACAGATATGCCTGCCTCAATAAAAAATCTTTTCCCATCCAGCTAGGTCGAATCCTGTTCACAGCACCATATTGAAGTCAGTCAGTCAATCTTTTCTTGACTAAATCCAAAAGGGTAAACATATTTTTAACAAGTTACCAACAGATACATTGTAGCGTAATTATTATGGTCTACAGAGAAAGAGGGGAAGAAGAAATAAGAACAAATAAAGGTTAAAATTTAGAAGAGTAAACACACAACAGGGTAAAAGCAATGATCGTAGAATAACCCCGGAAATAGATTTAAAAATAAAAACGGAAGTTCCTGGTTTTGACCAGACACAGATATGATGCCGGAATGAGAAACAGGAGAGGAGAAAATCTGACTCTTTATCGTTGGTTCTAGTGGGAGTCAGATGTTGGTCCCAGTCCCTCGTATGGGTGTGGGACAGCAGTACAGAACATGATACTATGTTAGAAGATAGAATAATTTGATGATACAGAACCCATGAGCCTAGAAATAAATACACAGCCCTTGGGACTATACAACTTGCGTGTATGTTGTTTCTGAACTAACGACTATTACTACTATTAATGGTGACTACTACTACTACAACTTGAGTTGGCCTATGCGACAAACACCATTCTTGTACCATGACCATCGTTCTGTTACATACATTCCTTACAGAGACAGCATAAACAATTGCATGGTACAATAGTTATATGCAAATTATAGATGGTGAACTCACTGAGAAACCATTTGCTAGCTATATCCCCATAAGATGTACCAATATTGATGAAAGGAAAAACTCAGTCCACATCATGGTGTTTGGTATGGTCACTAGTGAGGCCTCTATTCATCTTCCTACATGGCCTTAGATTCAAAACAGGCCTATATTAAATTCTGGTGTATGGAAGTGCGTGGTGTAATGGTTAAAGTCATGGGAAATGGACTCGTCACCCCGAGTTCAAATCCTGAACATGGTAATTGCATATCACTTAGCGCTAATACCCTTGGGAAAGGTATGAATCCTACTCTTCCTCCAGCTATGGATAAATAGTAGGGCAGACTGGGCTCTTTAACTTTGGTTAGGCAACCGTTCTAGAAGAAGGAAAACTCTGAATTCAAACCTGTTGAACTCCACTTAAGAAATTGACCATGTGTCACATCCTCCTCGTGCAGAGGGTTTGGTAAATATATATATATATATATATATATATATATATATATATCAAATGCAGTCTTGGATCAAGAGGGTGGCTGCTGGAAGACCCTACATCCTCAAAAGGACTCTGCCATGCCACATAAGCAGGAGAATCCAGGACACCACTTTTTCTTGTGGGGAGGGGTAAAGAGCAGTCTTACCCCTCTGCAGGGGATTCATTTGACACCTTCAGAGTGAAGGGGAACCCATAGGTTTAACTCTTAACGTCCTATACCACCTCATTCCACCCGACAGGAAGTCACATTCATTTATCTAATCTACCCAAATGATATCCTTTGTTTTAATGTAATTTTAAACATATTTAGAAGTCTTTGATTTAAGGGAAATAACAGGTAACTTTAAATGAAAAGGCCATTTTTAGTCATTTTTTGATAAATGGTTATAGGAATGGAGCTCTGGACTTAGAAAATTCTCAACCGGATGTTAAGAGTATTTGAACTTCTATCCCAGGCATGGATAAACTTTTTCAAGAAGCAGGCTATATGAGACATGTCTCTTCCTAATGCAGCCCACCACACTACTAAATAAATTCAAAGTAATTTTGGACCCTATGACCCCTTCCGCGATCTCGACTCGTGGGGATACTTTTCTCATTTACACCGTAAAAATCCGGTTGTTTGTTAAGGGTTAGGATTAGGGGTTAGTTTTATGATTTAAAAAAAACTCTAAAGATCATCTGTAAACAATTAACCGGATTTTGACGGTGTAAATGGAAAAGATGTCCCCACGAATCAAAATCGCAAAAGGGGTGCCTTATGGTCATATGGTCCGTAATTTTTCATTGAATATACGTCAACCATTTTCCTCACAGAAGATCATTGCATAACATCTGCCTTAGAAATAAGGAAAAGTTTTTGTTGTTTTTTCTCTCAGGTAAAAAGATCTTTCCTATAAAAAGTTCATGTCTTGGTATAATATCATCACTGGTATCGATATAATTATGAAAATTATGAAAAGTGGGTAAAACAAACTATTCTAGACTATAAATGTTGGGTACAAAAATCACTTAATACCCTTCAAAAGGAATGCAACCAAAAATAAATTGAAAGTGAAACAGTCAACAAAGTTGATCTTTTTCTCTTTGGTAAAAAGATATTTTCTATAAAAAACATTAATGTCTTTCTATAATACTAGAAGTGGCTACCCGGCGTTGCCTTGGTAGAGGGAATTATGATACAAAGTTAGTCATGCTGATCCATTAATGACTTTCCCTTTTGTTACTATTCAAATTCTAATTTTTAAATATCTTTCCAGATATAAATAAGATCTTCATTATTATTTGCTCAAAAACCAAGCCCTGGTGATATTTAATGTGTCTGTATATATATATATATATATATATATATATATATTTACTTTATCGTTAATTGTTTTATTTTCGAAGTTTCCTCCGGACATACAGATTCACACAACTGCCCTTTATATATGTATAGATTATCACCGTAATTATGAAAATTATGAAAAGTGGGTAAAAAGAACTATTCTAGATAATAAATTTTGGGTACAAAAATCACTTAACACCGCTCGAAAGGAATGCAACCAAAAATAAATTGAAAGTGAAACAGTCAACAAAGTTCAAGAGTGCCAAAGTTGATCTTTTTCTCTTTGGTAAAAAGATATTTTCTGTAAAAAAAATTAATGTCTTTCTATAATATTATCACTGATATCAATGTAATTATCACATGATGGGGCAACCTATTTCAAGAAGCTGGCCACAATTCTAAAGAATTCAAGGTAATTTAACATTGAAGGCATTTCAACCAATTTCAACCACAGAAGACAAAACGCAAAAATAAGCATCGGCTTTAGAAACAGGGAAAAGTTGATTCTTTTTTCTCTCTCTCTATGCTAAAAAGATATTTTCAATAAAACAATGGGACCCTGAGGAGGCTCCATTCAGATAATGAGTATCATTAACCTGGCATGAAAGAGAGAAGCTGCCTTCTCTACTGCCTTCTCTATTACCCGATATCCCACAACTCTGTAGCAAAAAGTGGACCATATTACTTTTAGGCACCTCTTTTTGATCTCGGTTAAGAAAGGACATGTTTTTCATTTACACCGTCAATATCCGGTTGTTTGTTAGGGGTTAGGGTTAGTTTTATAATTTTTTAAAAAATCTAAAAATCGTCTTTTAAAATAACCGGATATTGACGGTGTAAATGAAAAACATGTCCTTTCTTAATCGAGATCGCAAAAGGGGTGCCTAAAGGTCATATGGTCCCAAAAAGCATTACAGAAAAAAGTCATTAAAATGCTAGTATCCCACTAATCTGTAGCAAAAAAAAAAACATTATCAAAAAAGTTATAAAAACGTTAGTAAAGATTTTCGTTGACTAAATGTGGACTAAGTTATTAGCTAAAAATTTAAACATATTTTTGTAAACGATTTGTTGAGTTAAACCTTATAAGTAGACAATACATTTCAATGTAACCTTTAAACATGCAAAGGTTCCCCTACAAAATATTTTATTCATTACATTTAAGAAATATTCTTTGATTTATACACTTTAGCCAACCTGCTACATATTATGAAAAAAAAAACATATATATATATATATATATATATATATATATATATATAATACATACATGATTTATACAGTTTGGCCAACCTGCTACAGATTTTGAACAAAAAACTTTTTAGCTCCGTAGAGCATCAACATAGGAATATAAAAACCAAACGAACCAATCAAGATAAGTAATAATAAAATATAGTAATAATAAGTAATAATAAAATATAGTAGTAAACACATTAACACAATATGTAACAATGAATAGAACTCTTATTAGCAATATGTAGTTTTGATTTCTGGCTTTATATATATATATATATATATATATATATATATATGAGAAGTAAATACACAAACGATGTGTTTTGATATGGCTTTTTTTAGCCGACAATTTTTGGGAGAATATGTGCTTAATTGAAGTCGTTCCTAATTTTGAAAGTTAATTAATTAATTAATAATTAATTAATTAGGCGGGCATACCTATTCAAATGTAAGGCTAAACAAATCGAGAAAAATCAATCTTTGCATGTACATTTCGGCCTATTCGGCCTCATTAGCAGAGCTATAGATAGGAAGACCGCTTGTGCGTGATTCGAACCCTGACTGTATATATTTTTTTTTTGTTTTTTTGGAGGATATGTGCTTAATTGAAGTCATACCTAATTTTTGAAAATTAATTATTTAATAATTAATGAATTTAGGCGGGCATATATGTTCAAAGGTAAGGCTAAACAGATCGAGAAAATGTCAATCCCTGAATGTACATTTCGACCTATTAGGTCTCATCAGCAAGGTTATAGACATTTATGTACTTTCATATATATATATATATATATTATATATATATATATATATATATGTATGTGTGTGTGTGTGTGTGTGTGTGTGTGTGTGTGTATGTATGTGGTATATAATGATTTAGACTTAACATTACATTTTTTAAAATCTTTATATATTTCAAAAATTAGATATGTGTGTGTGTGTGTGTGTGTGTGTGTGTGTGATATAAAATTATTTAGACAGAAAATTAAGATTTTTCAAAATCTTTAGATATTTCAAAAATTATATATATATATAAGGCAATTACAATTATTTATATACATCCCAATAAACATAGTTCCAGCGATATGTTTAGTTTTCTAAGAAAACTAACAGAAACAAACCGAAATATTCCACTGATATTTAAACACAGATTTTATATGGTGATCAAATTTCCAATTTTGGGCAGTTAGTTATATTTTATTTGAGGTTGACCTGGTCAGTCCAATCCTTTCTCTACAGGGGGGCCAGGTGTGGACAAGCACCTGGGGGAGTAGCTCTTTTATACCTTATGGGTTTTTTTAGGAGTGTCTTCTTCCATCAAGATCCAATATGCTTACTATATAGCATCAATTTAATATTCTTACAAAACAAAAATCATCTAATATGTTTGTAAAATAAAAGCATAATTTGTTTACAAAACAGGTGTCTAATATATCTATTATGAGCACTCTACACTAACGGAAATATAGTGTCTAAAAAAATCATTTATACATAAGTAAAGTCGTCGGGACGGCCTAAAGTCGGCATCAGCCAATCAACGAGGGAGTCTATCCCATTTTCACTAGCGCTAGACCAAGGAGATTGTTTTGGCATATGAGGTGGAGCGCCACACCTACCATCAGCTCCTTACCTTACCGCACAGATCCCTGTGCTACTCATACGTTGAGTTAGCGAGGACTGGTATCGAACTAGGAACCATGTGGTTTCTAGCCGAACGCTCTACCGACTGAGCTAATCCGGCCATACATACATACACATACATATATAAGAGTAGTTGTATGTATGTCTGGAGGAAACTATGAAAATAAAGCAATTAATGATAATGTAAATATATATACACATTCACTATCACCAGGGCCTGCTTTTTGTGCAAAAATTACGAAAATTTTATTTATATCTAGAAATATATTTAAAAATTAGGATTTGAATAGTAAAAAAAGGGAAAGTCATTGGTTACATTGGTGATTAAAACATAAATCAATTATCTAATATCAAAACAAACAATGGATCTGCGAGACTAACCCAGGCAATGGTGGGTAGCCGCTTCTAGTTGAAAATAAATAAAAACGAACAGTCCAAACAAAAATGTGTATTTCAAAACATTTCATTCTATTCGTTTCCTAAAAGAAAAGCAGATGTTTATGCTACAAACAAATGTTGATTATTATAGTTTTCCTCATTCCTTCTCTACAGCTGCGCAATAAATTTAAAGAAAAAGAATAAGAGAAAAGAAAGAAAGAGAAAAGAAAAAGAAAAAAAGAAAAAGAAAAAAAGAGAAAGAAAAAAGAAAAAAAAAGGAAGAAAAAAGAAAAAAAAAAAGAAAAAAAAGGAAAGAAAAAAGAAAAAAAAAGGAAAGAAAAAGGAATAGAAAAAGTTTTGAAAAAAAAATTCTTAAAAGGATAAAAAGAAAAAAGTTAATAGTAAGAAAATAGTAAGAAAAAAGTCGTCGGGGTGGCCTATTGTCGGTATCAGCCAATCAACGAGGGAGTCTATCCCCTTTTCCCTAGTGCTAGACCAAGGAGATTATTTTAGCGTCTGAGGTGGAGCGCTACACCTTCCATAAGCTCCTTACTTTACCGCACAATGCTACTCATACGCTGAGTGGGCGAAGACCGGTATCGAACTAGGAACCTTGTGGTTTCTGGCCGAACGCAATACCGACCGAGCTAAGAAAAAGTGAGAAGGGAAAAAAGAAAGAAAAAAAAAAAAAAGGAAAAAGAAAAAAGAAAAGAAAAAGAAAAAAAAAGAAGAAAAAAAAAAGAAAAAAAAAAGAAAAAAAGAAGAAAAAAAAAAAGTTTTGAAAAAGAAAAGAAAAATAATTATTTTAAAAATAAAAATAAAAATAAAGAGTAAGTAGTCAGAAAAAGTAAATAGTAAAAAATAAAATAAAATAAAGGAAAATAAAAATAAAGCATTGGGTGCAGTCTAAATAAACAAACCTCTTTACAGAGAGAGAGAGAGAGAGAGAGAGAGAGAGAGAGAGAGAGAGAGAGAGAGAGAGAGAGAGAGAGAGAGAGAGAGAGTCATTCACTTTAATGCACAACAACAACCTAACCTTTATCCCTAGAAACACAGAAATGTATTTTTGTCTTGGAGTTTATTTCTCCAGAAGCCAAACATATTCTGATTCCCCTTGCTTGGCCAATGCTTCTTTCTTTGGGTCCGTTGCCAAAGAACTCCATTAAAAGCTTCTTTCAGATTTCAAAATCATCCATCATTATCAGACCCCCCCCGTTCACCCTCTCCCCCCCCCCCCCCATTGATGACGTTTCCATCTTTCTTTAGCTTATGGACAGAAGCCAGGCTTTTGGGACAGCACAAAATTTGGCCCATTTTATTGAGTACTGACTTTATGAAATATTCCTTTTATTTTGATTTGTTAATATAGATATGAATACTAAAAAGATGCTGGTCTCTTTGGTGATGGTTGGGGATACAGAAGTGGTTCTAGAATGTCTTTAGGGTGGCATTTCAATGTGTGTGGTAAGGTGCACATCTCTCTCTCTCTATGGATACTTCTCCCCCTCTCTCTCTGGATGCTTCTCCCCTTTCTTTCTCTCTCTCTGGATACTCTCCTCACCCCTCTCTCTCTCTCTGGATACTTCTCCCCCTCTCTCTCTCTGGATACTTCTCTCTCTCTCTGGATACTTCTCCTCTCTCTCTCTGGATACTTCTCCCTCCCTCTCTCTCTCTCTCTCTCTCTCTACTTCTCTCTCTCTCTCTCTGGATACTACTCTCTCTTTCTCTCTTTGGATACTTCTCCCCCTCTCTCTCTCTCTCTCTCTCTCTCTCTAGATACTTCTCCCCTCTCTCTCTCTCTCTCTGGATACTTTCTCCCCCTCTCTCTCTCTCTCTCTCTCTCTCTGGATACTTCTCCTCTCTCTCTCTCTCTCTCTCTGGATACTTCTCCCCCCCTCTGGATACTTCTCTCTCTCTGGATACTTCTCCCCCCCCTCTCTCTCACACACACACACAGGCAATGCCCAGCGTTCGGCAAACTGCTTAGTAGTGGCTGTCAAGATATCCCATAAAAAATTCTTTACCCATCAAAAAGTCTGACGAAGGGTTATTTCCTATAAATCCAACATAAACAAAGGGGAACCACTCTTGACGGATAAACTATTTTTTATTTTCCCATTAAACTAACCCTAAACCTAACCCAGTCTTCTTTTTTCCTAGTAGATCAATAAATAAATAAATAATCAATCAAGAGTGGTTCCCCTTTGTTTATGTTGGAGTTATAGGAAATTACTGACGAAGGTCTTGTGGGAAAATATTTGGTCTTAATTCTTTTTTTTTTTAAAGAAAAGAGAAAGTTTATGCCGGTGAAACAGACAGTGATTGAAGACTATTTGTAGATGGCGTTGAAGGCAGTGTCCCCCCAGCTATGGGTTAAAGTTTATCATACCGTAACCTTCTTAATTAATGTTCTACTCTCCCAGAATAAACTGATGGTCTGCAGATTTTAATTATGAAATCTTATATGATTGAAATCTGTACACAATAAAACTTGGACCAATTAACTAATAAGCACCCCAGCTGGGAGCTCTTTTGAAAGGAACACCTTTTGCTTTTCCCCATAAACTCCCGGTGGTTTGTTTACAAACAGATGATTATTTTTTTTGCATTAGAATTTTTAAAAAGTTTGTTCATGTATATTTACAAACCAAAGGCACGTTTTTATACTAAAATAGTTTTAGATTATAATTTTTTTTAAATAGTTATTTATTGGTTACTTGGTCCCAACATTTATTTAAATAAATATAAATTATTTATTTAGATAAACGTAAGAAATATTTTGTAAATAAAAACTATTTTCATTTAAATAAACATATTTGCATTTCTCTTCTGATTAAATAAAAACTATTTTAATATAAAAGATGTGGCTTTAATATAAAAAAAAACCTCTTTGGTTTAAAATTAAATTTGCAAGGTTCCTGGTTTGATACTGGTCCCCACCAACTCAGCACAAGTGTAGCACAGATTGGGTAATTTGTAAAGTGGGGAGCAGACGGTAGGTGTAGCGCTCAACCTCAGTAAAACCAAACTCCTTTGTCTAGCTCTAGCGAAAAGGAATAGACTCCCTTGCTTTCTGGCTGATAATGACATCCACTGCCAATATATATATATATATATATATATATATATATATATTGGAAGCGCATGGTGTAATGGTTGGCGTCGTAGGAAATGGACACGAGGAGACGAGTTCAAATCCTGAACAAGGCTACTTGCATTTCACATAGCGCTAATACCATTGAGAAAAGTGTGAATCCAACATTTTACCCTAAAAGCTATGGGTACTTTGGTTAGGCAACCAGTATGGGAGAAGGAAAACTGTATTCAAACCGGTTAAACTCCGCTTAAGAAATTGACCTTGTGTCACATCCTACTCGTGCGGAAGGGAATGTGTGTGTGTATATATATATATATATATATATATATATATAAAACAATTTTTTTTTGTGATGAAACAAAGAAAATACAGTGCTCAATCACAAATTGTGAGAGCTAATATTTATTGAATAAGTAACCGATGTTATTTACGGTCCAGAATGTGACATTAAGTAAAGATCTTCAACAAACACCATGGGATCTAACTCAACAACCTGATGATTGCCCCTTGGCATGAAACCTGGGTAGCTGTTTATAATGAACATTGATCTATAAAAACTCAGCAAATTAAATATATATATATATATATATATATATATATATATATATATATACACTCTTTGGTGGAGTACCAAGTTCTTTGGTATTAGGATGATTCTAAGCTGATCCTTACTTCCAACTGTATGGTGTTGAAAAGTTCAGGTCCGTTTTGAGAGCTCAATGTTTAATTTTAATAAACAGAGAAAACTAATTTGTAAAGAAAAAAGCCTTAAATACCGGGGATATAGCGATTATGGTCCATTTCCACCCGTGGGTATCTGAGTACCCTCCGAGTTTCCTCAGATCACTTTCTTTATTGAAACTCTTACACACACACACACACACACACACACACACACATAAGATTTTTGGATGTTTGTTTTTTAGAAGCATTGTTGGATAAAGTATATATTATTATTTATATTTTTGCTTGAAGGCAATTACAATGCATGTATCGCATATTCACTCAACGTCCCCTTACCTGTTATGGTAGAGGCGTGTAAGTATAATTGACAAGATTAATTTTGCAGGGATTGTTCGCTGTGTACCGAGGCAATATGGTCTCTGACTATGCCCGCTGAGGTCCCGGTTTCGATTTCTGTCGGAGGGAAATCGTTAGTATACATCGCTGATGAGACTTAATAAAGTCGAAACAGTCTGTACGATGTTCTACACACCGAGCGATCCTTTGCCGGGATTACACTTGTCAAGTTTATTTTCTATAAAGTATCGAATTTTATGCGATACATGCATTGTAATTGCTTTAAGCAAAAATATAAATAATAATATAATATATATGTGACTAAGTCAGATCTTAGCCCTGAAGAGCATTAAGCGAAACTAATAGTAGGTTCGTCTGACTCATTAGATTTATCTTTATTATTTGCTCTACTTAGGTATTGAGCACTTTTTACTTATTAGCTATTCTCCTAGCGGTTATATGAATATATATATATCTTATATATCTACATATAAATTGTTTTTTCTTTTGGCCAAATACTGTACCAATAGATTATTTTTTGTTGGTACGACTATCTTGGTCTTTTCTTTTTTTCAAAAATTTTTTTTCTCCCCAGTTGATGTTTGGTAGTATATTTTTACAATCAAACTATTTGCTGGGTTTTTTTCTCACCGCAAGGATTTACCAACACGCTTGGTATATTTTTATATATACTAGCAAATATATGCACCCTCCGGGTGCAAGTATTTAAGTTTTGATATAATAAAATATCATATTAAATTAGAAAGTCTAATGAAACTGACTAAGAATGCAGATAAAAAGATCTGCAACAGAGGGGGTATAATCGAAAAATAGAACAACTTTGAAACTAACTATTCCATCATTTTCCATTACTCCCCTCTTTCATTGGTAAATTTTCCTAATTTAACTATTTAGTTAAAATAGGAAGTAAAGGATAATATTACAGTTATTTTTTCTTGTAAATAAATTTCTTTTAAGATTTATCCACGAGATTTTTGTTTATATTTCTTAAGATAAAACCAAATAATTAGAAATCAATAATACCAAGCACATATTTATTAAAATAAAATTTTAAATATCAATATGCAAATTAGCCTTCTCGTTCAAACTGTAAACCGCTATTTTGTTGTATATATAAATACAATTGCATGTTATTAATACGTAAATATGGTCAACAGTATTAATAATGTAAAACAATTTTTATTAATAACTGAAGGTTTAAAAGAATGAAATCATGGAGAATTTGACGTAAATAATTAAGGGAATTGTGACTTGAGTAGTAATATAGTTTCGGTTACAGACAGAAAAACACACAATCTCCATTATAATAAGATATATATTAGTGGAATGGTGCACAATATTTTATAGAACCAGTATATTTTAATCTAACCCTGGGGATTGAACCCTAATCAATGTGGTATTCAGTCAAGTTTTATACCAAATTGCCCTCACTGCAGTTGAAGGTGTCTGGTATGTTAATCATGGAGAGAGAAAAAAAAAAGTTTTTTTTAAAGAATTTGGAAACCTTAGAAAAATTCCTACCCCCTGCCAGATCTACCCTGATAGGAATTGTCTAGAAAATTTGAAATTCTCTCTTCAGTGTAGAACATTCATTCATCAGTGAATGTTTCTGCTGACCTGTCTGCTATTTGTCAGTCAGAAGGCGTTAAAAAACAGATTCCATACGAATGAAAGAATTCAAATGACCCATAGGAGTTATGGGTTAAGATAATGGGGGGTGGCATTCCCGGCAAACAGACTTCCCAGGCAGACATATATACCTGACATTCACAAAAAATGAAACGGGAAGAAAATGGGGTTTTAATTTAAGAGGACACAACTGGGATATGTCAACAACAACAAAAAAAGGGGGGCGGCTGCTGCATCATAATTAATTAATATTAATAATTATGACATTTTGGACTGTTTGGTTTGTTTTACGGCATATCAACCTCAGTGGGTCATTTAATGTCGATAAAGTTTTGAAATAAGGTAATCATTAAATGGATATTCAATTTTGTTTATAAACTCATGTTTTCTATTCTATTCTATTATTTTTCATAATCCCCTAATTTCTAGGCATGAAATAACCCTAGACTGATTGACATGCCGTTAACATGAATCACTTTTTGGTTTGGTTTGTTTTGTTTTACGGCATATCAACCTCAGTGGGTCATTTAATGCCGATAAAGTTTCGAAATAAAGTAATCATTTAAATGGATATTCAATTTTGTTTATAAACTCATGTTTTTCTATTTAACCCATAGATGGGACCCTAACAGGTACTACCACTCCGGGTCAGAGTGGACCAGGGAGCAATGGTTATGAAGGGGTGCTCCACATTCCCCAAACCTCCAGAACTGGAACCTCACCATCAGATAGAGTTTAACGTCATTCCCAGGACATGTAGACTCAGACACCGCCTTTTAGTACCCATATAATAAAAAGGGTTGGGGCTTGCCATAAGGGCAATAGGGTTGGGTCAATCATATAGGTGCTAGGGCATGACGTGACCAGCCGATTGATCGGAGGGGGCCTCTCCGACCGCTCGTCTAGCCTAAGTAAGGGTCTAAATGGAGTGCTGCAGGTCATGGACTGCTCAACCACCATCCTTAAGCATCACGGGTCGCCACCCACGGCCAACAGGTGGCCCCATTTGGGGGAGTCTTACCTCTCTGCAGAGGTGCAGTCGGTGCATTCTAACGCCCCAGCCGATAGGGTGGATTTTGGACTGTTGTCCTCATCTTTATTGTGTATAAATACAACGTTCCGGCCACTGTAAACTCGGGCTTTGTTTTAGGTGGGTTTTTGTTTTTTTAATTTTAATTACCTTAAAATAAGTCATCTTCAGACAATTACCCATGAATTCAAACGCAGTTTCGGAGCTTAATCATTACTGCTCCTGTGTTATATATGAGAAACTAAATTGGATATTATGTACTAGGTTCCATTTATTATTCCATCTTTCTTTTACAAGGATTTTTGTGAGACTGCTATATATATATATATAAGGTAATTCAAATGACTGGTTGTAAGGGATGATTTTATTTGGGATCTTCAAAATCTCACTGTATAACCATACTGTATGCTCTTGAAGGTGCAAACATATATTCATACAAGGATTTTTATAAATCCCTAAAGAGAGCTCAATGTATAATAATCAATAAATTAGATTAAATACAGAGCAATATTTAACTTTCAAAGAAACAAAAACTTAAACCATCATTCCGTAACAATTCATTTCGACCAGAAACTCAAAAAGATATTTTAAAAATTTAAAAAAAAAAAAAAAAAAAAAATGTTTAAAATTCTTAAGAGCCCAGCCTCATAAGACGGATTTTACAAAATTTTTTGTAAAATCCGTCTGATGGGGCTGGGCTCTTAAGAATTTTAAAAAATTAATTTAAAAAAAAAATCTTTTGAGTTTCTGGTCGAAATATCTTGTTACGGAATGACGGTTTTTGTTAAGTTTTTCTTTCTTTGAATGTTTATATATATATATATATATATATATATATATATATATATATATATATATATATATATATATATAGAGAGAGAGAGAGAGAGAGAGAGAGAGAGATAGGCATATATCAAAACCACATGTTACCACTAACAGTTTTTCATTTTCATCATCAAAGTATGTCGATTGAATAAACTTAGAATTTAAAAAAATAAATTTAAAAAATTCACATCGTCCCCAGTGTTTGTCCCCTAAAGGTTTTTTTACTGTTTAATTTAATTACAAGAAAGTTATACTAAATTATTATTTAGTTTTAGGATTGAGTTATGATTGAAAAAAAATCCATTTTAATTGGTTCTAATTAGTCGTAATTTGCAATTAAGTAAAAAAAAATGACCCGTCTCTTACTGTACATTCTGCCTATCACTTTCCTCCTCTCTATGTATATCTTGATTACCTCCTCATTATATGTGCTAGTTTCTCAGTGAGTGTAGAGAGAGAAAGAGCGAGAGAGACAAACAGAGAGAGACAAACAGAGAGAGAGACAAACAGAGAGAGAGAGAGAGATGGGAGAGTTTGAAATGTATTTGTATGTTAAGTTTCATAAACAGCTAGCCCAGCCAACATCTTGGCTCTGAATAAATTTAAATGAGGTCAAACGTTCTCTTTATTAGAAATTTTACAAAATGATTTTAATGCTTTGTTTTTTTTTGTTTTTTTTTGTGTTTTTTTCATTCTCCGGGCGTATTTACATTTAAAAAAAAAAATTGTTTAGCTTTGCAAACTCATTTTTCCTTAATCCCAATTATCTACCCAGAGCTCAATGAGTGACCCAACGGGTTATGTTTTTTCTAGTATATATATATGCGTGTGTGTGTGTTATTTAAATAATCAGTCATGCAACCTGGTTTCAACAGAGGGTAATGTAAAATCTCGCTGCTATATAAACACAAGGCGTTCCAGCAAATAAATAAATAAATACCCCCCACCCCACCCAGGAACTAGTATACCTTTCTTGGGCACAGTAGACTCCCAAAAAGTTAATTTTATTTCCCTGGTAAAAACTTACTAAAAAAAAAGAAAAAGAATTATAATTGAAAATAAATAAAATAGAATAAAATTAAAATTGTCCCATAAAACTCAGTTTTTGTGAACATTTAGATCAACAAAAATTAATTGGGTTTGGTTTGTTTAATGGCATATCAAACTATACGGGTTATTTAATGCCAAAAGCATCCTCGATGAAGAATAGTAAAAAAAAAATTAAAAATCAAAAAAAAAAAAAAAAAAAAGGAAATTTTGCATGGTGGCCTATTGTCAGTATCAGCTGGCCATCGAGAGAGTCAATCCCCTTTTCACTAGCGCTAGACCAAAGAGATTGGGGGGGAGTAGTGAGCTGGAGTATCATACCTTCCATCAGTTCCCCACTTTATCACACAGATCAGATTACCCAATATGTGCTACTCATGCACTGAGTTGGTGGAGACTGGTATCGAACCTGGAACCTTGCGATTCCTAGGCAGGTGCTAACTTATAGCTGGAGGGATGGGAAATGGACTCGTCGACCCGAGTTCAAATCCTGGGTGTGGTAATTGCATTTCACTTAGCGCTAATACCCTTGGGAAAGGTATGAATCCTACTCTCCCTCCAGCTATAGATAAATATAGGGCAGACTGGGCTCTTTAACCTTGGTTAGACAACCGGCCTAGGAGAAGGAAAACTCTGGATTCAAACCTGTTAAACTCCGCTTAAAAATGACCTTGTGCCACATCCTACTCGTGTGGAGGGGTTAGTTAAATACATATAGCTGGAGGGCCGAGGGAGTTCATGCCTTTCTGAAGGATAACAGTCCAAAAGGTAAACGTATTACGTAATGGGGGAGTTCATAACTTTCACAGTGAACGGAATAGTGCGACTGGAATTCGAACTCACTATGATGTCGCAGTTCACAGCACGTTAGCCACTAAGCCATGCCCCCACCCCGATTTTATTGAACCGAAGACCTGTTTTGTTTTTTGTTCTTTTAACAAGACCTCTGAAACCAGATTTGTACACATCCCGATTTATATATTAATACTCGTGTTTTTAGCTACGTTAAATTTCAGTTGATTTAACAGTAAAAAAGTAAAGTCGACGGGGAGGCCTAAAGTCGGTATCAGCCAGTCAGCGAGGGAGTCTATCCCCTTTTCAATAGCGCTAGACCAAGGAGATTGTTTTTTAGCATCTGAGGTGGGGCACCACACCTACCATCAGCTCCTTACTTTACCGCACAGATCCTTTTGCTACTCATACGCTGAGTTGGCGAGGACCGGTATCGAACTAGGAACCTTGTGGTTTCTAGCCGAACGCTCTACAATTTTCAATATTTCCGTAAACTGAAAAAAAAAATTAAAAATCATCAGGATTTTGTTTAATGTTTCTTTTGAATGCAAAAAAAATTTCAAGATATTAATTTTTCTGCAAGTTTCATTGTGTTAAATATAGGGGGCGGGAATAAATTTCACAGGATAAATTGGTGGTATCTAGTATTTACTAACCCCTTCAACGAAGTCTAACATATTTTAATTCTCCTAGATCGGCTTCCATACTTAGGTTAAAGAGCTCGCTCTGCCCTACTATTTACACATAGCTGGAGGGAGAATAGTTTGATTCATAATTTTTCCAGTGGAATTAGCGCTATGTGAAATGCAAACAGTCTCGTTCAGGATTTGAAATCTGATCGCCAAGCCCATATCATACGACACCCATTACACAACGGACACAAGGGGTTAATTTTCCCACCATTTTGTGAATGGACGAATTGGAATAATGTGCAGCTACGATCTTTCTAACTAGTCAGTTTTTTTAAAATGTTTTTCAATGAAGTAACAAAATGATAAAGCAAGTATTAAAAAAAATGTTAATTGTACGACTGTTATCATCTTGCCACATCCTCTGTTTAAATATGAGATCGTCCAAGATGAAATGTTATAATGTGAATTCTGATTATTTCATGTTTATTTCTCATGAGCGTCGTCACCTCAGATACAAAATGGACCATTCCGTTTTTATTATAAAGAAAGGGAAGAAAAGGACGTGTTATGCACAAAAAATGTAATAAGAAATAAAGAAAGAAAGCGAGTAGGGAAAAGAGAGAGGGGTGAGCATGCGGAAGCGGTAACGCTAATCTGTTTCAATCGAACGTGATGAAAAGAAGGGGAAAAAAGAGTGAGGGTTAAATCAAGATTATTAGACTTTTTACAAATTGAACTATTTAGCAATAGCTCTTAACTAAACATATCAAACATTGTAATAATTAAATTATCATACTATGGTATATCCACCGGTCCTGCTAGTTATTACACAATCCTTTCCCTATCACAGAAATTTATTTCTCCTGCACATCCAGGGAAGCAGCAAGTGATTTTTTTTTTTTTTTTTTCAAATTTTATTTATTTTTAGGAGAGTCGGTGGGGAGTTCTTGGTTTCTTGAGGATCCTCTTCCAGCATTTAGTGAAATTTGTTAATGTCAGTAACAATGCAGAAGGGGGGGTACTATTTATAAATCTTTTGAGTCTCAGTATTTCTAGAGGATGGGGGGGGGGTTAAAATGGCGTCCCCTGCTCCTCAGCTATAACTTTTTTTTTCTTTTTTTTTACTTTTCGTTTCTTTTCCCCCATCCCATTTTATTTTTCAATCTTGACTTCCACCTTGGCCAATTACTGTTTTTGTTTTATCCAGCAGAGAATATACACACATTATATATATATATATATATATATATAACGTCTCTCCTCATTATATCAGTCTCCTCGGTCTGTGCAAGGAAATAAATAACCGCCCCCTGTCTTTCTCTTCTGACCCTGGAATAGAAGCTTTGAAAAAAAAAAAAAAAAAAAAAAAAAAAGTTAAAAAAGGGGGGGGGGTAAAAAGTAACAAATGTATAATAATGATAAAAAAAAACTCCAACAAAACAAAAATAAATCTTTAGAGCTGAAAAACCGGACAAGGAAAACAGACAGCGAGACCACAAAAAATCAGCTATAGTGCCAAGAATTGCAACAATGATTCATACCTATCCATTTTTTCCCTCTAATATCTATTTTGTTTTTGTTGTTGTTTTTTGCGCGGTCCTCGTTTTTCCTGTCTTATTTTTTCCCCGTTTTAATCTTTACAGGTTCTCTGACTTTAGACTTGAACCATTTCCCGCGTGGTGCCAAATCGTCCAAGTTATGTACCCTTGACATGCTAAAAACGGATGGCACTGTTCCTCAAATGTCGTTATTTAAACACAAAAGGGTGAAAGGCTGGTGGCCGTTCGCCGTAAAAAACGAAAACAATGACGAGTACGAACTCACGGTGAGTTGTGCTTTATTTCCGCTTTTATATATTTTTTATTTATTTATTTTTTTTTTTTACGACACTGATAAAAAAAAATTCTTGTTGTTGTCTTTGGTAGAAAGAAATAAAATGGAAGAGGAGGAGTGGGGAGAATAGAAAAGAATGTCTCTTCTCCTCAAACCCCTAAAAAAAAAAAAAAAAAAAAAAAAAAAAAAAATGATCGATGAATTGTTAATTTCTTTTTTCAGGTTCTCAAATTTCATTAGTCGCCTGAGGTGTGCTAAATTATTGCGTTGACCAATCTCTAAGCTCATACAAGCAGCCATCTTTTTTTTTTTTTTTTTTTTTTTTTTCCTAAATTCATTGCTCACTTTTGTTTGTATTAAAAAAAGTTTTCTTTGATAAGTGCTTGTCTTTTTTTTAGAGTTTTGTTTTTTGTACTCAGGAGAGAAAAAAATAGATATGCACTTTTTTTTGCTGGCGATATTCAATATGTGTTCCATTTCTGTTCCTGAAAAATCATCTAAAAAAAAAAAATCGACAACTCATAGAATTTTTTGTATTAAATGAATTGCGTTTCAAGATATTTGTGGTGACATGACCTATGAGAGGGGAGGCATCGTATTCAAACTCGGGAGTCCACAGAGGACCCGGGAATTTTCCTGGGATCTCAAAAAAGATGTTTGCATATATGTTTGGCCAAGACAAAATGTGTGTGTGTTAATCTTCAAGATTGGCACATACATTTTATGTTGGCCTTGATAATGACCAGGTACATTATTAAATAACCTTCAAGCTTATCGGAAAATTCGAGGTTGTTTGGATTTTACGGCATGTAAACCCGTTTATACCGAATATGTTTTTTATTTTATTCATTCTTGTTGGGTATTAAAATTGTTTTAAACTCATCTTTTTATCTACTTAACCTATATATGAAACCCTAACATGTACTACCACTCCAGGTCAGGGTGGACATGGGAGTTGTGACTCCACACTCACCAGAGCTCAAGAATTGGAGCTTCACCACTGTTGAATTCAGTCAGTATACTGTTGGTTTGGACAACAGGAACTGGCTAAGCACAACTGAACTAGTGCTCAAGACAGCTGGTACTTATGGAACTCAGAAATACTCTATTCATGCATTTGAGTGATTCCATTTTTTGAGTTCTGATTGGCTGCTTGGTTTCTGTGGTCTTATGGTGTTTTATAAATAATCTGCCATTTTGCTGTAAGCTTGCAACAAGGTAAGATCCGAATTGAGTTACGGTTTCCTTGTTGCCTTGTCTGCCAATTCGACGGTAATTGGAATTCTTCTACAGTAAGTATGGTGTTTATTCTACAACCAATAAATACAGTTTAACATCATACCCAGGGCACATGTATGATAAAAATAATTGGGGTTTTGCCATAAAAGCAATACTGTCGAGATAATCATATAGGTGCTAGGGCTTGACGTGATTGACCGATTGATCTGAGGGGGCTCTCCGACCGCCCGTCTCGCCTAAGTAAGGGCCAAAGTGGAGTGTTGCATGTTATGGACTGCTCAGCCACCAGAATTCCACCCTTAAGCATTACAGGTCGCCACTCACGACCAACAGATGGCCTCATCGGGGGATTTTACCCCTCTGCAGAGATGCATGGTTGGTTGGGTTTTACGGCATCTCAAACCATTGGGTTATTTTATGCCGACGACGTTTTTGTTTTATTGATTCTTGGTGGGGACTGTTTTTTTTTTTTAAAGACATTTTTAAAACTTGTTTTTCGATTTAACCCATATATGGGACCACTCGGGGTCAAAGCGTCCCAGGAGCCACTAAAATAAAAAGTCATCAGCATATAATATATATATATATATATATATATATATATATATATATATATATATATATATTATTATATTATTCATATTAGATTTCTCGCGTTAAGCATTAGTAAATACATTGCACTTTTCAGTTTCCCTAAGACACTTGATATTTTAAGTTAGGAAGAAAATATGTTTGGTGTTTTAATAAAACAAGCTCGACTTTCTCGTATTACATAAGATGGTCACTGATGTTCATAAACTACTTTGTGTTAAAATTATTTGATTTAATTTGTGCCTAAAATGCACCTCACTTTCAAAATTCAACATCACAAATATGTTCATGACAAAATCATACTCAAGTGTTTCTTGAAATCTAAAAATAGAAAAAAAAAACCCACGTGCATCATAATTTCAAAAAAATAAATTCCTCCTATTTTGCCACCAAAAGTTAGTGGGTCTGCATGTACCAGATCCCACATCATAGTCAGTAATAGTCCAGTAGTCAAAAAGGAACAGTCCCAGCCTTTAAATTCTCTTGCCACCGAAAAAAATATCAGTCCTGAATTTCACGACGATAACTAAGTTTTATCCGCATAAAATTCAGGACTAACACGTTAATCAGCAATAAAAAGAAAAACGATTAAAAAAATTAATACCCACACAAAAAAATATTACTTATTACTTATTGCAAAAAAAATAAATAGATAAACGTGTAACGTCAGTTCAACTCAACGTCCTGTTATTTGTTTTGCTGTTTGCTTATTTCATCTTATAATTAATTTTCAGCATTAACATTTTATCATAATTGTTACCCGGAAGACTTCTCTGCTAAAATTTATTTGTTACAATTTGTCACGCATAATTTGCTAGAATTTACGCTGCCCTCGTAAGACCTCTTTTCTCATGACAAGCTTTCGTTTTTTTTTTTCAAGAGTGATACCATCCCTTGGGCCCGAAAAGTATGCGTACTGAATTTGGTAGACCCACATCAAATCGTACTGTAACTGTCTCTGGAGGACAGACGAACAAACACATCTTAATTATTTATACAGATTTTCAGAATGCTGAGAAGCAGTATTTTGTCTTCGGAATATTGAAAGGTTTGCGTGCGAAAAAAAAAAACCGCGGAGTCTCTTTGGACAATAACAAACTATCACCAGATTTTTGTGCCAACAAGTTTGTTAATTTTTAGTGTATAAGTAATAGCAGGGGGGGGGAGCACAGACATGACAGGGTGTCACTATTGATTGGACTGTAGATATATGTATTACTTTCATTTATATATATATATATATATATATATATATATATATATATATATATAAAAGAGAGAGAGAGAGCATGTATGTGTATGTATATATAATATATGAGAGAGAGAGAGCATGTATGTGTATATATATATTATATATATATATATATATATATATATGAGAGAGAGAGAGCATATATATATTATATATATATGAGAGAGAGAGAGCATATATATATATATATATATATATATATATATATATATGAGAGAGAGAGAGAGAGAGAGAGAGAGCATGTATGTGTATAATATATATATATATATATATATATGTATGAGAGAGAGATAGAGCATGTATGTATGTATATATATATATATATATATATATATGAGAGAGAGAGAGCATGTATGTGTGTATGTATGTATGTATATATATATATATATATATATATATATATATGAGAGAGAGGAGAGAGAGAGCATGTATGTGTATGTATATATATATATATATATATATATATATATAGAGAGAGAGAGCATGTATGTGTATGTATATATATATATATGTATATATATATGAGAGAGAGAGAGAGCATGTATGTGTATATATATATATATATATATATATGAGAGAGAGCATATATGTATATATGTATATGATTGAGAGCATGTATGTGTGTGTATATATATATATATATATGATTGAGAGCATGTATGTGTGTGTATATATATATATATATATGATTGAGAGCATGTATGTGTGTGTATATATATATATATATATGATTGAGAGCATGTATGTGTGTATATATATATATATATATGATTGATAGCATGTATGTGTATATATATATATATATATATATATGTATATATATATATATGTATATATATATATATATATATATATATATATATAGATAGAGAGAGAGAGAGAGAGAGTGTGTATATATATATATATATATGTGTGTGTGAGTGAGTTTGTGTATATATGCGTGTATGTGTGTGCGTGATTAGGCATGAAGTGCTAAAATAACATGATACGTACGTTTGTAAATAGATATCACATCACCGATGTGTATCAACTATATCATATATCATATACATATTTATATCATTCTAGACAACCTGTGAACCCGTCAGGTTCCTGTTGTAACTGCGGTTCGTGATGATATTCAGGATTCTATTTACGAAATGGGTGACGACTTTCTAATTAGAATTTCATACAATTATTCGTTATATAAAAAATTTTGACATTTTTTTTAAAAACTGACATTCAGCGTGAATGCAAATATAAAAAAAAAATCATGATTCCGTTGCAAATCGTAGTAGAAATGTATTTTTAATTAATAATTTACTAGGGTACTGTAGGTATGTACAAAAAAAACACACCTGCTAGATTACCGATTAAGATTGTTACGCTTTTGATCATCCATATTTTAGAAGAAAAAGGCGCGTAAGAAATTATAACATTGCCAGTAAAAAAAAAGTGCTTATTTTTTTGTAAATGCCTAGCGTACCGTTGCACACAGCCATGAGATTTTTTAATAATATAATACTAAAAGGGATACCAAGCGTTGTCCGGTTGGATGGAATATCTATTTATCTATACATATGTAAGGGCAGTTGTGTGTATGTGTATGTCCGGATGAAACTACGAAAATAAAACAATTAACGACAAAGTAAATATATATACGCATTAAATATCACCAGGCCTTGGTTTTTGAGCAAAAATAATGAAGATTTGATTTATATTCGTGAAGATAATTTAAAAAAGTTAAATTTAAATAACAGCATAGAATTTTTTTGCATTTAAGATTTTAAATAGTAGACAATTTTTCTTTTCAGAGGGCAAGGTCTTTTTTTTTTTTTTTTTTTTACATAGGAATTTAAATGGGGCATCCAGCGAGGATCCAACACGTGATTCAGTAATAATGGATCTGCGAAACTAACTTTTTTGCTTCCCTCGCTCTAACCAGGCGACGCTGGGTAGCCGCTTCTAGTCATATATAAGAGTATAGTAAGAAATGTGTTCTATAATATATCTATTTACTAACCTCTCCGCACGTGGTCAATTTCTTTAAGCGGAGGTTTGAATTCAGAATTCTCTTTCTACTATAACCAGTTGCCATACCATGGTTAAAGAGCCCAGTCTGGCCTTCTATTCATAACTTGAGAAGGAATATTTGGATGCATACCTTTCCCAAAAGTATTAGCGCTATATGAAATGCAACCAGCCTCGTGTCCATTTTCCTACGACGGTAACTGGTGCTAAGTCATTTCAAAAAAAAAAAGAAAAAAAAAAAAAAAATCCCGAAACGAAAGAACTGTTACATATTTAGCACCCGGATAACACCAGATACATGTGTTGTTCCCAGTCTTTTTAAGAAACCAGCTACGGTGCATGATGAGTTTATATATATATATATATATATATGACTTTGACTAGCAGCGTTCTGTTTTGCTAACGGTCATTTCTTCCAGTCTTATTTTTGTTGAAGACCGATCCACATGCGGTCGATGCAGGATGCGACACAAAGTCAGTTTCTTAAGCAGGAAAACTCTGAATTCAAACCTGTATTTAACAGGTTTGAATTCAGAGTTTTCCTTCTCCTAGACTGGTTGCCAAACCAAAGTTAAAGAGCCCACTCCGCCCTACTATTTCACCCATAGCTGAAGGGAGAATAGTTGATATTATTACCAGAGGGACGTCCACGGAATTTCAAAATAGACATCTGATAGGGTTTGAATGAAATGTTATAAGCGACAGTCCGCTAAATACCTTTATAACACATTTCGTGTATATATTTACTAACCTCTCCATATAAGTAGGATGTGACACAAGGTCAATTTCTTTAATGGAATTTAACAGGTTTCAATTAAGTTTTCCTTCTCCTAGACTCGTTGCCTAACCAAGGTTAAAGAGCCCACTCGACCCACTATTTACCTATATCTGGAGGGAGAATAGGTCGATTCATGCTTTTCCAAGAGTATTAGCGTTATGTGGAATACAAACAGCCTCGTCCAGGAATTGAACACGTCTCATCATTTCCAATGACGGTAACCATTACACCAGGAGCCTCTAGTTATAATTGATATAAGACTTGGGGTTTGCAGTGGACGAGTGAAGTATGAAAATCAGACAAACTGTAGTATTATACATTAGTGGCACATTGCCTTAAGTTACTAATTGGTTCCATGGGGCGGGAAGGGGTCTGTTAGTAAAAGAAAACGACGCAAATCAAGACAATTTTCCTCATTTAAATTAATGTAATTTAAATTAATTCGTTCTTGGCCACCCAAATTATATAAATAGTATTAGGATTTTTATACAGTTTAATCCAGTATATTAATTAAATAGGCATGTGGTGTTGGTCATGGGCTGCTTTTTAAGGGGGTGGGAATCATCTTCCAACAGTACATTAAGTATTTCCTTTTCTGATCTAACTCCATAAGGTTTCTGAAGTACATTATTGCATTTTCTCTTTGAAATAAGGTATAATGAAATAATTACCATTATGATGGAAATGATAAATAAATTTAGTCACACTATTCAGTGAAATAAGACAATATAAAAGACACCAAACAGTAAAAAAAAAACAATATAAAAAGACACCAAATAGTAAACAGTAAAAAAAGACAATATAAAAGACACCAAACAGTAAAAAAAAAAAGACAATATAAGAGACACCAAACAGTAAAAAAAAAGACAATATAAAGACACCAAACAGTAAAAAAAAAGACAATATAAAAGACACCAAACAGTAAAAAAAAACAAAAATAAAACAATATAAAAGACACCAAACAGTAAAAAAAAAAAAAGAGACAATATAAAAGACACCAAACAGTAAAAAAAAAAAAGAGACAATATAAAAGACACCAAACAGTAAAAAAACAAAAAAAGAGACAATATAAAAGACACCAAACAGTAAAAAAAAAAAAAGACAATATAAAAGACACCAAACAGTAAAAAAAAAAAAAAGACAATATAAAAGACACCAAACAATAAAAAAAAAAAGACAATATAAAAGACACCAAACAGTAAAAAAAAAAAAGACAATATAAAAGACACCAAACAGTAAAAAAAAAAAAAGACAATAAAAGACACCAAACAGTAAAAAAAAAACAATATAAAAGACACCAAACAGTAAAAAAAAAAGAGACAATAAAAAGACACCAAACATAAAAAAAAAAACATATAAAAGACACCAAACAGTAAAAAAAAAAAAGACAATATAAAAGACACCAAACAGTAAAAAAAAAAAGACAATATAAAAGACACCAAACAGTAAAAAAAAAAACAATAAAAGACAAAACAGTAAAAAAAAAGACAATATAAAAGACACCAAACAGTAAAAAAAAAAAAGACAATAAAAGACACCAAACAGTAAAAAAAAAAAGACAAATAAAAGACACCAAACAGTAAAAAAAAGACAATATAAAAGACACCAAACAGTAAAAAAAGACAAAAAAAACAATATAAAAGACACCAAACAGTAAAAAAAGACAAAACAATATAAAAGACACCAAACAGTAAAAAAAGACAAAACAATATAAAGGACACCAAACAGTAAAAAAAGACAAAACATATAAAGACACCAAACAGTAAAAAAAGACAAAACAATGTAGACCCCCCTCGGGTGGTTTGCTGTAATTAACAGCGTTGGTCCCAGCGGGTTATCCTACCAGCAATACCTGCCCCTTCGATTTAAAGGGGCTGAGTTTATTGCCCGGTGTGTGAGGTACCCCCTTGGGGGGGAATGCCGACGGATCTACCCATTTTTTGCACCCGCCACCTATGAGTCTCGGCTTGTGGGTGGTCCTACATTAATAGGGCCTTGTGCCTAACCCGTACACATGGGGTACGTGGTAGTTATAGTATGTAGATAAGGCCAACTGTAATACTAATGTAAAGCATTTTTATTTATAATTGAGGTTTAAATAAGAATAAAATCATGGAGAACAGCGGTCCCCAACCTTTTTTGCGCCACGGACCGGCCTTCATATGCTCCGGCCTACATTTGCTCGATAATCGTTAATGACATAATCTAGTAATAAATCATCTGCAGTGGTCTTATAAAAGTAAAAAAAGTAAAGTCGACGGGGCGGCCTAAAGTCGGTATCAGCCAGTCAGCGAGGGAGTCTATCCCCTTTTCAATAGCGCTAGACCAAGGAGATTGTTTTAGCATCTGAGGTGGAGCGCCACACCTACCATCAGCTCCTTACTTTACCGCACAGATCCTTGTGCTACTCATACGCTGAGTTGGCGGGGACCGGTATCGAACTAGGAACCTTGTGGTTTCTAGCCGAACGCTCTACCGACTGCTGTAAACGAAAATATTTATTTTAGAACGAATATCCTTTCTAATAAGAAATAATCATAATAAAAAAACTCGATTCAAGTGACAATACTGATAATTGTCAAGAGACACAGAAGTCACTTTTCAACATTTTAGACTGATAATCTGTGCGGCCCGGTACCTAATGGCCCGCGGCCCGGTGGTTGGGGACCGCTGATGGAGAATGCGACATAAATAACTTAGGGAATTGTGACTTGAGTAGCAATATAGTTTCGGTTACAGACAGACAAACACACAATCTCCATTATAGTAAGATGTGTGCATTTGCGCAAAGATACGCAGTTTGTAAATACGTGAGGTTAACGTCTACAATTAGCAATTAACATCTATCATCTGTTATTATTACTAACAATTATCGCCATTAAAGCCAAGATAGTAAAACCCAGCCCGATGTATATTTACAAACATTCTAACATTACTAAACACTAAGTTTACATTTTTGCAAACATGCATTGGGCACATATGTATATAGACTATTACTGGATGCTGTGCAGAGGGTCTGTTAGGGGCAATGTATGATAGGGACTGTCAGGGGCAATGTATGATAGGGATTGTCGGTGAAAGATTGTCATGGATATCTGTGCTGCTTGCACGACATGATCATGATGATTCGTCAGAGTCGAAGACACAAGGTCAATTCTTAAACGTACTCCGTTTAAGAATTGACCTTGTGTCACATTCTGCTCGTGGTGGAGAGATTGGATAAATATATCCAGCCATTTGGTCTAAAAATGTTAGCTAATCCATATGAGCCGATCGTCCTGCAAGGGAAAGTCCTTATGGTGTAGTGGCTAACCTGCTTGACTGCGAATCCGAACGCTAAACTGATATGCTTGGAATAATACCACTACTGTTCTTCTTCAAGAATGCAGTGATGCTGAGAGCTTTTCGATTTAATGCGTCCTGGAACGCACATATTTGCTTTGAATGAGTCTCTGGGAAAATGTATGGATCCCAACTAAAGCCGTCTAACTCCTACCTTGTAACCTATCCTGTGTAATTCGTTTCTGAGAAACTATTGAAATGTATTTACATTTAGCTTGAAATGATGAGGAAGAAAAAAGAAAAACACGGAGATGCATGGATATGATTTTACTACATCCTTTTAGATTTTGTGCGTCAGGGACGCAGGATGCGTACCTATCAGCATCTCTGAGGATGGCGTTGGCATTAAAGAACTCAACGAAGGTTGATATGCCAATAAACAAAGAAAACCAAACCTATAAATTTTGATTCAGAAGTAAATGGTACCAGTCTCCCTTAGTAGTCGTGAAAGTGCTCTTCGACAACATAAATGTGGGGGGGGGGTTCTTGCACTACATACAGTATTAATGATTAGAACTAGTTCGATACCGGTCCTCGCCAACTCAGCGTATGAGTAGCACAGGGCCCGTGTGGTAAAGTAAGGAGCTGATGGTAGGTGTGGTGATCCACCCCAGACGCTAAAATAATCTCTTTGGTCGGGCAAGTGAAAAGGGGATACACTCCCTCGCTGACTGGCTGATACTGACATTAGGTCGTCCCGACGACTTTACTTTACACATAATACACATAATATACATATAATATATACATTATATGCATAATATATACATAATACACATAATATCTATTAGTAATGGAGATTCGCTTCCGGTTTTTGTCCGTAACAAAAACTACGTCACTGCTTACGTCACTATACCCAAAATCGTCATAACATAGAATAAATACACTCAAAATTTGTGCATGCAACATTAGACAGTCCTCATTGTTTTTTAAAACAAGTTTTAATAGATACATCCCCAGTATCATATATTTATATATAGTTTGTTTTATTTTAATACATATTCAAAGTTAATAGAACTTAGTTTCGATTTCAAATTGTTTTTTTTTTTTTTTTTTACTCCTTTAATAAATTTGATGATTTCATGATTTATGGTTCAAACTCTCCGACATTTAATTTTTAACTTCCACCTCCTCAAGCGATATCTTTCAAAAAATTATTTTTACATCGCCCGGAGGGTGTTTTTTTATTTTGCTTGTACATATAATATATACATAATACACATAATTTCGTATATACATAATTCACTCATTTACGCACTCACTGTGTGTGTGTGTGTGTGTGTGTGTGCGTGTGTGTGTGTGTGTTGGGAAGTAAATACGGCAGCGTCTACTTTTCCAAGTGCTTTTTGGGGTAGTGGATTTTTTTTATTCAGAGTCTAGAAAATCGCTAATTGGCAAGTCTTGTTACCTCACCCCCCCCCTCTTGTCCGCCACAGTCTTTGCTCTGTTTTCTAAGCAAGAACAACAAGTATTATTATTAAATATGAGATTGGGCCGACCGATGCGCTACACTGACTGGAATGTACTCTTATCATTGGAGTTGAGGTGGGGGTGAGGCGGAGGGGGGTTGGTTAAGTATTAGCTGGAAAAAAATTCTGGCGCTCCACCCTCGTCACTACGATACGACCATCAGCCATCTCCGACCCCACCTTCAATCTGAACCTACTCCCAACTTTACTGTTATATGGGACGAGGAAGGACAGTACCGGAAGTTTGAATTCTGCTATTAAGTAAAGGGATTAAAAATGTAGGATTTCTTTGACCCCAGACACCCTTCTCCACCAATCATAAATGTCAGTATGACGTACACACACGCACATTATATATATATATATATATATATATATATTATATATATATAGTGATAGATAAGTTATGAACCAAAGAATAGACGCAAAAAGTAGTAAATTGTTAAGCCGACGGGTTTCAGCCTTCGACCATTATGACTGTTTACATTTCAAGACTGAAAGGCACACAAATGCCACAGGATAGGCCTCACGTTTCAATGAAACTTTAACTTTAAATCTTAAGGGTTAAAACATTCGACTTTGGAAACTCTTTATAAACACGTTCAATGTTTTTGTTGTGTTTCTTTACAAACATTTTGATAAGTAATTGAGAGTAAAATGTAACGTTTAAGGTGGTTTAATTCGTATATATATATAAAGGTAAAAGTATCCAATTGACTAGTATGTATGGGGATGATTATATTTGTTTTTTTGTTTTTTTTTGTTTTTTTTTGTTTGTTTTGTTTTACGGCATATCAACCTCAGTGGGTCATTTAATGCCAATAAAGTTTTGAAATAAATCAATTCTTGATGGATAATACAATTTTTTTATGAGTACATTTTTCTATTTAACCCATAGATGGAACCCTAACAGGTACTACCACTCCGGGTCAGAGTGGACCAGGGAGCAATGGTGATGAAGGGGTGCTCCACATTCCTCAAACCTCCAAAACTGGAACCTCACCATCAGATAGAGTTTAACGTCATTCCCAGGACATGTAGACCCGCAGCCACCGCCTTCTAGCACCCATATGATAAAAAGGGGTTGGGGCTGGCCATAAAGAATTTATATTTGGTATCATCAATATCTCCTGTACATCCACAATGTATGCCCATGTTTTTGTAAATTTATAAATTCATACAAGGATTTTTACAAATCCCTAAGAGACCTCAATGTATAATAACTAATGAATTAATTATATACAGAGCAATATCAACATTTTCAATAAGAGAGAAAATCTTGACAAAACGTCATTTGGCTATTATAAATTTATTTCGACCAAAACTCAATATGGGCCTAGTCTCATCAGATAGCTTACTACATAATGACTGAGAAAACAAACAAGAATAGAGAAATTTTCTTTCTTTTCTGATGAGGCTCGGCTCATGTGGAGTTCTGGTCGAAATAAATTTATAATATCCAAATGACTATTGGTTTGTTAAGCTTTTCTTTCTTATTGAAATATAAGTATAGATAAAAGGATATGAAAGCACACAATATGCTGTTAAAGTGAAAACATTTATATCATATTCATAGCTAATATTGAACAATATTTCGATTTATAAGAATCATCTTCGGAGCTTGTCTTTACTCCGGACTCATCGAGAGAGGAGCTGAAAATAATTTGAATTCAAAACGAAAACATTGATATTCCAAAAAAGTTATGCGCTAGTTTCAAATATAAGCACATCTGCCACGTGTTTCTCGGTCAGCGACAAAAGCTCTGAAGATGATTTTTATAAATCGAAATATTGTTCAATATTAGCTATGAATACGATATAAAATATTTTTCACTTTAGCAGCATATTGTGTGTTTTCATATCCTTTTATCTATACTCATACCGTCATATTCATTTCTTTCTCTTAACTTATTGAAATATATATATATAAAGAGAGAGAAAGATACATCATTTTAAGCTAGAAAAGTACGAAGGAATATCTGACTAAACTCGGCTTGTCACCAGTAGAAAAATACCAAGAGGCTCCAAGATCAGACAGAAACTGCTTTTGTATTGATCAGATACTACCGTTCTGTGACATAAAACCAACAAAGCCTGGTGGTATTGTAAAGTACTGCTGGGGCGTCCTAGGCTAATGCTAGTAGTGCTTCGGCCTCGAAACAATGCCTCGCTGTAGGGACATCATCTGAAGGCTTTGTAGGTGTCGCTGGGCGTCAGAAAAATATCCAGGACGTAAAGAATTTCTGTCACACAGACAAGCCATGCCACATTCGTACAGATGAGGCAGAAACCTGACATTCAAACGGAAACAAGTGGTGAAAAGTGAGCATTATATATGTCACTGGGCCTGCTTCACTACTTCAGTATAATTGAATTATTTTTTCTTTAAATAAAAAAAATAAAAAAAAATAAAAAATTTCTTCTGAAGATGACCTAAGGTCGAAACTAGTCGAGAACAATCCAAAAATAAATAGCTTTTTAAAAAAGCTTCCTATTTCTTATCACTTTTGTTCATCTCTTTCTCATATATATATATATATATATATATATATATATATATATATATATATATCCGGCTATGATTAAATAGGGCAGACCCGGTTCTCTAGTTTTGAAAGAACAATCGGTATACAGGAAGGAGAACACTGAATTCAAACTAAACTTCGTAAGAGGATTGGGTGTCAGGAAGAGCATCCAGACGTAAAAAAATTCTGTCATATAGACAAGCCATGCCAAATTCGTACAAATTTGATAGCGAGGGCTGACAGAGCTCCTGATGAGGCAGAAACCTGACATTGGAAAGGATACAGGTTATGAAAGGTGAGCTCACACTATATATATAATATTGAGCACTCTCCTAATAATACTGTATATGTTGGATCACTACTGTCACATCAAGTGAGAAAGATAGATAACCACAGTGTATGGTTAACACCAGTGTATATTATTATACTAAAACTGAGTTAATCAACTTTTGCTTCCTTAAGGCTTTTTTTACTGTTTAGTTTAAGGACACGAAATTATACTAAATTATTCCTTACTTTTAGGATTGAAATATGTTTGTAAAAAAATCTGTTTTAATTGGTTCTAATTAGTCGTAATTTGCAATTAAGTCAAAAACCGACCAATCTCTTACTTTACTGTGTCTATCTCTTTCTTCCCCTCTTTATATCTCTTGACTACCTCCTCGTTATATAATGTTAGTTTCTCTGGGGGTAGAGAGAGAGAGAGAGAGAGTCGGGAAAATTTAAAATGTATTTCTATGTT
>CM042142.1:115327611-115360111 GCA_023376005.1 Doryteuthis pealeii
ATGAGACGTTTGGGCGAGTAAACGAGTGAAACTCATTTTTTTTTAACTGCATCATGCTATGTTGGTTAATATTGGATAGTTGGACCATATGACCTTTAGGCACCCCTTTTTGATCTCGAATAAGAAAGGACATATTTTTCATTTACACCATCAATATCCGGTTGTTTTAACAGACGATTTTTAGATTTTTTTTAAATTATAAAACTAACCCCTAACAAACAACCGGATATTGACGGTGTAAATGAAAATTATGTCCTTTCTTAATCGAGATCAAAAAGGGGTGCCTAAAGGTCATATGGTCCGGATAGTTTGACTTGTTTTACGGCATGTCAACCCTTGTTAAGTTATTTAAATGCTGAAATCATTTTCAGTATTCAATCATATGGTTTCAAGTAACAAATAATACTTTGTATTAATATTTTGTAAACAATTATAGGACTTCAGGTATTCATATCTAATACTAGCTAATTTTAACAGTGCTGTGGTCTGGACGGTCCTAATTTGAAAAGTACCCTTTGGTTATATATATATATATATAAAAGGATATGAAAACACGCAATGCTGTTAAAGTGAAAGTATTTTATATCATATTCATAGCTAATATTGAACAATAATTCGATTTATAACAATCATCTTCAGAGCTTGTTTTTACTCCGGACTCATCGAGAGAGGAGCTGAATTCTCGATGAGTCCTGAGTAAAAAAAAAAACAAGCTCTGAGATGATTTTTATAAATCGAAATATTGTTCAATATTAGCTATGAATATGATATAAAATATTTTCACTTTAACAGCATTGTGCGTTTCATATCCTTTTATCTATACTTATACCGTCGGATTCATTTCCTTTCTCTTAACTTACTTTATATGAAGGTGGTAGATAATGAAAGTGTAAAGACTTAGGTATTTACCCATATCTAGGTAGGAATATCTCATCTACAGAAAGCGATATCAATATACGCATGGCAAAGGCATGGAGTGCTATAGTATGCTTAGAAAAAAGTTTGATGGGAACTACACAAGGATACTGTCTTTAGCAAATCCTGCTGTACGGCATCTGCCCCTAACACAAACCATCCAAGTCAAACGAACCAGGCATACTGAACACTACTGGAGAAGCAAGGATGAACTCATAAGTGACGTTCTCCTGTGGACACCTACACATGGACACAACAGTGTGGGCCGACCTATCAGGAGTGATGACCGATAGGGACTGTTGGCAAGAGAGAGAGAGAGTCATGGGGATCCGTGCTGTCAGCGTGACCTGATGATACACAGAGTGCAAGGCAGAAACTATGTTTATATTGTATTAATGCAGTCATAATTGTTTTAATGGTATTTTTTGCTGTAAACATCAACATACGCTTTTTACTTTTCGACATTTATTCAAATAAAGAGGTGCTGCCGAAGAGGAGGATCCCCAGGAACGATAGATGAATGTGAAGAGAGTTGGTTCGGCAGACAATAACAACCTCAACGAACACTGGTTACGCTTAACCTCATCGTTTCCATGGTGGCCCTTTTCATGGTCATAAACTTACGATTTAATTTTACGGTAAAATAGTTACATTATCATAAAATTCATTTGCTTGTTTAGGTCATTGGTTATAGCTTAAATTGAGAATTACGAGGTTCATTACAAAATGTAACAAGTCAAAATATTCTTTCTTTCTTCCATCCATCCATATTTCCTTTCTTCTTCTTTCTTTTTTCTTTCCTTTTCCTTCATTTCTTCCTTCCTTCCTTCCTTCCTTTTCCATTTCCTTCTTCCATTTCTTCCTTCCTTCTTTCATTTCTTCTTCCTTTTCCCATTTCTTCCTTCCTTCCTTCCTTCCTTTTCCTTCCTTCCTTCCTTCCTTCCCATTTCTTCCTTCCTTCTTCCTTTTCCTTTTCTTCCATTTCTTCCTTCCTTCCTTTCTTTTTTCTTCCTTTCCCATTTCTTCCTTCTTTCTTCCTTCTTCCCTTTTCTTCCTTTCTTTATTTCTATAGTCCGTTCAGCACTTGTAAGATCTTAGATACCCACGAGGTAGTTCTGCCTATGAATAATTACAAAATGTTTTAATGGAAATCAAGTAGTTGAACGCTTAATTCTAATCGTTTTACTGACTTGACTCTTTCCCGTTCGGGAACTTAGATTTTTAAATCAAAATAATAAAGGTATCTTCTTCCCGGCATTCAAGTCTAGTATTTGAGACGCCCATGATATCCCCCAGGGTATAAATCACTCCGAGTAATTGCACTCTATTTATCACATCTGCTGAGCAATGAGTTTTGCGAGCGAGTCCATTTATTCCCGCCAAAAATAAAGGGGGGGATACAAATTACATCAAAAACGATGGTTTGCTAAAAGCAGAGAAATTAGAGTCAGAAAAGGCGTCGCTAATTGAGTTTTTTCCGATTGTCTTTGATTCTTTTGTGAGGCCATCTTGGGGGAAAAAAAGATAATCTAGTTTTGCCCAAGAGTGAATTTGTTGGATAGGAGTAGCGGTAGGCAGAGTGGGACAGTGAGACGAAAAGGCTTTATCGATTGTGTCTCCCCTGTCTACTCGCCATGAAGAGTGTCAATTGGTGGGGGAGAGAGATAAAGTAAAGAAAAATAGAGGAAGACATCTCATTATGTGCGATAATGCAGCCCGAGAGGCGATAATTCCAATATAATAATAATAATACGAGAATCAGTTTGTTTGTCTGTCCCACCTAAAAATTGAAAATAGTGAAAATAGATAGATAAATAAATAAATAAATACGTTTTCGTATCAGTTTACAAGGGAGAGGAAAGGAAAGGTGTAGAAAAAAAATTAATTCAGTTTTTTAAATTCAATAGTACACACGTAAAGACCGAATTTTAATGATCTCATTAAAAAGAATGGCGCCGTAATGAGTAATAATTTTGGAAGGCTGAAATCTCTTATTATAATGGAGATTGTGTTTTTCTGTCTGTAACCGAAACTATCACTACTCAAGTCACAGTTCCCTTAATTATTAACGTCACATTGTTCATGATTTTATTTTATTTATTTAAACCTTAATTATTAACAAGAAGCGGCTACCCGGCGTTACCTTGTAGGTGAAAAAAAATAATCTCATAAATCCCTTATTATTGAATCACGAGTTGGATCCTTGTAGTATGCCTCTATTAAAATCCCTCTATAAAAACAAAAGACTTTGTGTTGATCCAACCACTCTGGAAATAAAAATTAATGTCTATTATTTAAAATATTAAATGCAAAAAAAAAAATCTATGCTATTATCATTTAAATTTTTTTTAAGTATCTTCACTAATATAAATCAAACCTTCATTATTTTTGCTCAAAAACCAAGAACTGGTGATATTTAATGTGTATATATATTTACTTTGTCATTAATTGTATTATTTTCGAAGTTTCCCCGGACATACACATGCACACAACTGCCCTTTATATATGTATAGAAAATAAAATTATTTTATATTATTAATATTGTTGACCATATCTGCATACTATTAACATGCAATTCTATTTATATATACAACAAAATAGTGGTTTACAGTGTGAACAGGAAGGCTAATTTGCATATTGATGTTAAAAATTTGATTTTAATGAATATGTGCTTAGTATTGAAAGAAGGGGGCTTGGAAAATGATAGAAGAGTTAGTTTCCAAGTGGTTCTATTCTTCGATTATACCCACCTCTGTTTCAAATCTTTTTATCTGCATTCTTATTTAGTTTCATTAGTCTTTCTGATTTAACATTATTACATTAAAACTTAAATACTTTCACCTGGAGGGTGGATATATTTGCTAGTTCAAATAATGAAAAGTGCTAGGAGCAATTCTTAGCTGTAAAAACTAATTCCATACATTTCTTGAACATTAATAAAGGATCGACTTATACACGGGAGTATATATATATTAATCCAATTTCTCCGCTATGAGCAAGATGCAACTCAAAGTCAACTTTGAACAACTAGTCTAAAGTCTGAATTCAAAGTTTTCATTCTCTTGGACCGATTGTTGTACCAAGATTAGAGAACCCCATCTGTCCTATTAACCCATAGCTAGGAGAATAACAGTTGGATTTATACCTTCCAAGATATTTTTAAAAAATGTAAATCCTGATTATCTCGTGTTGCTTATCCGCAGAATTCTTATTTCTTACGAGTGACGTCATCTCAGCTAAATAATGGACCATTCCGTTTTAATCATAAAGAGAGGGAGGAAAATCACTTATTACACAGAAAAAATATAAGAAAGAAAGAAATAGTAGGGGAAAGAGAAATGGGGAGCGATAACGCTAATCTGTTTCAATCGAACATAATGAAAAGGAAAGAAAGATAAAGTGAGAGAGAGAGAGAGAGTTAAATCAAGATTATTATTATTTTTACATATTGAACTATTTAGCAATAGCTGTTAAGTAAACATATCAAACGTTGTAATATTGTGGTATATCCACAGGTCCGGCTAGTGTACAATAATAGGGGAATTATATACGAGCAATACATTTAGCAAAGGCTTAAATACTAGTCATATTAACAGTTCTAAATTAATATCCACTGATATTAACCGGCATTTAAGTATTTTCTTTTGTTATATATATATATATATATATATATATATATATATATATAGCCATTCAAAAATTAACCTGTTCAGCCACTCGCGCAGATGCAGTTTTTTTTAAATGGACACTACGCCTTCGTCTTTAGCAGACGAAAAGATGCATATATATATATATATATATATATATATATATATATATATATATATATATATATAAGTAAAGTCGTCGGGGCGGCCTAAAGTCGGTATCAGCCAAATAGCGAGGGAGTCTATCCCCTTTTCAATAGCGCTAGACCAAGGATATTGTTTTTGGCATCTGAGGTGGGGCGCTACACCTACCATCCGCTCCTTACTTTACCGCACAGATCCCTGTGCTACTCATACGCTGAGTTGGCGAGGACCGGAATCGAACTAGGAACCATGTGGTTTCTAGCCGAACGCTCTACCGACTGAGCTAACCCGTATATATTATTTCCAACATAAAAAGGGGAACCACTCTGACTGATAAATTATTTATAGATCTACTAGGAAAAAAGAAGACGGGGTTAGGGTTAGTTTAATGGGAAAATAAATAATTTATCAGTCAATCGGAGTGGTTCCTCTTTTTTATGTTGGAGTTATAGGAAATAACACACACACATATATATATATATATATATATATATATTCAAATTATGACGAATTTATGTGAATTTTTTTTTTTTTTTTCTTTTTCTGTAGCTAGAAAAACGTCAATTGATTTAAGCAGAATTATGGAATGGTTTTTCAGACTTTTAAAAAGACAAGAACCACCCTTACCAGATCCGCAACCATCACCCCGCGCCTACGCCTTGTTCCTTTGAATCAAACCGTATTTTCCCTCCTTCACCTAAACTCACTCCATCAATAAATGCATACGCTGTGGCTTGTCCGCCTTCTGGGCAGCAAAGCGTGCGTCGTCTCGAGGCCACGCCTTTTGTATGAGGCCGGGGCTTTATTTGAAAACACAAAATGAATGAACAATTGAATACAATAATGTTTTTACTCCATATTTTTTTGTGTGTCCCCATTTTCTCGGTCATTAGTTTTAAAAGTTTATTTGTTTCTGGTCAGGAAAGGGTCAAATTGAATTATGGCAGAGTAAAGGCGTTAAGAGGAAAGCGACAAAGAAAATGAGAAAGAAGGGGGTTATGAATAGGAGATAAAAACAACAGGGAACAAGAAAGAGGCTGAACTAAGGCACTCCTTCCTATAATCCATCAGGCCTGTCGACAGAGCTTAAATACGCCGACAGCATCCCCTGCCAGGGGGGCAATACCCCCCAACCCAACAACAAAGAAGTATCCAGAGTATGACTAAACTGAATACAGTGATGAGGTACACAGTGACCCGGGGGAGTAGTACCTGTTGGGGCCAAATCTATGGGTCAACTATATCTAAAAATGATTCGTATTAGATAGAAATACTTAATACCATGTGCTAATTATTTGTATTAGATAGAATACTTAATACCATATAACTGTGTGCTAATTATTTGTATTAGATAGGAATACTTAATACCATATAACTGTGTGCTAATTATTTGTATTAGATAGAATACTTAATACATATAATGTGTGCTAATTATTTGTATGTATTAGATAGAATACTTAATACCATATAACTGTGTGCTAATTATTTGTATTAGATAGAATACTTACTAATTACTTAATACCATATAACTGTGTGCTAATTATTTGTATTAGATAGAATACTTAATACCATATAACTGTGTGCTAATTATTGTATTAGATACTTAATACCATATAACTGTGTGCTAATTATTTGTATTAGATAGGAATACTTAATACTGTGTGCTAATTATTTGTATTAGATAGGAATACTTAATACCATATAACTGTGTGCTAATTATTTGTATTAATTATTTGTATTAGGAATACTTAATACCTCTGTGTGCTAATTATTTGTATTAGATAGGAATACTTAATACCATATAACTGTGTGCTAATAATAGTTGAAGCTATAATCGTTTACAAATTATAATAAATAAAAGGGTATGAAAAACACACTTTGTTGTTAAAATGAATATATTTTTATATCCTTTTTCATTGCTGATATTGACAATATTTCGATTTATAAAAAATCATCATCAGAACATAATGATAATTAGGTCCGTTTTTAGATGTAAATGTTTTTAATCCGGATTCATCAAGAGAGAAACAGAAAAATTATAATAATTAATTATTTGAAACCATATAATAACTTGCAAATTATTGGCGTAAGAGAGTTTAATGTTATCAAGCATTCTGGCTAGCGAGAAAAGGATTATTCAACCCATAGCCGAGGAGCATAAGGGGGTTCCATACATTTCCCAAGGGTATTAGTCCAAAAGTGAATGTAATAGCGCGATTGGATTCGAACTCGCTTACTACGATGTCGGAGTCCAGCACATTAACCACTACGCCACGGGGACCCGCTCATAAAAAAGTACATTACTAACCTTCTTTTCGATTAATTGGATGCATACCTTTAATTATTTTATTTTCAAATACATTTATAAAATGTTCAAATTTAAAAAATTTAAGCATGAGCATCGACCATTTTTTAAATCAAAAAAATTAATCTTCTTCTAAACCAAAAGAAACAAGATTTTACCATTTCTCGTTGAACATTATAGTGAATATGGATATTATTAGGTATTATTTATTACCAAACTCTACAGGATTGAAACTAATCAAAAGTATGAATATGTAGCAATTCATTTTGTTTATAATAACGCAGACATCGGGTCAACAACACTTGGTAACTTTCACTTTCTAGCTTGTGCGAAAAACTGACAGTTCCCAAGCGATGTTTACGCTATCCTATCGTAGATATATATGTTCTATCACCAATATTGAACACTTTATTAATAAATATAGCAAACGTTATATCTACATGTATACATATGACCCAACTACATAACAGCAGTTTAAAGAACAAAAAAGCAGTACAAAAATGTATTGTTTTTGCTAGGACTTACTAGGAACAAATTAGCTATGAAAATTTATTTAGCCCATTCCGGTCGGATATTGTAACATAATCCGGTGACTTTTAAAGAGTGAAAACCAGAATATGAAGACAAAAGATGTCTCTCTCTCTCATATATATATATATATATATATAATATGAACAAAAAGTGATAAGACAAACAGGAATATGTCTAATATGTTATTTATTCTCAACTAGTTTCGACCTTAGGTCATCGTCAGGAGAAGATTTCTTGTTTGAAGAAATTGTTTTTAGAGAGTTTTTTTAAGGGAGCATTATAAAAGAATTATAGAAATTGAAATCCTGTTCCGGAAAAATATATATATATATATATATATATTTGGGAGAATATGTGCTTAATTGAAGTCGTGCCTAATTTTGAAAGTTAATTAATTAGGCGGGCATACCTATTTAAATGTAAGGCTAAACAAATCGAGAAAAATCAGTTGTTTAGCCTTACATTTAAATAGGTATGCCCGCCTAATTAATTAACTTTCAAAATTAGGTAGGACTTCAATTAAGCACATATTCTCCCAAAAATTGTCGGCTAAAAAAAGCCATATCAAAAACACATCGCTTGTATATTTACTTCTCATATATATATATATATATATATATATATTGTAACCCAGACAAAGGCACAAACTAGCAAATTTTTATTTGAATAATTCCCTTAAAATGTTCTTAAAGAATAGAGCAATTTCCAGTCCAATTCAAAACAGAAATATCATTTTTAGGGTCTTTGTTCGCGAATTCTTGATATAATGGAGATAACTGAGCTGCTGACTAAAATCATTTATTCTTTTCTAAATAGAATCATCAATATCAACATGGGCCATTGTTATAATGAAAAGCCAATGGGTTCGTGGGTCGTCTATGTACTAAATATTGTATGATATTATTTGCATATATTAATTAAACCGTATAATTTCCATGGGTTCGGCTAGTTTTTCACAACAAAAAACTTTGATAAAGGCGCCTTTAAATCGTAAAATCTCTACATTTATATACAACTTGATATATTATCATTTGTATATATTAATTAAACCGTGAAATTCCATGTGCTCAGTTAGCTTTTATAGCTGAACAAAAATCGTTTACTCTTTCCTAAATAGAAGCATCAATATTATTATGGACCGCTGTTATAACAGAACCCCAATGTTTTTACAGGTCGTCTATGTAACTAAATATTGTATAATATTATTTGTATATATTAATTAAACCGTGAAATGCTAAGAAGCTTAGTTTGTATTCGTACAAATTGTATAAAATTCCGTTGTAAACACAGTTTTCCTATTCGAGCAAATATTTGTAGTCAGGGTGTGTGTGTGTGTGGGGGGGTTCGGCTTCTTTGTTTGATGGCATGTCAACCTTCATGGGTTATTTAATGTCAAAGCAATCCTTGTAGAAGAACAGTAATGTTACTACTTAACTAATTGTTGGATGAATAGGGGGGTTCATACCTTTCCCAAGAGGATTCGTCTTAAAGTGAACGTAATTACCGTGGTTGGAGTTCGAACTGGCTTACTACAAATGTCGCAGTCCAGTACGTTTGCCACTACGCCACGGGGACTCTCCAGATTTTTTTTTTATATGCACATACGTAAAAATCCGTTGATTTCGAATTCTTCATCCATTCATTTATTCCAAAAGATTTTTTTTTCTGCTTCTTTCTTCTGACAGCAGCTTAGAAACATCTCCAGGCGAAAGGCTGCAAATCATTTCCCCTGTCCCCACGGATCTTTCTTATTAGTGCCGCTCCTGTAAATAGGTGCCTTGCCATTAAGGGCCTCTTACCACAAAGACGTGAACAGGAAAAGAAAAGAGTGAGGGAGAAGGTGAAAACGAGGCTGGGCGGGAAAACAATAGAGAAGCAAAGAGACACGCGGTGACGGAAGTGGCGGAGGGATTTGTGGTCTGTCGAGAGAGAGAAAAAAAGCGGGGGGTGAGTGACTGGAAGCAGGTGATCCGAGAGGAAACTGTGCACAGACAAATGAGATATTAATCAGCTTATTAATCCGCGCCACTGGAAAATTTGTACCATTATCCATAGATTAAGGGTGTGACTTTGCTGGTCCTCACAATAGGTTCAAGGGGACACTCATCTGTTCAAGGGCGAGTCCTTCACCCTTTATAATACTCTAAGTGTAACCGTCCTGTCGGCGGGTTTTAGAATACGCTGACTGTATTCTCATGCAGAGGGGTAAGACCCTCTACAAAAGGGGTATCTAGAGATGCTGATAGGTACGCGTCCTGCGTCCCTGACGCATGAAAATATATCCATGCGACCCAGTGTTTTTCTTTTTTCTTCCTCGCAATTTCAACCTAACTGTAAATTCATTTCAATAGTTTATTAGAAACGAATTATACAGTATAGGTTACAAGGAAGGAGTTAGATGGCTTTAGTTGGGACCCATAAATTTTCCCGGGGACTCATTCAAAGCAAATATGTGCGTCCCAGCACTATCAAAAAGCAATCATCACATGGCATCTTTGGTAATACACTAAATTGAATCTAGTGTTAAGGCTCCAGCTCTGGGAATGCAGAGTACCCTCTTCATTTTCACTACTACCGGGTCAGTTTGGCCTGGAGTGGTAGTACCTGCTAGTATCCAATCTATGGGTTAAATAGGTATGTTTTAAAATTATGTGTAAAGTAAGTAAAGTTGCGGAGTGGCTTATTGTCGGTATCAGCCGGACAGCAAGGGAGTCTATCCCCTTTTCGCCAGCGCCAGACCAGGGAGATGGGTTTTGTTTGTTTTTGTGAGGTGGATCGCCACACCTACCATCACCCCCCCCCACACACACACACACACTTTACCGCACATATCAGTAAACTTATACGCTGATTTGGTCACGAACTCAGAACCTTCCTATTCCAAGGCGGGTGCTCTACCGACTGAGCTAAGCCGACCCCTTTAATACCTAATGATATCCGTTTTCACTTAATATTTAACGAGAAATAATGAAATCTTGTTATCTTTGGTTCAAAAGAAGATTGATTTTTAATTTAAAAATGGCGGATATTTATGCTTAATTTTTTTAAATTGAAATTTTTCTAAATGTATTTAAAGATAGAATAATTAAAACATGATTAAATAAATGTTGACTAAAATAATTATTTTTAATTAAGTAAAATATTTCTCTGAACTTTTGAGATGAGGCTTGATAATTAGTACTATTTGGATTATTTGGACTATTGTCCTCATCTTTATTGTTATCTGTACGAAGTACAGTTGGACACATAGCATAGTGGATAAAGGCGTTGGGTTAAGACAGTTCTAAGTGACAGTTATCTCTGACTACAGGTTCAATGCTGGTCAAGGAGCAGTAACATAGAATAGTCATTAACACATCTTACCCTATACCCCAGTTAGCGAATTGAGAACAGAATACCCTGTGGACTGAATAAAGGGTTGGGTTCAAAGTGTGATGGCTCCCGATTACGACAAGTTAGAGAGAAGGCTCCCGAGTCCGAAAAGAAGGCTCCCAAGTCCGACAAAAAATACCTGAAGAAGGCCGGAGGGCACATAGATCGAGACGTTGTACAGATAACAATAAAGATGAGGACAATAATCCGAATAATACTGAGTAAAATATATAAGCTATCTTATAAAATCTTATCTATTTTTACTTTTGTAATATATGAGAAAGGAATATAACATTTGATATACATATTTATCAGCCTCTCTCCACAAGGTCATTTTCTTAAGCGGGTTTAACAGGTTTGAATTCAGTTTTCCTTCTCCTAGACTGGTTGTCTGACCATAGTTAAAGAGCCCAGTCACCCCTACTATTTATACATAGCTGGAGGGAGAATAATTGGATTCATACCTTACCCAGGAATATTAGCGCTATGTGAAGTGCAACCAGGATTTGAACTAGACTTGTCTTGTCCATTTCCTATAAGGATAACCATTACACCATGTGTATTAGATAGGAATACTTGATATTATATAACTTTGTACAAAAATATACTACACAAAAAATGTAAGTATAAATGTACAGGATTCCCTAACCTCCAGGCATAGAATAGCCCCAGACGGGTTGACACACCATTAACCAGGCCATTGATTTTTCCACTCCATTGCATACAACGTATATAGATTCTTATATGAAAATAATTTAATTTATTGTCAAAATTTGGCACTGACTTAGATAATAACTAGAAGTAGCTACCCGGCGTCGCTAGGGTTAGGGGGGTGAGATTGTCTCGCAAATCCATTATTACTGAATCGTGAATTGGATCCTTCAAGGATGCTCCATTAAAATCCCCATGTAAAAAAAGACCTGGCGTTGATTCAACCTGGTAGGCACCAGAAAGGGGGGGGGTGCACAGACACCCTCAAAAGAAAATCAGTGTCTCTTATTTAAAATATCAAACGCTAAAAAAATCCATGTTGTTACTATTTAAATGTTATTCCTTTAATTATCTTCATGAATATAAATCAAATCGTCATTATTTCCACTCAAAAAGCAAGATCTGGTTATAGTAAATGTATATATATATATATATATATATATTTACTTTGCCGTTGTTTTATTTTTGTAAATTCAGCCGAACACACATGCATACACACAACTGCCCTTATATATATATATATATATAAAATGATTTTGGGATATTGTTGATGATACATTCAGTTTAGTCGGGTTTTATTCATAGATAAGAACAAACTTGCTTGCCATTCGCAGGTGGCGCTGTGATTAATGCGGGTTGTTTTTTTTTTATCATTATTTGATGTGCCACGTTTAGTTGTTGGCAGGCGAAACTATAGGGGTTTTCAAAACCACGCCCAATATAATGTACACATTGGTGCACGTGTTCGAGTAGACCGCGTGTTCAGAGGGTTTATACAGGTCGAAGTAGAATGGCCGGGTCGCAACCTGGAGAACAGAACCGGGTGGCCGGCCATTCGGTTAGAAAGTGGTCGATCATACTGACGAGAACTTGCAACGTGGGGAAAAAAGAGAGCGTAAAACGGTACGAAACAATTCGTTTATAACAATCTACACCAGTGGTTCTCAAACTTTTTACAGTCAGGGCGCACTTACAGTACGACAGATACTTGATAGCGCACTGTATACAAGATAGGACTAATATGTTATCAAGTTAACTGTTAAATATATAAAAAAAAAACACATTTAACAAAAGCAAACTTAACATACCTCTATGAAGTTTATTCATTCCTGTGTTAATGAGAAACATGAGCTTGATGAGACCTTGCGATTTCTTCAATGTTTGGTCTTATGTTTGAGAGACAAACTCATTTCTTCATCAATGCATTGAAGAGTTCCTCTCTTTTTACACTTAATTGTTGCGAGGGTTGAAAATCTAGGTTCACCTAAATATGAGGCGGAAAATTGCAATAAAATAATTTTTCTCAATGAAATTGTTTAAAACCTGTGTTTTTATTTAGTTGCAAGAAAAGTAACTTATAACTATCATAATAATGTTGCAACGAAACAAGTAGAGTGTTCGTAAAGAAATGGTATAATATAGTAACTTAGTATACATTCTACTTTTCATATCTGGATAGATTTTTTCAGGAATACTATGGAGCGCACCTGAAAAACTCTGGGGCGCACTGTTTGAGAACCACTGATCTACACAAACGAAAAAGAGACTTCCGAATCTGTACCGTTCACACCGGAGACACAAACTTTGATCTTTCCACAATGTCTCAGAACGAATGCTAAGAGAATAAACAAGGAAAGGTCCGATGTTTAAAATGGTAGTTGATGTCGTTAGGTTTTCGTCTCTCCGACCATCAGACGAATTGTTCGTTTCGCTTCTTCCAGTCACCTCAAAATTGCCCTCAGATTAGCAGTCGCCGTCGCCTACGATAGAGCAAGTCCTCCGGTGTCGTCATGCAGCACGCCTGAGTTGGTGCCATGAGCATTCGGCTATATTACATTTTGACAAGTCGAAATCCAAACAAAATAGGAAGGATGTGGAGCAACACTTGGCTTCAAAAATGAATTTCAAAATAAATGAATAATTTCGTGATCATAAATCAAGGGTCGATCTATACACGAATATATACGGCATGAAATGCCAAAAATTAAGATCTACAGAATCGACTATATATCAGGGGAAATGGAAATTAATCTGACAGTGTGTAAATTATATATATATATATATATATATATATATAATATATATGTGTGTGTGTGTGTGTGTGTGTGTGTGTGTGTGTAAGGTAATCAAAGTGACTGGTTGTAAGGGATGATTCTATTTGGGATCTTCAAAATCTCACTGTATAACCATACCGTATGCCCTTGTAGCTGCAAACATATATACATACAAGGATATTTATAAATCCCTAAAGCGAGCTCAATGTATAATAATCAATAAATTAGATTATATACAGAGCAATATTTAACTTTCAAAGAAAGAAAAACTTAAACCGTCATTCCGTAATAATTTATTTCGACCAGAAACTCAAAAGATTTTTAAAAATTAACATTTTTTTTTTTAATTTAAAAAAAAATCTTAAGAGCCTAGTCTCATCGGACGGATTTTACAAAAATAAATGTATTTATTCATTGTAATTTATTTATGTAAAATCCGTCTGATGAGGCTAGGCTCTTAAGATTTAAAAAAAAAATGTTTTAACAAACTTAAAAAAAATCACACAAAGCGGCTTCCTGTCTATAACTCTGCTGATGAGGCATAATAGGCCGAAATGTACATACAGAAATAGACTTTTTCTCGATTTTTTTTACGCCATACATTTAAACAGATAAACACGCCTAATTCATTAATTATCAACTAATTAATTTTCAAATTAGGTATGACTTCAATTAAGCACATGTTCTCCCAAAAATTGTCGGCTATCACCATCTCAAACAAACTGTTTATGTACTCTCCCCCTCTCTCTCTCTATATCATGCTACTACTAACACACTCGTCTACCCGGATTTTAATAGCATGTCAAACCCTCAAAAACACTTCAACTTTTATAGTTCTTCTATAATGCTCCCTTTCAAAAAATCTATAAACAATTTCTTCAAATAAGAAATTTTCTCCTGACGATGACCTAAGGTCGAAACTAGTTGAGAATAAATAACATACAAGAAATATTCCTGATTGTCTTATTACTTTTTGTTCATACTATATATATATATATATATATATATAGCGCCTGCCCTAGTCTGGCACACTGAGTTCGAGTTTTTTTTTTACAGTACCTGCTGTCCCTAAGTGGTCGCCCATTTAAGTGCTTAACAGTCTCATCGTTGCTTAACTAAAGTGATCTGACGGGATGTTGTGTTCATTTGTTACTATTAATTATTCACTGCAGCTGCGCAATTACAACTTCTTATTCTCTCGCTGTTTGCACAACGGGATTCATTTTCTTGTTAATGTTTGACTAATAAGAAAATGTGGGAATTAAACAGGTGGATCTTTTTTTTCTTTTCTTATATTTTTTCTATTAAGAATTGTTTATTTTCTTTATGTATTCAAAGATGATGAGTAGTGACAAGAAGAAGAAGAAAAAAAAGCATCTTTAAAAGATAGATGCTTACTAAACACTGACACATGATTCCTTATGTAATTAGGGGCTACTAGCAAGAGTATCCGACGTTGCCCCGGATAAAAAAAAAAAAATACTTTAAAATTACATTTCTAAAAAAATAATATTATCTAAAATGATCACAGATGAAATTCAAACAAATTTATCGGACAATATGACCTTTAGGCACCCCTTTTGAGATCTCGCTTCATAAGCACATTTTTTTTTCACCCAGTGTGTGTCGAACTCACAAGTAATGACCTACAAATCTAGCTTGTTAACCGTTACACTATACGAGGCGCCTGTAATATTTGATAGATTGGACCATATGACCTTTAGGCACCCCTTTTGCGATCTCGGTTCATAAGCACATTTTTTTCATTTACACCGACAAAATCCGGTTGTTTGTTAACAGACGATTTTTAGAGTTTTTTTTTTAATTATAAAACTCACCCCTAACCCTAACAAACAACCGAAGCTCATACAGTTGCTCGTGTAAAAATTGCGTGTATCTCTTTTGAGACGCCCCAGGCACCGGGCAATAAACCCGGCCCTGCCTCTTTTAGACGATGGAGGCAGGTGCTGCCTAGGAAGACGGTCCGCAAGGATCATGCCGAAGTTAAGTATCAGACTAGTAAATCACATTTTCTGAAGTAGTGTTACAGTTTCCCGATAGCTCAGTGTTTGGATATGGATATCTAAATCAAATTCATACAGTCGACAATAGATTAGTGGACTGGCGGCCAAGAAAATAAGAGGTCCTCGTTTCAGTTGAGGTTTGTTATAAACTTCGTTCAATTATAGTTCCTTCCCTGTACAATCAAGTTTATTACATTTAAAATGTCTTTTTCTATTTTCATTCATTTCCGCTCTGGTCCTTATCACCTATGTCTTACTATAAATCTCTCTCATACACCCCCCACCAAAACACATCTTTGTCTTTTTAAGTTCTTTTTTCATCTGCTGTCTTATACTCTCTCTCTCTCTCTCCATCGCACTTTTCTAGTCTCTTTATTCTGTCCCCCAATCTCATTTCTTCCCTCTCTTTCCTCCCGTTTCTTCTTTGTCTCCCCCTTTATTATCAACTTTCGGTTAAATCGAATTTAACGGACTTAAATTCCACCATCGTATGTCACCCCTCAGGAAAAAAAAAATTACCCAAATTCAAGGAATTAACCGAATTTAATGAAATTTTCAGTGTTGATATATTAATGAATAAAAGATATAATGCACCAGTCATTTTATATAAAAACTTTTATATTTTTTCAGGTCAGTTGACTTTGAACAATGTGTCTTTGAGGCGTAACACAGATTCTCGAAGATACGTGGTTCAGAGTTAACTGACCTGAAAAAATGTAAAAGTTTTTATATAAAATAACTAGTGCATTATATCCCTTTATTCATTAATATATCAACACTGAAAATTTCATTAAATTCGGTTAATTCCCTGATTTTTGGTATTTTTTTCTATTAGCGGGGTGACATACGATGGTGGAATTTCGGTCTGTTAAGTTCGATTTAACCCAATTTTCTATATTCTCCGATTTCTTTGTCCATCGCTTTACCCCCCCCCCTTTCTCTCCCTTTTCTTTATTCGACTCTTCCAATTTTCTCACTCCTACCATATCTCTATTTGCACCTTTTAAATTTTTTTTCTTTGCTTCGTCTTTCCTCTTTCTATCCTTTAATTCATTTTTCCATCTCTTCTCCCCCCCCCTCTCTTTTCAACAGCCCTTTTCCTCTTTCTTTTCTCTTTATTGGCTCCTCTACTTTTCTACCTGTCCCTCTCTCTTCTCTCTCCTTTCGTTTATTCTCTCTCTTCTCTCTCCTTTCGTTATTCTCTCTCTTCTCTCTCTCTTTTCGTTTATTCCCTCTCTTCTCTCTCTCTCTCTCTCGTTTATTCCCTCTCTTCTCTCTCTCTTTTCGTTTATTCCCTCTCTTCTCTCTCTCTCTCTCTCTCTTTTCGTTTATTCCCTCTCTTCTCTCTTCTCTCTCTCGTTTATTCCCTCTCTTCTCTCTCTCTCCTCTTTTCGTTTATTCCCTCTCTTCTCTCTCTCTCTTCTCTCTTTTTCGTTTATTCCCTCTCTTCTCTCTCTCTTTTCGTTTATTCCCTCTCTTCTCTCTCTCTCTCTCTCGTTTATTCCCTCTCTTCTCTCTCTCTCTTTTCGTTTATTCCCCTCTCTTCTCTCTCTCTTCTTTCGTTTATTCCTCTCTTCTCTCTCTTCTTTTCGTTTATTCCCTCTCTCTCTCTCTCTCTCTCTTCGTTTTTCCCTCTCTTCTCTCTCTCTCTCTCTTTTTCGTTTATTCCCTCTCTTCTCTCTCTCTCTCTCTCTCGTTTATTCCTCTCTTCTCTCTCTCTCTCTCGTTTATTCCCTCTCTTCTCTCTCTCTCTTTTCGTTTATTCCCTCTCTTCTCTCTCTCTCTCTTCTCTTTTCGTTTATTCCCTCTCTTCTCTCTCTCTCTCTTTATTCCCTCTCTTCTCTCTCTCTTTCTTTTTCGTTTATTCCCTCTCTTCTCTCTCTCTCCTCTCTTCTCTCTCTCTTCTCTTCTTCGTTTATTCTCTCTCTCTCTCCGTTTATTCTCTCTCTCTCTCTCTCCGTTTATTCTCTCTCTCTCTCTCTCCGTTTATTTCTCTCTCTCTCTCTCCGTTTATTCCTCTTTTCCCTCCTTTCGTTTATTCTTTCTCTTCAGCTCTTTTCAATTGCTTCCTTCTCACCCCTTTATTCTTCCTTCTCTCTCTCTTTTTTTTTTATTACCTGCCCCTTTTCATAACTATCTTTGCTGTCTTTTTATTCTCTCTTTTCCCCAACTTGTCTCTCCCCCTTCTTCTATCTAATGCTTTTTTTTCTTATCATCGTCTTCCTTTTTCTCTCCTCTCTTCTTTTCACCTTTTGATTACCACCATCTTTCCTTTTTCTCTTTTTCCTTCCCTTTCATTATATAATATATATATATATATATATAAGCGATCGCACGGGTTACACGCTTTTTGGGAAAAACAATGCTTCCGGTTTGAATTTAAATTATTTTCTGCTTCTCTCTTGATGAATCCGGATTAAAAACATTTACATCTAAAAACGGACCTAATTATCATTATGCTCTGATGATGATTTTTAATAAATCGAAATATTGTTCAATATCAGCAATGAAAAAGCATATAAAAATATATTCATTTTAACAACAAAGTGTGTTTTTCATACCCGTTTATCTATCATATATATCACCCCTTTATTTCTTAACCCCACCCCTCGCTCTTTCATTTCATTTTCTCATTTCCTTTTCGAGATCCCTAGATTGTTACCTCTCACGCCTCTTTTATATCTATCTCACTCCTTTATCTGTCCTTACTCTCCACCTCTGTCTCTCTCCATTTTCTCATATCCCCCCTCTAGATCCCCCTTATTTATCCTTTCACTATTCCGTCTCTATTTTCTCTCTCTCTCTCATCCTTGCCTTTCCTTCTCTCCCTTTCTTTATATCTCCCTTCCTTTTTTTTGTATTTCTCTCTCTCTCTCTCTCTCTCTCTCTCTCTCTCTCTCTCATCCTTATTACTGCCTTTCCTTCTCCCCCTTTCTTTTATCTCTCTTCCCTTTTTGTCTGTCTCGCACTATCTCTCTCTCTTCCTCTCTCTCTCTCCCTCATACTATCTCTCTCTTCCCCTCTCTCTCTCTCTCTCTCATACTATCTCTCTCTCTCTTCCCCTCTCTCTCTCTCTCATACTATCTCTCTCTCTCTCTTCCTCTCATACTATCTCTCTCTCTTCCTCTCTCACTATCTCTCTCTCATACTATCTCACTATCTCTCTCTCATACTATCTCTCTTCCTCTCTCTCATACTATCTCTCTTCCTCTCTCTCTCATACTATCTTCTCCTCTCTCTCATACTATCTCTCTCTCTATCTCCTCTCTCTTACTCTATATATATATATATATATATCTTTTCTCATTTCTCTCTCTTCTTTTCTCTCTTTTCTCATTTCTCTCTTTTCTCTCTCTTGACCCCCCCCCCCCCCCCCGTTTATCCTTCACCTTCTCTTTCACGATTCCTAAGTATAATTTCTCTGTTCCTCTTTTTTTTTCTTTTTTGCCTTTGCAATTCTTGTAATCCCATTATATATTAGCATGTTTGTTGCTTTTTTTTTTTAAGAGTAAAAAGAATCCCACCCTTTTTTAAATTTTTTTTTAGCTATGGTTGACAGTTCAGCGAATGGGTGTGGAGCCGCCTTCGTTGTAACCTGCAACCAACGCATTGAAAGTGCTAGGAGAAAAGTCGCTCCGAATTTAGCATTCATCTCCATTCTTTTCCCTGCCCCAGCTACGATAATTAGTAAAGTGAATCCTGTCGAGATGACGCCACTGACCAGTCCCTCCCCACCATCTACTCAACCATGGGGCTCCAGCATCTCCGACCCCTGCCAACTGTTTGCCGCCAGATGAATATATGGCCTAAGTTAATCACGAAAATAGCGGCGGAGTATAAATAATTTTGGGAAATGTATATGTCAGAGTGCACTACAACTTCGTGGCTATTGTAGATGTTTAACTGAAGAGGGGGGGTTTGCTTTTTTTTTGTGTTCTTTTTGGGGGGAGGGGGGGCTTTTTTTATTGGGCGCCGCTTCATGAAGTAATTGCTAATAAGCGAGTCTCACAGACTATTATGATTATAATCAGTTCGATTTTTACTGGTTGGTCTACTATTTTAGCTGTAGTGGCGCCTCGCACAATGGGTTGGTCGGTTGGTTTTACGGTATGTCAACCCTTGTTGGGTTATTTGTTAATTTTCACCTTCATTTGCTAATAAGCGAGTATCGCAGACTATTATGATTGTAATCAGTTCGATTTTTGGTTTGGTTTGTTTTACGGCATATCAGCCTCAGTGGGTCATTTAATGCCGATAAAGTTGTTAAATAAATCAATTCTTAATGGATAATACAATTTTTTTATAAATACATTTTTCTATTTAACCCATAGATGGGACCCTAACAGGTACTACCACTCCGGGTCAGAGTGGACCAGGGAGCAATGGTGATGAAGGGGTACTCCACATTCCCCAGTTCGATTTTTACTGGTTGGCCTACTATTGTAGGCTGTAGTGGCGCCTCGAATAGTGTTTTGGTTGGTTGGTTGGTTTTACGGTATGTCAACTCTTGTTGAGTTATTTGGTAATTTAGCCAACTGAAGGTGAAAATTACCGGTTATTTAATGCCGAAGCCAGCCTCTTTTTTCTTGTTTGCAAGCAATTATATACTTTCAATCTCATGTAATGATGATGATAGCTTCAAGTAACAAATTCTAATATAAATTGTAGAATAATCATACTAGTCCCAATTACCGTCGAATTGGTAAGACAAGGCAGCAATTAGTCGTAACTCAATACGAACCTATCTTGCTGCATTACCACTGCAAAATGCCAGGTTATTTATGAAGCCTCATAACATCATAGAAACCAAGCAACCAATCAGGACTCTTTTTCTTGTTTGCAAGCAATTATGGCTAAACTTGCAAATCGTCGTCAAAATTAAAACGGAAAATTTTGACGACTATATTTTGAAAGTAAAATTAGTTTAAAAAATCCGATTCAAAATACTTGACTATTTTTTTTTTGGGGGGGGGTAAGTCAGGTTAGTAATTGTTTTATTTCATTTATTTAACGAACCTTTAAATATTTTCTAAACTAAAATATTTATGTGCAATTTAGAAAATATTTCAAGATTCGTTAAATAAATGAAATAAAACAATTACTAACCTGACTTTAGTTTGATGTGTTGCAAATCATCGTCAAAATTTTCCGTTTTAATTTTGATGACGATTTGCAAGTATAGCCGCAGTTATTTTATAGGGGACTCTTTACAGGATTCCCCTTTCAGATAGAAAATAACAACAACAATTATAGATGCAGTGATCATTTCTGGAAGAAAGATAAATTATGGCATAACAAAATTCCTTTAAATATATCACATCTATCTATTAATCATGGAGATTCGCTTCCGGTTTTTGTCTGTAACAAAAATTACGTCACTGCTTACGTCACATTACCCAAAATCGTCATAACATAGAATAAATACACTCAAAATTTGAACATGCAGCATTCGAGAGTCCTCATTGTTTTTTTAAAACAAGTTTTAATAAATACATGACTGGTATTATATATCTATATATAGTTTGTTTTATTTTAATACATATTTAAAGTTTACATTTCAAATTGTTTTATATTTTAATCCTTTAATGAATTTGATGATTTTACTTACTTAGGGTACAAACTCGCTGACATTGAATTTTTTACTCCCACCCCTCAGGCAATATGTTTCAAAAATCTATTTTTACGCCACCCGGGGGTTGTTTTTTATATTTTGTACTAGTATATATTTATATTGATATATGCATACTGTTTGTTTAGTTTTTAGAGAAAAGCGAAGTTAGACTATTACTGAATGGGCCAGGTAATAGCCTAACATTAATATTAGATCAATGTATATGCAATATGGTTATACAATTTAATTGGTTTATTGAGATAAATAAAGTAAGGAAATTACTGAATGACTACCACGACTTGGTAGAGCATTACCCCTCTGCTGAGGAGAGACAGTCAGCGTATAGAGCGTAAAACAGATAATAGGTATTATTTATTACTAAATTTTACAACGCTGAAACGTTCTAATTGAAATTACGTTTGATTTCTTTGTTTCATGTCATATCAATATTCTGGAGTCATCTTATGCCATCCTTGTAGAAGTGGTTCTTTTTAACCAATATGTTAACTGGGGGGTGAGGGGGTTCGTACGTTTTCTTAAGGGGAATTAGCCCGAAAGTGAAAGTAATAGCGCGACTGGGGTTCGAACCTGCTTACTACAATGTCATAGTCCAGCACGTCAGCTACTACGTCACGAGGACCCCACACACACTAACTAAGAATAGGAATATACAAAATAAGTACATTTCATATATATTTATACAATCTTATTTCTCTGAATTTTTTTAGATGAGGCTTGATAATTAGTATTATTTGGATTATTCGGACTATTGTCCTCATCTTTATTGTTATCTGTACAACGTTTCGGCGGATGTGCCCTCCGGTTTTCTTCAGAAGAAGGTTCCCGAGTTCGAGAAGGCTCCCGCGTCCGACAAGAAATACCTGAAGAAGGCCGGAGGGCACATCGGCTGAAACGTTGTACAGATAACAATAAAGATGAGGATAATAGTATGAATAATGCAAATAAACTAATTTTATTTTTGGTTGCAGAGTTTCAGTACTTTAGAGTTTGTTCAGGAATAATACCTAATAAAATCCGTTTTAACAATATAGTGTTCCATTAGACACGGAACCTAATATATTTGGTGAAGAAGAATACATTTTATTAAAAGATTGTTAGGTGTGCATTTATTTGTAGCGCTACAGTATGTTTGTAATTTACTAAGCTTAGTCTGGTACAAGGCCATGAATATGGAGCACTTGTTAATCATCGACCTCACTAACGATGGTCTACTAACCTAACTCGCTAACAATTACTCCACCCGATGTATCCGTTTGTATAAGTATGGTTGCCTCGAATTAAAAGCTAACAATGGGGATCTTAACTTTGGAGGACATGATTTCACTGTCCTTTCTATTTACTTCATTCTGTATACAGTGATACCTTAACTTAGTTTGGTTTGGTTTGTTTTACAGCATATCAACCTCAGTGGGTCATTTAATGCCGATAAAGTTTTGAAATAAATCAATTCTTAATGGATAATACAATTTTTTTATAAATACATTTTTCTATTTAACCCATAGATGGGACCCTAACAGGTACTACCACTCCGGGTCAGAGTGGACCAGGGAGCAATGGTGATGAAGGGGTGCTCCACATTCCCCAAACCTCCAAAACTGGAACCTCACCATCAGATAGAGTTCAACCTCATTCCCAGGACCCTCGGTCCCCGCCTTCTAGCACCAATATGATAAAAAAAAGAGTTTGGGGCTTGCCATAAGGGAAATAGGGCTGGGAAAATCATATAGGTGCTAGGGCTTGACGTGACCAGTCGATTGATTGGAGGGGACCTCTTCAACCGCTCGTCTAGCCCAAGAAAGGGCCAAAGTGGAGTATTGCAAGTCACAGACTGCTCACCCACCTCGATTCTATCCTTAAGCATCACGGGTCGCCACCCACGGCTAATAGGTGGCCCCATTGGGGGAGTCTTACCCCTCTGCAGAGGTGCTGTCTGTGCATTCTAACACCCCAGCCGACAGGGCGGTTGACTTAATTCCGCTCGTATCTCAATTTCCTCGTATATCAAACCAATTTTTCCCATTGAAATAAACTGAAAGGCCATTATTCCGTTCCACCAACCAAATGTTTTGTTACATCCTTTTAAAATAGAATTTTAAAAAATAGCACTATTGTTTAAAAACATAAAATAGAATGTAATGAATTATGTGCTGTAATTGTTGAGAATTTTACATATAAGGTGTGTGCTAGATCCTCGCTCTTACTTATAAACTAGGCGAGACCATGGGATCTATTTCTTGGCCAATCACTGTCAGTACTCTGAGGCTGATACAATACTTAACCGACCCTACTGGTCATAATTACTGTAACATTCATGGACGACGGACATAGGATTAAATCACTGGACCTTTACCAATACGTAGGATAGGACTTATACGCTTACCAAAGGATTCCATAACACAGGACTTTCTTTAAGCCCTTTTCAACTGGCCAAGGAGGGCACTTAAAAACTTTACAGTAATGTTTCAATGTTCTTTTTTTTTTTTTTTTTTTTTTTTTTTAAATATTTTTTTTTTTTTTTTTGGCGTAATAAATATGGAAACAAATGTTTTTATGAACTTATTAACATAAGCGTATCTGAAGCTCGCTCGTACCTAAAATTTTTAGCTCCCAACACAAAGCAAAAATAAAATGACTGCTCGTAACCCTGACACTCGTAAGTTGGGACACTTGCAAGTCAAGGTACCACTGTATTTGCATACTAATAAAATCTCACATGTCCGGTGGTATCAGTACTCTCTCATGAAATGGAGTGAGAGCAGCACCTGGTGACCAAGAGGTTTGTGATTCCCTAACAGCTGACAGCAAGAGAGGAAACGATATTTACGACCCGACAAACGGATTCTTTCGATAAGGTCTCATTGGAATTTTGCCACCAAATTTTTCCCAAGAGGTCAATTTTGCCTAACCAAATTCTTGGGAAAAATCTGGCAGCTTTCCGAAAAGAAATATCCATTGAAATAGTTTGGAAAACGGCGGCCTGTTTCCGCAATGTTGCCGGTCGGTTGTAAAGCCTGTAAAAATAAATACTAGACTCGTTTTATGACTGGCTTAAAGGTTTATATTCTTTCAAGACAGGAACTTCAAGTAAATCTCTTGTGTTCTTCTCAAGCGCTCTAATACATTCTGTTCTTGCCCACTCAGTGTCAAAGACATAGTCGGGGTGATCTATTATGGGTCTCAGTCGGAGGGAGAGGGAGTCAATCTCCTTATCACTTGTGCTAGACCAGGGATATTGTTTTTGCGTATAGATATGTTTAAAAATGAGTTTAAAAGAAAAATTGAATACCCAACAAGAATGAGTAAAAAAAACAAAAACATCTTAGGCATAAAATAATCCGACATGGGTTGACATGCCGTAAAACCCAACCAACCATCAAAGCCAACCCTTAAATCGTTGCACAGAACATATAAAGTAATGTTGGGGGAGTCGTCTATTGTCGGTATCGGCTGGACAGCGAGGGAGTCTATCCCCTTATCGCTGTTGCTTGACCAGCGATATTGTTTTTGGCGGCTGTGGAGTGCCACAACTGCCACCAGATCCCCACTTTACCTTTACACAAATCAGATTATCCAAGCTGTGCTACTCATGCGCTGGGTTGTCGAGGGCCGGTAGCGAACCCAGAATCTAGCGATTGCTCAGGCGAATCCTTTACCGGTTGAGCTAGACCGGCCCTAGGAGACAGAAACCCCACACTTATTACATCAACAGAGTAAGAACTGAAAATAATAAAATGGTTTTATATATATATATATATATATCTTATTATAATGGAGATTGTGTGTTTTTCTGTCTGTAACCGAAACTAAATCACTACTCAAGTCACAATTCCCTTAGTTATTGACGTCACATTCACCATGACTTTATCCTTATTTTAACCTCAATTATTAATAAAATTGTTTTACATTATTAATACTTAACCATATCTACATGCTAACAACATGGTTTTATTATATACAAAATCGCGGTTTACAGGTGAACGGGAAGGCTAATTTGCATATTGATATTAAAATAATAATTTTAATAAATATATGCTTAGTAATTGGTTTCTAACTGTTTGGTTTTATTTTAATGAATATAAGCAAAATCTCTTCAATGAATCTTAATGAAATCCATTAACAAGAAAAGATTACTGTCATTTTATTCTTTACTTCCTCTTTTAACTAAATACTTAAATTAGAAAAATAACAATGAAAGACGAGAGTGATAAGAGTAAAGATTTCAGTTGTTCTATTTTTCGATTATATCCCCCTCTGTTTCAAATCTTTTATTTTGCATTCTCATTCATTTTCATTAGCCTTTCTAATTTAATATGATATTTTATTATATTAAAATTTAAATACTTGCGCCCGGAGTGTGCATATATTTGCTAGTATATATAATATTAACCCCTCACTCCTATGATTCTTGGATGTCACACAAGGTCTGTTTAATATGGGGTGCTCCGGAGGAAGCATGCATCTCGAGAGGCGAGTGCATTCTTCTGCAGTGGCGCCAAGCAATCAACCCAGCTTTTACCCCTTTTAGGCAAAGAGGCAGGTACTGCCTGAATGGGTGTCTCTGGAACTCAGCCATAAATAAAAAATAAATAAAATAAAATAAAATAAAAAAAAACACTCGGTGCAGATGCCAGGAGGAATCATTATATATTAATACGCATGTCCCTGTCGTTCATGTGTGTCACGCGAAGAAAGGGTAAAATGATATTTATATATCCATAAAAGACGAATATAATGAAAAACAAAAACCGACTATACGTCTGCTTTCCAACCTTCCTCACCCAATAAACCATTCTCTGTAAGACTTTATTCTGCCACCAGTAGTTTTGTAGAAATAAAGAACACAAATCATTTTATCTCTCGACAATTTGAACACAATCAAATCATTTTTCTTTCGGATTTGAATAAACAAGGTGGTGAGTTAAATAAAAGATAAAAATTATCATTATTACTTTATAATTTACAGGATTTTATCGACCAAAATGGAAATCAGAAAAACATTATTGAAATTTCTCCCGAAATATGTCTCCATCTTCATATACTTTTAAACGTTTTATCCATCACAACAATTTCTTCCCATTCAATATCAGAAAGAAGACGAAAGAATATGTTTTGAAGAAAATAGACCCTACGATTGAATTAATTTATTGTAGACAAAATTTAGCAATTAGTAATATTCATAAGTCGTCGAGATAGCCTAAAATCGGTATCAGCCAGATAGCGAAGGAGTCTATCCCCTTTTCACAAGACCAAGGATATTGTTTTGTTTTTTTTGGCGTCTGAGACGGAGCACCACACCTACCATCAGCTCCTCACTTTACTGTGCTATTCATACGCTGAGTTGGGGATGGCCGGTATCAAATGGGTGTTAGTTAGTGGTTAGTAAATTTGAGATCTTTTTACGGTAAGGCAAAGGGAATGGAAGATAGATCTCAACTATAAAAAAACTTTTTTTTAAAAACTATGTATTTAATAATCCCTCCGCACGAGCGGGATACATTTTTAAGCGGAGTTTAACAGGTTTGAATTATACCTGTTGCCATACTCAGGTTAAAGATCCCAGTCTGCCCTATTATTTTATCCATTAGCATATATGAATTTAATTCATACCTTTCCAAGGGCAGCGATGGATTTGAAATTCGCGCCGTGTCCAACCAGTCCATCGGTATATTCCAGGCAAGAAAGTGATCAAGCTTTGTGAGATGGGCATCTTTTTACAGCGAGAGAAGAACAAGATATTGAGGATGAGAGACATATCTCTTGGTATAGTTTAAAATCTAGACGACTTTAATAATACCTGGAAGTTTGGTTGAAATTGGATTAAAAATATGGTGAGACCTTAGTTATACAGACGGACGAACATTTGACAAATTATATAGATAAGAAGCAAAAAGCCTTCGATAGATTCTCACATCCGAAGATATGTGTTTCGCTTCAATTCTAACACCAAGGAATAACATCAAAGATGAAACTTTTGGATATATATATATGTATGCAAAAGTTTCATTTTTTTTTTGTCTTTTTTTAATTTATTTTTTTTAAACCATCTTCTTTTAAAAATATTTTCAAATGAAGAAAATCTTATCGTTCTATTATTGTTAATAGCGTCCATTTCAAATATATTGACGTTTCTTGTCTTCGATTTTTTTTAAAAGGGTGGCATCTTGGCTATAGTTTTTTTTTTTTTAATTTATATAAAAAAATTAACGTTTTATATGTAGTTTTATAAAATAAATAAACGTGTGTGTGTGTGCGCGCGCGTGCGTAATTGTAGGCATACATCAATATAATGATATGACGAAACCATCACAACAAAAAAGCCTAATTTATTTCAAATTAACAAATATTCATCTCACAAGGTTCGTTATTTTAATTGTAACTTTATCAGTGATCGCATAGTCACTTTTCAAAATAATGAAACACATCGCTGATTTGGAAATGTTTTTGTTTTTTGCCTATAGATTTTGTCCGTTGCATCCAAAGTCCGTAAATGTAGAGAAATTATATATATATATATATATATATATATATCATCCACAGACACCGTGTTTCGACGTTTCACGTCTCTTCAGTGGGGCTAGACTTAGCAACCACTTCTACCCGAGAGTGAAACTCGACTGACTTTTCATCAGCATTTTCCTGAACTTTTTGATATTTATATACACTTTTACTGCAAACTCTTTTGAGCTTTTTTAATGATAAACATGCTTATAATTTTTTAAAATAAAATTTATTTTATTTTTAATATATATAATAATATATATATAATTCTTAACATTTTAACCGTCTGATGATTGTTGCAAGTACGCATGAAACTGTAGTTACAGGATATTTAACCTTTGATTTTAAAGCTGCTCTGCGATTTTAGCATTGAGCGCCTTCGTATGCTAATACTTTTCACATTCATTTTCCAATATAATATAATATATATATATATCTTATGATCACTAGAGAGCTCAATCAGTAAATAACGGACGGGCCTTACATTACGCAAACGGTAAAAGTCAGTTAAAGTCCCTTCTAGAGAGCTCTACCGGGTTTTGGGAGCATATAATAGTCATCCACAAACACCGTATATCTTATTATAATGGAGATTGTGGGTTTGTCTGTCTGTAACCGAAACTATGTTATTATACAAGTCACATTTCCCTTTGTTATTTACACACATTCTCCATGATTTTATTTTTTATCTAAACCTCAATTATTAGTAAAATTGTTTTACAACATTAAGACTGTTAACAATATCTACATACTAATAACATGCAATTATATTTATATATTCAACGAAATAGCAGTTTACAGTGTGAATGGGAAGGCTAATTTGCATATTGATCTTAAAAATTTGATTTTAATAAATATATGCTTAGTATTATTGATTTCTAATTGTTTGGTTTTTTAATCAAAATAAATCTTAACAGAAATCTATTAACATAAAGAAATAACTGTAATTTTATTCTTTTCTTCCTATTTTAACTAAATAGTTAAAATTAGGGAAATTTACCACTGAAGATGGGAGTAAGGGAAAATGGTGGAACAGTTAGTTTCAAAGTTGTTCTATTTTCCGATTATACCCCTTCTGTTCCATATTTTTATCTGAATTCTTATTCAGTTTCATTAGCCTTTCTAATTTAACATATTTTATTATATTAAAACTTAAATACTTGCACCCGGAGGGTGCATATATTTGCTAGTATATAATAATAAGGCAATGATGTGACGGACAAAATGACAAATAAAAAATCTGGTTCCACTTTAAATGCAAAACAAATTAACACGACCCTAAAATAATTTGCCAGTAAATGTGTCCACCTCTTCCACACAGATACACGTGCGTACACACACACAGTTTCCAACCCTGAGTCTGTTACAAAAAAAAAAAAAAAAAGAAATGTTACCTAAAAGGACGTGATTTTTATTTACTATTTTTCCTGGCATCAATTTGAAAAAGCGGTGGCTGAACTATGTCCGTGACACCTCTTTTGGCCGGAGTCCAAATTTACATAAAGCCACTCAACAATCGTGCACGAGTGTGATTGTCGACACCCCTTGGGCGAGTGATGCAGGCCAGTAATGTCTGCCGAGAGTTCACGCGATACGTTGTTTGCCGCTTTGTTTGTAAAACAAAACTGTTATGTTCGCACTGACACCACTTTGTCGTCTATCTTCACCAGGGCACATACAGACAAATGAATATTAACGAAGCCACTTGAAAAACTTGGCACCTACGTTCAATGTGAGGTGATTTGTAAGTGCAACAGGGAAGAAAGGTCTTCGTGTCGTATTTCAAGTCACGTAACTGGCTGGTTTTTATCTCTGGGGCCCCTCAACTACCGTCACTATCCGGACACACCTATGGACTTCCATATTTATTTGTTGCCATTACTATGAAGCGTGCTTCCGTGGGCACATCTGGTGTCATCTCGCATCACATTGACTACTATCACTACCCTTGCACAATTCCATATCAATTCATATCATCATTTTAAAGCGAGATTCGTGGGCCATGTTTCGCTTAACTGTCATGAGCTTCTTTCATATCTATTTTTGTCATTACATGAAGCGAGCTTCTCACATCTCATAGTGCACATTAAGGCGAGCTTCCGTGGCACATCGAGTGTTTCTTAACTGTCGTTACACAATCATGAGCTTCTTTTATGTCTTTTTTTGTCATTACGAAGCGTTCTTCCGTGGGCACATCTGGTGTCATCTCGCATTTGACTACTATCACTAACCTTGCACAACTTCCTATCAATTCATAGTCATCATTTTAAGCGAGCTTCCGTGGCACATCTGGTTTCATCTCGCATCACCTTGACTACTATCACTACCCTTGCGTACTTTCCATATCAATTCCTTGTCATCATTTTAAAGCGTGCTTCCGTGGGCACATCTAGTGTTCTGTTAACGGTCACTACATTGCACAATCATGAGCTTCTTTCATGTTTATGTATTGCCATTACTATGAAGCGATCTTCCGAGGGCACATATACATAGTGGTTAAATTGAACATAACGGACCTAAATTCCACCATCGTATGTCACCCCGCCAAAAAAAAAAAAAAAAATACCAAAAATCAGGGAATTAACCAAATTTAATGAAATTTTCAGTGTTAATATATTAATGAATAAAAGATATAATGCCCCAGTTATTTTATTTAAAAACTTACATTTTTCAGGTCAGTTAACTTTGAACTACGTATCTTTGAGAATCTGTATTACGCCTCAAATATACGTGGTTCAAATTCATTCCCTGATTTTTAGTATTTTTTTTTCTTTCGGCGGGGTAACATACGATGGTGGAATTTAGATCCGTTAAGTTCGAATTAACCTAGATAGTGCTATCTGGAATTTCGGTCATATTCATTTGATGACATTACCATGAGCATCTCGTCATGGTTAAGAAGCTAGTCTCTAATATCAATTACTTCTGAGTAGCGAGTTCGATCCTCACTGGGTGCCTTATGCCAAATCTAGGTAATTTTTAGTTTTATAGAGAACGTCGTGTGGCATAATGGTTAGCTAGTCAAGCCGATCATTTTTAGTGAGTTTGATTCTAACTGAGTGCACCATTAATCTCACCTTATACCAAACTAAGCTTAGGAAATAATTATGAGATGAGCTTCCGTGGGCACATCTTTTTGTCGGGGTTATCTTTGTGGATGCTCTACCGACTGAGCTATGCTTCTCAAACTTTATTAAATTGGCTCTACACCTTTTTTTTTTTTAGCAATGACCGTCTAAACTTCCAGCATTAGCTATTTTCAGACATATAAGAAATGTGGAGGCGCTTTGTGTAATGGTTATCATCGTAGGAAATGGACGAGGCTCCTTTGCATTTCACATAGCGCTAATATATTTGGGAAAGGTATGAATCCAACTATTCTTCCTCAAGCTATGAGTAAATATTAGTACAAACTGAGCCTTTAACTTTGTTTAGGCAACGAGTCTAGGAGAAGGAAAACTTAATTGAAACCTGTTAAATTCCATTTAAGAAATTGACCTTGTGTCACATCCTACTTATATGGAGAGGTTAGTAAATATATACACGAAATGTGTTATAAAGGTATTTAGCGGACTGTCGCTTATAACATTTCATTCAAACCCTATCAGATTTCCTATTTTGAAATTCTGTGAACGTCCCTCTGGTAATAATATCAACATATTGAACGTTCGTGTAATACAAGGTGCGGCAGAAATACCTATCATGTTTTGAATTGTCACTTGTGAGGTGCAAAAGAACTTATGTGAGTGGTAGCTCCATCTTTTTCAGATATAATTAGTTACAATAATCGGTTGGACCGGTTTACACTATGTTTGGTTTGTTTTGTGGCATATCAACCTCAGTGGGTCATTTAATGCCAATAAAGTTTTGAAATAAATCAATTCTTAATGGATAATACAATTTTTTTTATAAATACATTTTTCTATTTAACCCATAGATGGGACCCTAACAGGTACTACCACTCCGGGTCAGAGTGGACCAGGGAGCAATGGTGATGAAGGGGTGCTCCACATTCCCCAAACCTCCAAAACTGGAACCTCGCCATCAGATAGAGTTTAACGTCATTCCCAGGACATGTAGACCCGCAGCCACCGCCTTCTAGCACCTATATGATAAAAAGGGGTTGGGGCTTGCCATAAGGGCAATAGGGTTGGGAAAATCATATAGGTGCTAGGGCTTGTCGTGACCAGCCGATTGATCAGAGGGGGCCTCTCCGACCGCCCGTCTAAGCCCAAGATAGGGCCAGAAGTGGTTATTGCAGCCATGAACTGCTCATCCACCTGGGTTCTATACTTAAGCATCACGGCGCCACCCACGCCAACAGGTGGCCCCAATTGGGGTTTACACTATGTGTTAACCTGTTTGAAACTTTTTTGAAAGGCTGGTGAATCTTTAATTACTAAGTAAAAGCAAAGTCAACGTAAAACCTATAGTCGGTATCAGCCTGACAGCGAAGGAGTCTATCCTCTTTTTACTAGCGCTAGACCAGGGAGATTGTTTTTGTCTTTTCTTCTAAAACTTTTTTTTTAATGATGTTTCTACTGATGTTGTAAGAACCGAAACTCCCCGAGGAACCAAGCATTGACATCACTGACGACGCCCTCTAATACGTATTAAAATGCGTACATATTCAATAACTAACTTTTAGTTAGGTAATCCCAGTCTCC
>CM042142.1:115365111-115392611 GCA_023376005.1 Doryteuthis pealeii
GAAAGATGTAAAAGTTTTTAAATAAAAATTATATCTTTTATTCATTAATATATCAACACTGGACATTTTCATTAAATTCAGTTAATTCCCTGATTTTTGGTATTTTTTTTTCTTTCGGCGGGGTGACGACGGGGGAATTTAGGTCCGTTAAGTTCGACCTAACCATTATATGGTTTCAAATATTCCTATCAAATCTATTAATAATGGAGATTCGCTTCCGGTTTTTGTCTGTAACAAAAATTACGTCACTGCTTACGTCACATTACCCAAACATCATAACATAGAATAAATACACTCAAAATTTGAACATGCAACATTAGACAGTCCTCATTGTTTTTTTTAAACAAGTTTTAATAAATACATGACTGGTATTATATATCTATATATAGTTTGTTTTATTTTAATACATATTTAAAGTTTACATTTCAAATTGTTTTATTTTTTAATTCTTTAATGAATTTGATGATTTTACTTACTTAGGGTACAAACTCGCTGACATTGAATTTTTTACTCCCACCCCTCAAGCAATATGTTTCAAAAATCTATTTTTACATCACCCGAGGGGCGTTTTTTTATTTTGCTAGTATTAATAATTTCCAAACAGATCTATTTGACCTATAGATCAGATTCTAACGGGTACTACCACTCCGGGACAGAGTTGACATGGAAGTAATAGCAATGAATTTACTTAGTTGTGACACAGGACCAGAGGTATGGGGCGCCCGGTGAGAGTCAAACTCACTAGGCTGGCTTGCAAATCATTGCACCACCAGAGGCGTTCAATAATGAAAATATAGCAATGTGACACGAGCACTGTCTAACAATGACACTTCCATGACCTAAATGATTAAGGCGTTGTCCATGGGAGAAACAAGCTCTCTAGATAAGGGATAATTTACTTTAAAGCTCGGATGGTCGGTCCACGTAGAACGTTGCGGTGAAATTTTTACAAAAAAAAAGGGGGGGGAGGTTTTCGAATCCGACATGAAGGCCGGAGGGCACATCGACCGAAATGTTGTGCAGATAACAATAAAGATGAGGGCAATAGTCCGAATAATCCAAATTGTCAAGGCTCATCTCAATTTTTTTTTAAAAATTAGTTTTAAAAAATAATGGAAGCAAAGATAATGTTGGTTTGGCTGACTTCTGATTTAGGTCGGAAAATTAAAACGGAAAGTTTTTTGGTGGTCCCCAATGACAGTTTAACTACAGTCTATGAATTAACATTTTGCGAATTGGGTTACAGTTTTAGGGGATTAAGATTGTTTTTAATTACGTATTGCTTTAAAAAAAATAAACAACAAAAACCCAGATTACTATACATTCAATTAACCATTGAAATTAATTATTGAATCTATTATTGAGACACTTGTTTGTGTTAGTATTGCAATGTATAATTTCAATTAAACTTAGTTTTAAGAAATACTTTTCAACATTAAATGTATAGTAATTTGGTTTTTTTGTTGTTTATTTTTTTAAGCAATACGTAATTAAAAACAACCTTAATCCCCTAAAACCGTAAACCAATTCGCAAAATGTTAATTCATAGACTGTAGTTAAACTGTCATTGGGGACCACCAAAAAACTTTCCGTTTTAATTTTCCGACCTAAATCAGAAGTCAGCCAAACTAACCTTAAACCACAACCCCAACACTAACCCCTAAGCCTAACCCTAAACCCCCCTAGTTAAAATTAACAGTTTTATTACAAAGTTTGTGGGTTCTGTTTTTCTGGGTCACCGGTATACAGGGTGACCCAGAAAAAACAGAACCCAAATTATTTATTCATTTTCCCATTCAACTAACCCTAAACCCCAACCCTAGACCCCCATAGTTAAAATTAACAGTTTTATTACAAAATGTGTGGGTTCTGTTTTTTCTGGGTCACCCTAATTTTGACAACTTTGTGCAAGTTCAGCCGTCAGCCGTTGGTTTTGCCGGTTTGTAACTCTTTAATTCATTACGTCTTGTTGTAAAAGTTCCTGAGTTTAAGACATTGCTGGGGTCTAATGTAGACTCTCCACGCCTAGACTGTAAAATTAAAAGTATTGTGAAGAACATTTTCTTTTTTCTTTTTTTTTTTTATTTTCTGTTTTTTTTTTCTTTCTAGCGACTATAATCATTTATTTAAAATGAAATAAAAATAACAGATGGAAATTAGTGTTTTGACCGGCCCAGATATTTACGTTCTTTACAGAAAGGGGTTGTTGATTCGAAAAAAAAAAAATGCATCTTATTCCCCCCGCCCCCAACAGTCTCCCTCTCCCTCCACCCAGGAGCAGCTGTGCAGGGAGATTATAAAGCAACCATTCATAGCAACGCACAATGCATTAAACATACTTTTCTTTTTTTTTTTTTCACTTTTTTTTCTTTCAAACTTTACATTTCTTTCATTGTCTACCCCTTTCCCTTCTTCATTTTTTTCCAGCCTCCCGTTACACAATCTTATACTCTCTCTCTATTTTTTTCTCTTCTATTTCTCTCTCTTTATCGTTCCGTTAAAGTTTTTCAAAATATTTCTATTTTCTAGTCGACTTCCTCTTCGTTCTTGTCGGCGTCTTTCTTTCGGACTTTTTTCATTCCTTTAATATATCTTTCATTAATTATTTTCATTCTTTCAGCATATATTTTATTATGTAATCTTATTCCTTCGGTATATATCATTCATCATTCAATTTCATTCCTTCGGTATATATTTTTCATCATTCAATTTCATTCCTTCGGTATATATTTTTCATCATTCAATTTCATTCCTTCGTATATATTATTTCATCATTCATTTCATTTCATTCTTTCTGTATATATCTTTCATCATTCAATTTCATTCTTTCTGTATATATCTTTCATCATTCAATTTCATTCTTTCTGTATAATATCTTTCATCTTCAATTTCATTCTTTCTATATATCTTTCATCGTTCAATTTCATTCTTTCTGTATATATCTTTCATCATTCAATTCATTCTTTCTGTATATATCTTTCATCATTCAATTTCATTCTTTCTGTATATATCTTTCATCGTCAATTTCATTCTTTTGTATATATCTTCATCGTTCAATTTTCATTCCTTCGTATATATATTTCATCAAATTTCATTCCCTCGGTATATATCTTTCATTATTCAATTTCATTCCTTCGGTATATATCTTTCATCGTTCAATTTCATTCCTTCGGTATATATCTTTCATCGTTCAATTTCATTCCTTCGGTATATATCTTTCATTATTCAATTTCATTCCTTCGGTATATATCTTTCATTATTCAATTTCATTCCTTCGGTATATATTTTTCATTATTCAATTTTATTCCTTCTGTATTTATTTTTCATTATTCAATTTCATTCCTTCTGTATTTATTTTTCATTATTCAATTTCATTCCTTCTGTATTTATTTTTTCATTATTCAATTTCATTCCTTCATATATATTTTTCATATTTCATTTCATTCTTCATATATATTTTTCATTATTCAATTTCATTCCTTCGTATATCTTTCATTATTCAATTTCATTCGTCCTGCAAATCTCATTTTTATTCTCTCAGCATAACTTATCACCATTTTTTCCGTGAATCTTTCATTATTTTTATTCCTTCATTGAAATTTACCAGTTTTTATCTCTTGGGCATATTTTTCTTCATTCAATTTCATTCCTGCAGCAAATCTTATTCATTTTTTTATTTCTTCAGCAAGGCTTTCATTATTTTCATTCCTTCAGCGAAACTCATCATTTTTGTTCCTTCATCTTCTTTTTCATTATTTATTTTCATTCTTTCTGTAAATCAGCGTATCTTTCATTATTTCCATCCATTCACTGAATCTTTCATTATTTATTTTCCTTACATCAACATATCGTTCATTATATATCTCTTTCATTACTTTCTCCCAGTGATTCTTCTTCTCCAATCTTCATTCTCGGATTTTTTTTCCTCAGTTTTTTTCTTCTTTTAACTCTTTCAATCGTCCTTTTATCTTTCCGAATTTTCATTCAATCTTCCTAAATTCTTTCTTTGCTGCTAATCCCCCACTCCGTCCTAATTCAATCTTCCCCTCTTTTTCCTAAATTATTCCGCCATCTCCATTCATGCCGCCCACTACATTTTTTCAGTTTTCTTTCTTGTTTTAATCTATCATTTCTCTCTCTCTCTATTTTTCTTTTTACCTTTCTTTCTAATTCGCTCTCCCCTTTTAACAAAACGCATTGGAATTTTCAAATTTAATGACTTTTTCTTCAGTTTAAACAAATCTTTTTTTTCTTAAATTTTTTTTCCCATTCTTTTCTTTTTTTTTTTTTTTCATTACTTTCTGTGTAAACTGTTTTGTTTCTAATTTTCCAAACAATATGCATGTATTTACTTGCCAGTTGTCAGAATACAGTGTACGCTTTGTTTTTATCCGACACCCTTAACTACCCAAACAACCACCACACCATCGACTCACAATACCCTTATCTCACCCGACCCACTTAATTAAGTCAATGCTCTTTTGGTCAAAGAACTTTTTAGTTCCACCATGACTTCCTTGCACATGTGTCGGAATTTTGTTGTGGCATCACTTTGTAATTACATGGGGACTGCTTTCAATAAAAGAATAAAAAAAAAAAAAATGGCGCTGACATAGTCATGCTTTGTGCATTTTGGAAAAAATACAAGCCGGCCGCCTTTATGACTACAATTACATTGTCTGCTACTAGACAGATGTAGTTTTTACAAAAAATGACTTTAAAAAAAAGAAAAGAAATTTAAAAAATTAAGTTTAAAGAATCGTTACAAATGGGATTTTTTTTTTTTTTGGTAATTCTTCGTGAGGAATTATGGCTCAAAAAGGAAAAATGCCATTCAAAGTTTGTAATTAGTTCCAAACGCCTGAAATTCTTGGTACAATTGTCAGCCATTATTCAGAAAGAAAGAAAAAAAAACAAAAAGTAAATAAAAAGAAAACAAAAAGTAGACTTAACGTTCCTGTTTCAGTGAACTTTTCACGAGTTTGGGGTCAAGCAACAAGTGCTTCAATTCCTCGGATTATACTGGGGTATTTTCGTTTGAACACTTAAAATTTTTTTTTTAAATTGGGGGGGGTTCCTGCTATCTGAAAGTATGCGTTCCTATGAAACGTTGTTCGTCCCTATCTTCAGCTGGATTTAGAATACTTCACTGCATCCCCTGCGAAGGGGTAAAAAAAAAAAACCCAGCACCACCAAAAATGAAACCGGTTTGGTTTGGTTTTGGTTTGCTAGGGCTTGACATGACCAGCCGATTGATCGGAGGGGGCCTCTCCGACCGCCCGTCTAGCCTAAGTAAGGTTCTAAGTGGAGTGTTGCATGTCATGCACTGCTCATTCACCCATACTCCTTCCTTAAGCATCACGGATCGCCACCCACAGCAAACAGGTGGCTCCATTGGGGGAGTCTTACCCCTCTGCAGAGGTGCAGTCGGTGCATTCTAACACCCCAGCCGACAGGGCGGTGAAGAAAAGGGGTGTCCTGGGTATGACACTAAACTGTATCTGATGTTGAAGCTTTAGTTCTGCAGAGTGTGGAGTCATCTCTTTATTGGCATTACTCTCATGTCAACTGACCTGGAGTTGGTAGTACCCACTAGTGTCTTATCTATGGGTCAACTAGATCCGTTTTGAAATTATTAGTATAAGAGTGGAATACTTGAAATCATATAGCTGTTCAGAAAAATGATTATTATTGGAGTTTTTGAAAGCATATCATTGTTTGAAAAGACTGGCCATGCCAATCTCGCAGATCAATTACTACTGAGTAGCGAGATTGATCCTCCCTGGATTACCCCACATACAAAATATAGCAGTTTATAGCATTCCTCTCAATTGTATCCGTTATATTGCTTTCTAAAGACAAACATGTGTTCCTTGTTTAGACTTATATATAAATCTTACAAATGTATGAGATGTTAGTATAACGAAAACAATATAAATTACATTTGTTTGACTTTAACATAAGAATTTATGTGGGACTAAAGTTTAACTATAATTCTGAAAAATTGTCTTTAGCACTCCAGAAGCTGACACAAAGCTAAAGATCTAATGTTGTAGAACACTCATGGGCATACTGTGGCCCGCGGTCCGCATGTGACCCGAGATGTTTTCTGAATGGCCCACCTAAAACTTCATATTTTTTTTATATAGAAAAGACATTTTTGCCGCCGCAGAAAATCCCAACTTTCCCCATTTCTTAGGCAAATGCTTACGCGTATAGCCTTTTGTAGCGAAACGTAAAATTACCTTGAATTCTTTTAGTAGTGCGATCCGCCTGGTCATAAGCCATGTGTCCTGCGGCACATTTGACTAAAAGGGTTACCTATGTCTGATGTAGAACAAAGCGACCAGATTTCCTTATTTTACTCCTAGTGAGTTTTTCACACCAACGTAAAGCTGATGGTCTTTCACTGGAGTCTGAATGAAAACAAGTCTCATCAGGTCTTCAGTACTATTCTAACCGATTTTAACAATTTTGTTGTCAGGATGGTCTCGATTCTTCCACTGATCTCCAATCCCTCTATTATCATTATCATGGGGTTTTCTCACCTGTCGTAGCTGATGGTTTACAGGAGGCTGAGTGACAGCAAGTCTCCTCAGGTCTCCAGGACTCTTTTGAGTATTTAAGCCGATCCTAACAGTGCTGTTGTTTGGATGGTCTCGATTTTTCCTCTGATTTCCAATTCACGCAAATTCTTTTCCAGAGCTTTGGGGACCGTTCCAAGGACACCAATTACAATTGGTACGACCTTCGTATTATTATCATTATTATTATTGAAACCACTTAGTTTCTGTTACAAGTAGCTTAGATGTTTGTCCACCCCCCTCATCATGGCGTGCCGAGGGCACGAAGTCCATTGACTTTCTCACGCCACCCATCCCTATTATGCATCGATCTTGGTACGCCCTCAAGACAGCATCCAGTGTCCATACAAAGCTGATTAATGTGTGTTTCTGCTGGTCGGCCAACACAACTGCGTCCGTGTGTGCGAGTTCTTCCTTACTTCAAGATTAAAGAGAATGATGTTGTTCTAGATAGAATTTCCAACCCATAGAAGTATCAATTTTCTATCTGGACGAGCATCATTCTGGCGTAACAAGAAATGAGCACAAAAAGCGCTGCATAGAGAAATGAGGAACATAACATTTTTGCACTAGGTCATCTTCCATTTACGGTTCGTTCAAGGTGTGTTCTCAAATACCTGGCACACTCTGAATTCTAAACCAGGTGAAGCTGAGTAACCTTGCTATACGTAAAATAAATGCGCAATCTATTATGATGAGGATAAAAGTGTATTGGTGTAAGTCAGTAGAGTCTATCCGGAAATGAGGGTCAGGAGGAGGAAAAAATGGGGGACGGTCAGGATTTGCATCATGTCAATCTAATAGAATATGTTTGTTAACATTTGAGACTGAGACTGAGACAGACAGAGAGAGAGAGGGGGGAAGAATAATACAAAAGTGAGAGAATGTCGGGAACGGGAGCTTCTTCCGTTGCGTCTTACTGTCCCCCCTCTCTCTCTACCCCCACCCACCCCCCAACCCGGCAGTTAGCACTCTCCGCTCTGCACCCAGAATGAAACAAATGAGTGCAGTGTGGCCAAGTGTAAAACAAAGAGGAAATTGGTTCCAAACAAGCGGAATCGAAATCAACGGTTGAGATTCTGGACAATTTTTGTTTAAATGCTCTTAATGCTATTAGTTATGTGCATAAGTCTCCAGCGAAAAACGGTTTTCAAGTACGAGTGAATATTTAAAAAAGAAAGAAAAAAAAGGGTTATTTCCTATAACTCCAACATAAACAAAGGGGAACCACTCTTGACTGATAAATTATTTATTTATTTATTGATCTACTAGGAAAAAAAAGAATCCGGGGTTAGGGTTAGTTTAATGGGAAAATAAATATTTTATCAGTCAAGAGTGGTTCCCCTTTCTTTATGTTGGAGTTATAGGAAATAACCAAAAACAGACCGCTGGGAATTAATTAAATCTGTCACACACAATTAGGTTGTTATAAAGTTTTCGACTGTATATTCAATACAGTTTTCCAGGGAGAACTGGGAAATTTTGTTATATATATATATATATATATATATATATATATATATGTATGTGTGTGTGTGTGTCCCCTAGGGTTTGCGAACAGCCGATTGATCGGAGGGGGACCTTTCCGCTTGTCTATTAGGGTCTGTTCAGCCACTAGGATTGCGTCCTTAGGCATCACGGGTTGCCACCGACAGCGAACAGGTGCCCTCATTGGTGGGGGGTGGTACCCCTTTGCAGAGGTACAGTCGGCGTATTCTATATCCCTATCCGATAATGCTTCACTAAAAAAGGAGAAATTCTTTACTCGGTAGAGCATAGCCTGGTAAAAGGCAACAGGTTTGGGTAACTTAGTATCAAACTATCTTGCCCAGCGAATTGGTCCAAGAAATGAGCCTGTTAATCATGTTGGAAGAGAGTTATCACCACCTTCGACATGGGATACAGTCGGGGTATTCTAAGCCCTGCCAACAGAGCTATAACCCATAAAGAGTTGCCGTTAACAAATAAACCAAACCTCAGTGGCTAAACGTCCAACAGGATTTTTTAAAAATCTGTTAAAGGGCGGATGAACCCTTTTTTTGCTTGGTTTCTATGATGTTATGAGGCTTCATAGATACTCTGGCATTCTACAGTAGGATTGCAATAAGGTTAGATCCGTATTAAGTTACAGCTTCTTGTTGCCTTGTCTTACCAATTCGACGGTAATTGAAACTTAATATGATTATTCTACAAGAACCTTAGTATATAAATGATCTGCTAGACAAGTTCGGTAATCGTTACATCAAGCGCAGGGTCCTTAAAAACAAAGCCTACCTAATGCTCTTGGGAAAAGGCAGGAATCTATATCTTCTCTTCCTCCAGCTATGGGTAAATAGTGAGACAGACTGGGTTATTTAGGCAACCAGTCTGGAATAAGGAAAATTAAATTCAAACCAGAGGGTAAGGTTGCACTTAAATATTGGCCTTGTGTCACACCCTGTCCGTGGCGGAGGGGTTGGATAAATACATCAACTGATATTATTTAGATCTTGGTTTGGTTGTTTTGTTTTACGGCATATCAAGTCTTGTCAGGTCATTTAATGCCGAATCAAGTCAATTTGATATTAGGTTGCTTGCACTACCTGCTGTTGCTTAAATGATCACCCATCTAAGTATTGAACTGGCTCATTGTTGCTTAACTTCAGTGATCTGGCATATAGACCATTTTTGGGTCATTTAATGTTGAATCAAATTATTTTGATATCAAGTTGCTTGCACTACCTGCTGTTGCTTAAATGATCACCCATCTAATTATTGAACTGGCTCATTGCTGCTTAACTTCAGTGATCTGGCATATAGACCATTTTTGAGTCATTTAATGCCAAATCAAGTCATTTTGATATCAAGTTGCTTACAGTACCTGCTGTTGCTTAAATGTTCACCCATCTAAGTATCATCTAAGGCTCATCGCTACTTAACTTTCGGTGATCGAGCGGAAACTTTGTGAAAAAGTTTTTTTTTTTTGTGGTGGTGGAGGATGCGGGGCTCTCAAAGTAGTTTTGAATAACGAGAAAAGAGTCCCTTCGGTTTGAATTCAGAGTTTCCTTCCACTAGACCGATTGCCATACCAAAGCTAAAGAGCACAGTCTGCCTTAATATTTACCCATAGCTGGAGGGAGAATAATTGGATTCGTACTTTTACGAAGGGTATTAAATCTGTGCCCATGATTTGAACCTGTCTCACAGTATCCATTTCCTACGACGGTAACCATTACACCACGCGTTTCCAATTAAATTAAATGACCCACAGAGGTTTTATATGCCGTTAAACAGAACTCAAACTCAAACTCCAATTAAATTCAATCAGAATATGAGGCCAAGTAAAAAAAAAAATGAAAAAATGTCGAACCTCCTAATAGAGTGTGGACACATGAGTAGCCAGAATTATGATTATTGTGGCAGATCCAGATAATGTCGATGCTAATGTAATGATTAAACAAACTAGTTTTGCATGCTTAAGACGATTAGATAGAAGCGAGATACGACAAAAACATCTGCTCCCTTATGATACCGTTTGTTCAGGCAATTCAGACATTTGAAACAAGAAAAATAAAATAATAATAATAATAATAATAAAGTATTAAAATTAATCGCCAATTTTGTTAGAAAAAAAAAGAAAGAAAAGAAAAAGAAAATGTAGCAAATAAAATAAATAATACGAAGAGGCGTGGGAAGAGGAGATTGAGAAAGAAGACGTCATAAGTCATAAAGCCTGTAGAGTACTTGATGCAATTGTTTGTTGTGGCTGTTGGAATTTTCAAATATGCCAATGCCAATTTATTTATTTATTTGTTTGTTTGGTGTGCCTCCTTGGGCATCCCTCCTCTCTTTTTCTTTTTTCTCACATCAAGCTTTTTTTTAAAAAAAAGGAAAAAAAAAGAAAAAAAAAAAAGAGGGAAAGAGGAAAAAAAGAGGAAAAAAAAGAGGAAAAAGAAAAGAGGAAAAAAAGAAAAAGAAAAAGGAGGGAAGAAAGAAAAAGAAAAAGGAGGAAAAAGAAAAGAAAAGGAGGAAAGAAAGAAAAAGAAAAAGGAGGAATGAAAGAAAAAGAAAAAGGAGGAAAAGAAAAAGAAAGAAAAAAGGAGGAATGAAAGAAAAAGGAGGAATGAAAGAAAAAGGAAAAAGGAGGAATGAAAGAAAAAGAAAAAGGAAAGGAATGAAAGAAAAAGAAAAGGAGGAATGAAAGAAAAAGAAAGAGGAATGAAAGAAAAAGAAAAAAAGAGGAAAAAAGAAAAAAGAGGAAAAAGAAAAGAGGAAAAAGAAAAAGGGAAAAGAAAAGAGGAAAAAAAGGAAAAAAGAGAGAGAAAAGAAGAAAAAAGAAAAAAAGAAAAAAGAAAAAAAGGAAGAAAAGAAAAAAAAAGGAGGAAAGAAAAAGAGGAAATAAGAGAAGAGAGGAAAAAAGAGGGAAAGAGGAAAAAGTGGGGAAAGAGGAAAAAGAGGGGAAAGAGGAAAAAGAGGGGAAAGAGGGGAAAAAGAGGAAAAAGAAAAAAAGGAAAAATAAAAGAAAGAATCTTTGCACAGAGCATATACAACATTAATACAATATCTATATACCAGATCAAATTATATTAAGTAATTCATCTGATAATTCCACAAAAATGCCTTCTTAATTTTTTCTCCTTGCCCTTTTTTTACTGAAATCATCCAAATTAATCTTTAAGAAATTTATGCTATTGCTGTTTTTGATTAGGCAATTTGTTGTATAAATAATTATTCTATTAGCAACAAAAAAATCCAATTGGTTAATAAACGTAATTTTTGAAATCTGCCTTGACAGTAAATTTCCAGTCAGAGGAGAAATAATATTTAAAAATTAAAAAAAAAACAGCAAATGTAGCGTGTGTGGTGACAAAGACCATTAACTATATATTAAGTGAATGTAGCAAACTAGCACAACGAGAATACAAAGCTAGACACGACTGGGCTGGAAAGAGGATTCTCTGGGAATTATACAAAAAACTAAATTTTTGACCCCACAACAAAAAATATATACATAAACCAGAATCTGTTTTTGAGAATGAAATGCGTAAGATTCTCTGGTACTTTGAGATTAAGATGGATCACCTTATCCCAGCTAGAAGACCAGGCGTAATATTAATTAACAAAAAAAGTGAGAGAGAGAGAGAGAGAGAGGGAGGGGGATTCGTCATCTGGTAGATTTTGCAATTCCAGCAGATCACAGGGTGAAGATGAGGGAAAACGAAAACAAATACCTGGACCTTGCCAGAAAATTGAAAAAGCTGTGGAATATGAGAGTGAAAGTGATACCAATGGTAGTTGGTACACTTGGAACGGTCCCAATAAACTTGGGAAAAAAAGACTGTAGGACCTGGAAATCAGAGGAAGAATTGAGACCATTCAGACAACTGCAATTAACTACAATGCTCAGAAGAGAGAGTCGTGGAGACCTAAGGAAACTAGTTGTCACTCAGACTCCAGTGAAAAACCATCAGCTGACGCTGGTGTGAAAAGTTCACAGGAGTGGACATAATAATTTCGACATGTATTTCTTTGTATATACGAGGTATGGTCAAAGATTATCGCGAATGAAGCTATCATCTTTTTTTTTTTATTTCATTCAAATTCTAAAATTCAATGTTCACAGCGGGAAACTTATACAGAATGACTTCTGTGTACGTTTATAAATTGTTGTTGGTATTGAAGTCAATCAGTCAGTCTACTATTGGTTTGAACAAAAACAACTGGCCAAGCACAACTGGTACTTATGGTAATTCAGAATAGTGCACTCATGCATTTGGGTGATTCCATTCCATTCCTTGAGTCCTGATCTGCTTGGTTTGTATGATGTTATGAGGCTTCATAAATAACCTGCCATTTTGCAGTAGTCTTTGCAGCAAACCAGAATCGTATTGGGTTACGATTGCTTGCTGCCTTGTCTTACCAATTCGACGGCAATTGAAACTAGTATGATTATTCTACAGTTGGCATTCTTCCGTCTACTAAAGACGATGGCGTAGTGTCCATTTATTTTTTTATTTTTTAAAAATCTGCAACAGCGTGAGTGGCTGAACAGACCAATTTTTGAATGGCAATCTCTTGTGCAGTGACTGCAAACAAACGTTTATGAATAAAAAAAATTTAAAAATAAAAAATAAAAAAACGACCATCTAAGCCACCGTCCATTTCCTTTTGCAGGCCGGATTAATACAATACTACTAGGGACAGATCTGGCCCGCAGACCGTAGGTTGCCGACCATTGTAATAGAGAGTCGTCGAAACAAGAGGTGCCGATCAGTCACAGTACTGGACGTTTTGACGGATATCCCGACTAATTAAACCCAACCTTACCGCCCCCTCCACACACTTCTATTCCCCAAACCTTCAACGAATGTACCTCACTGGTGTTATGTGTGCGGAGACGGGGGAGATCGTAGCAAAGACAACTATTTTGATTGGATATTTTAGTTCTGAGTCATTCTTAAAAACATAAACATTGGGGAAGAGGGAAAAGGTCTTGTGTGCATTGTGCAGTTGCTTTTTTTTGGTGTGTGTGGGGGGGGAGAAGGGGTACTTCATTTGTTGTATGTATGTATGTGTGTGTGTGTGTGTGTGTGTTGTTGGTCCGAGTATCAAATATCGCCAAAACACAATCTGGAATTCGGGGGGGGGTTAGTTGCAAGTCCGGGTAGAGTGGGGGTGGGATGAAGTAGCAGAGTGAGGAATCATTTGTTAATGACGTCAGGCAGAAACCGACAGAATAACAAATCAACATTTCATGGGTTTTATCCCGTGACTAACATCCTCATCTGATAAAGTCTTGTTTTTTTATTAAGAACAGAAGAAAAAGAAAAAAAAAATCACTAGATATAATTTCTTTATATGTTTCCGGAATGTCCAATTGTTGTTTCAGATTTCATTTGGTGTATTCATGGAACATTTTTATCGAACTGGCTAACTTTATTTCATCGAATGTAAAATAGGCAGAGAGAGAGGATGGAATACGAGAGAGAAAGAGAGGGGAAAGAGAGAGGAGAGAAAAAAAAAGAAAAGAAACGAGAGAGAGAGAGAGAGAGAGAGAGAAGAAACCAGAGAGAGAGAGAGAAAGAAACCAGAGAGAGAGAGAGAGAGAAACCAGAGAGAGAGAGAGAGAGAGAGATAGAGAGAGAGAAAGGAAAGAAACGAGAGAGAGAGAAAGGAAAGAAACAAGAGAGAGAGAGAGAGAGAGAGAGAAAGGAAAGAAAGACAGAGAGAGAGAGAGAGAGAGAAAGGAAAGAAACAAGAGAGAGAGGAGAGAAAGGAAAGAAACAAGAGAGAGAGAGAGAAGGAAGAGAGAGAGAGAGAGAAAGGAAAGAAACAAGAGAGAGAGAGAAAGGAAGAAACAAGAGAGAGAGAGAGAGGAAGAACAAGAGAGAGAGAGAGACAAGAGAGAGAGAGAAGGAAAGAAACAGAGAGAGAGAGGAAGAGAGAGAGAGAGAGAAAGGAAAGAAACAAGAGAGAGAGAGAGGAGAAGGAAAGAACAAGAGAGAGAGAGAGAAAGAAAAAAGAAACAAGAGAGAGAGAGGAAGGAAAAACGAGAGAGAGAGAGAGGAAGGAAAGAAACGAGAGAGAGAGAGAGAAGGAAAGAAACGAGAGAGAGAGAAAAAGGAAAGAAACGAGAGAGAGAGAAAGGAAAGAAACAAGAGAGAGAGAGTGAGAAATGAGAAAGATAAATGAAAGAGATAGAACACGAATATGATTTGAAAAAAAATGTTTACGTTGATAAATATTTGGCTTATTTATTTATTTTGGCTGCAATAAAATCTCTTTCTCCGATTATCTTGAATTCTATCTTTCCAATCAGGTTTTGCTTGAAATGGAAATCCATTCTTTCTTTTTTTTTCTTCTTGGGGGGGGGGGGAGACCTCGAGGGTAACGAACTTACTTAATGATTTGCTAGGTCCAACCGAACCAGTGTAGCGATTCGCCCCTGTAGGTTACATTTAAATGTTTAATTGTGCGGTTTTTTTTAGTGCGGGGGGTGGGGGGATAAATAGAAATTATTCGATCCATCAACAAAAGGAGAAAAATAAACAAAAATAATACATTGCAGTAGAATAAATGAGAGAGAAAAAGAGAGAGAGAGAAAAAAGAAGAGAGAGAGAGAGAGAGAGAGAGAGAGAGAAAGGACATAGAGAGAGAGAGAGAGAGAAAGGACAAGAGAGAGAGAGAAAGGACATAGAGGAGAGAGAGAGAGAGAGAGAAAGGACATAGAGAGAGAGGACATAGAGAGAGAGAGAGAGGACATAGAGAGAGAGAGAAGAGAGAGAGAGGACATAGAGAGAGAGAGAGACATAGAGAGAGAGAGAGAGACATAGAGAGAGAGAGAGAGAAAGGACAGAGAGAGAGAGAGAGACAGAGAGAGAGAGAGAACGAAAGGACATAGAGAGAGAGAGAGAGAGAGAGAGAAAGGACAGAGAGAGAGAGAGAGAGAGAGGACAGAAGAGAGAGAGAGACATAGAGAGAGAGAGAGAGAGAACGAAAGGACATAGGAGAGAGAGAGAGAAAGGAGAGAGGAGAGAGAGGACAGAGAGAGAGAGAGAGAGAGAACGAAAGGACATAGAGAGAGAGAGAGAGAGAGAGAGAGAACGAAAGGACAGAGAGAGAGAAAGAGAGAGAGAGAACGAAAGGACATAGAGAGAGAGAGAGAAGGACATAGAGAGAGAGAGAGAACGAAAGGACATAGAGAGAGAGAGAGAGAACGAAAGGAGACATAGAGAGAGAGAGAGAACGAAAGGACATAGAGAGAGAGAGAGAACGAAGGACATAGAGAAGAGAGAGAGAGAGAGACGAAATGAGAAAGAGAAAGAGAGAGCACGAAAATACATAGAGAGAGGGAGGGAGGGAGAGGAGAGCACGAAGGACATAGAGAGAGGGAGGGAGAGAGAAAGAGAGCACGAAAGGACATAGAGAGAGAGAGAGCGAGAGAGAGAGAACGAAAGGATATATATATATATGAGAGAGAGAGAGAGAGGGGGGAGAGAGATTGAGAGAGAGAGAGGGGTGAGAGAGCACGAGAGGAAGGAAGGATGAAAGAAAGAAACAAAAGAGAAAAAAGAAAAAATTTAGAATTAAAATGGCAGAAGCGAAAATAAGAGAATGAATCAAAGAAAAATGAAACAAGGCAACGAAAGAAGAAAAATCAGGAATAACATGGCGATATCAATGCAAAGGGTTAATAGAAAGAAAATAATCCCAGCCAATGTACACCATTTTCACACTCTTCACCTCTGGTATTAATGCGCGCATTCCTAAACTCATTATCCTTTCACACAACTGAACAGTTTAATCACTGTTAATATTCAATCTGATGATTGAAAATGAACTCTTATATGGTTATTTCCAATAACTCAAACCTAAAAAAGGGGAACCACTGACTGATAAATTATTTATTTATTTATTGATCTACTAGGATAAAAGAAGACGGGGTTAGGGTTAGGGGTTAGTTTAATAGGAAAGTAATGGGTAGATGAATTAACAGATAAAATTCATTCCCCCTTTTTTTTAGATTGGAGTTATAGGTAATAACCTCTTATATTATATCATTATTAGTGAAATACATCACTAATTAGGACTGAGCCTATTCGAGTAGCGACCACCCCAAGCGGAGTTCAACGGGTTTCAATTCAGAGTTTTCCTTCTTCTAGACTGGTTGCCTAACCAAGATCAAAGAGACCAGTCTGTCCAACTATTTACCGATAGCTGGAGAGAGAGAGTAGTTGGATTCATACCTTTTCCAAGTGTATTAGCGCTATGTGAACAGTAGCTTCGTCCAGGATTTGAACTCGGGTCGACGATTCAATTTCCTACGACTCAAACAACTCTACGATCGCACACAAGGCCGAAGTAAAAGAGATTGGTTTAACGGCACATCAACTTATGGGTTATTTAATGCCGAAATTTGACCGGATTGTAAATAATCATAATCATATTTTCAATGTTACATTGAATTTTTTTTAATTTACACTTTGTTTATTGTCATTTGTTTGTACATAGTTATATGGTATCAAGTTTTCCTATTAAAATCAAATAATCTACAATCATAGGGTTTCAAGTATTCCCATCTAATTCCTATTTTAAAAACGAAAAATAACAGGATTTTATTATCTATCGCGGGGAACGAGAGAGAGAGAGAGAGAGAGGGGGGCGAAAGAAACGAAAGCGAAAGGAACGATAAACGAAGCCAGGGAGAGGGGGCATAAAATTAGAACGAATATCATTAGCTATCATTTATTACCAAGCTCTTCGAAAATAAAACATTATATATATGGTTGGGGCAGTCATATATGTGCTGACGTGATCAGCCGATTGATCGGAGGGGACCTCTCCGACCATCTGTCTAGCCCAAATAAGGGCCAAAGTGGAATTTTGCATGTTATGGACTGCTCAGCCACCTTGTTTCCATCCTTAAGCATCACGGGTCACCACCCACGGCCAACAGGTGGCCCCATTGGGAGAGTCTTACTCCTCTGCCGAGATGCAGTTGGTGTATTCAACCGACCCACCGACAAGGCGGGGTTGCTGTAAGAGTCACCAGAACGAAATTTAAGACAACGTGAGACTTGCCTTAGGGACTCCAGCTCTTGACTTTGCCACATCGCTGCGACAAGTCTGTCTGTCATGCGGGTGTTCGTAACACTTACACTTCCCTGCGGCCGCTACAGACAGTTGAACTCACAGTTTAGCATCGACTGAACAAATTCAAACAAAGTTCAAAATTTCAGTAGTGTTGCTAATCAGTGCCGAAATTTATTGGTCCGTTCAAAAATGTATAAGTTTCCAAAATTCACACTGAATTGTCCAGCTGGACACATAGCCTAGTGGATAAAGGAGTTAGGTTAAGACAGTTCTAAGTGACAGTTATCTCTAAACCGCCGGTTCAATCCTGGTCAGTAACATAGAATAATAATTAACACAGCTTAACACCTGTACCCCAGCTATGGTTAGCGGAATGAGAACAGGATACCCCCGTGGACTAAAGGGTTAGGTTCAAAGTTCCATGATGGCTCCCGATTACGACAAGAAGGTTCCCGAGTTCGAAAAAGAAGGATCCCGAGTCCGACAAGAAATACCTGAAGAAGGCCGGAGGGCACATCGGCCGAAACGTTGTACAGATAACAATGAAGATGAGGACAATAGTCCGAATAATACAAATAATACTAAAAATGTATCAATTCTCATATTCAAAACAACGAAACTCCACGTTTATTCTATGAGAGCGCACCCCGTCGTGGTGTAATGCTTAGCAAGCTAGTCCAGCGAACACATCACTACGGATTTCGATCCTCGTCGAATGCCGTAACATTGCGTCACATCCTACCCGTGGCGTAGGGATTGAGTAAATGCCTACGTTCATTCTAAGGCATATATGCCCATCTCACAAGACTAAATCTGCACCTGGATACAACGCAGGCATGAGCAAGCAGTGATGCTGATCGCTTTTTGATTTAGTGCGTCTTGGGACGCACATATTTGCTTTGAATGAGTCCCCAGTAAAATTTATGGGTACCAACTGAAGCCGTCTAACCCCTGCCTTGTAACCTATTCTGTATAATTCGTTTCTATGAAACTATTAAAATGTATTTACAGTTAGCATGAAATTGTGAGGGAAGAAAAAGAAAAACAGTGGAAAGAATGGATACGATTTTACTGCGTCCTTTTAGATTTTTGTGTGTCAGAGACGCAGGGCACGTACCTATCAGCATCTCTGGGCAAGATTGTATGGAAGACTAGCAGTTTCCCATCCTGCAGTTCTCCCATCTTTACGACGCTAATATTTGTCCAAATGAAGACAAGTCTATCAATATCACCACAGGACGAGGTTGAATATAAAGTAGGACTTGCTTAAGGACTTCCGCACAAGATCTTGAATTCAGAATTTCTTGTTCTTGATGGGTCTGCTTACTCACAAGGACAAAACCCCAGTCTTTTTACAATGTCATCTGCACAACAGCTCCATCCAGGATTTGAACTCTGGTCGCCGAATACATTTTGGTAAAACTTGCAAATCATACTCAAAATCGCATCACCCAGAAAAAACAGAACCCACAAATTTTGTAATAAAACCTTATTTTAACTAGGGGGGTTTAGGGTTAGGGTTGGGGTTTAGGGTTAGTTTAATGGGAAAATAAATAAATAATTTGGGTTCTGTTTTTTTTTTCTGGGTCAACCTGTAAACGTGCTTTCAACGTGACTTGACCATAAGCTTAACAAATTAGGGTGTTTTGGTTGGGGGTTTGAACGGATTAATGGCATTTCAGTTCATTTTGAATGGTGAAAATTGATTTGATATACGAGGAAACTAAGTTTGAAGCGGAACGAATTAAACTCGTAAGTTAAGGTACCACTGTACATTACTTTTACATTGGTCTTGGATCTTCATTGGCTTAATTGGTAACTGGAACTACTAGTCTCGTGACACTAACGGAAGTTACCATTGTAGTCACCCTTACCCACAAATAATAAATTAAGTACACTCGCACTAATAAATAAATAAATGAATGAAATTTGCATCACGTCAAGATTGCACTTTGAAGAGAATTTTAACTAGGGGGGGGGGTAGGGTTAGGGCTAGTTTAATGAGAAAATAAATAAATAATTTGGGTTCTGTTTTTTTTCAGGGTCACCCTGTATACAGAGTGACCCAGAAAAAACAGAACCCACAAATTTTGTAATAAAACTTAATTTTAACTGGGAAGGGTTAAGAGTTAGCGTTAGTTTAATGAGAAAATAAATAAATAATTTGGGTTCTGTTTTTTTCTGGGCCACCCTGTAATATCATGGGATTTTTTGTATGATTTGCAAGTTTTACCTACACGATACTCCCACCAGTACCACAATGAAGTTCACTCTACATCTTTAATTACGGCGCAGTTTTACGTTCCGCGGTTTCGATTATAGGCGATCGACACCCCCACCCCCCCCCGAAATCAACACTTCATAAATTCTACTTAATGGCTCCATTTTGACAAGAACTATACCGGTTACAATATAGATTCTGTAAATGTAATACGACTTAAAGACCGCCGAAGGCAGCCATTAAGCAAGTAAAAATAAAAACAAAATCTCGTTATTTTAAAAATATTGGTAGACAGTCTTTCAACTGTTTTATTCCTCGCCGGTCCGACCGAGAAAACACAGGCCAGCAGCTGGTCTCTCTCTCTCTCTCCCGTTTGCCCCCCCCCCTACAAACACACGTACATACACACATAAGTACACCAGTACACAATCGCGTATGTGTGTATGTATGTATGTATGTATGTATGTATGTATGCGGATAGGATGAGAGATAGGAAAACGTTCCTTTCTAAGTCCGCACCTTCTCTCATCGCTTCCCGTTCCAGTTCGACCCACGCAAACAGCACCTGTCTTCAATCTGAACACACTCAAATGCACAACCAAGATTTACACCCCCTTCGCGTTGTGGGGGTCCCGTGTTTACAAAACATGGAAGCAGGCTTGAAAAAAAAGTAAGGTCATGATCCGTATTCCTAAAATATGGAAGCGTTTTTGAATGTTTTGCAAACAGGACGAACCTAAACGAGGGGAGAGGCTAGGTACAAGAGGGGAGAGGCTGGGTGCACGGGAGGAGTGGGTGGAAGAGAAACTTCAAATAACGATCCATTCCGAGTTGGTATTCCATTGACTGGAGTGCCTCGCATTGGTGTAAAATTTAAGGAGCTGGACTAAAATAAAATAAAATTCATGGGGAGTCTATCCCCTTTTCACTAATGCTAGACCAAGGAGATTGTTTTGACGTTCGAGGTGGAGCGCCATACCTATCATCAGCTTCTCACTTTACCGCGCAGATCCCTGCGCTACTCATACGCTGAGTTGGCGAGGGCCGGTATCGAACCCAGAACCTTGCGATTCCTAGGCGGACGCTCTACCGACTGAGCTAAAACCGGTCCTCTGGGCTAGCAGATTATTATTACCGAGTTTTCACTATTCTTATTGTGGCTCCACATATTCATGACCTTGTGCCAAACTTAAACTAAGCTTAGTATATTTTTAAAAATGACTTTCCCAAGAGTTCGAAAGTGAACGTAATAGCGCAACTAGAGTTCGAACTCGCTTACTACGATGCCGCAATCCAGCACGTTAGCCACTACGGCACGGGGGGGGGGGGGCAGTTCCAGGATGTTCGGCCCATTATTGGATGGGGCATTGTTGGTCACTAAATCGGAACTCCAGGGTGTTTGGTTTGGTTTGGTTTCTTTGTTTAATGACAAATTATTGTTTGGTTTTTGGTTGAATGAAAATATGGAATAGACATGCAAGAGAATGATGGAAAAATTCTAAAAGCAAGATAAGTATACTGTATAATATGTGCAGAATACACAAATCATGGGATCATACAACAGTACACGTTTTTATAGAAGATTTTAATATTAAACTAAGTGTTGCTAAAACTTGATAAGTTAAATAAAATATCAGCGACTATATGTCTGTATTCATCTAGATATTTTTTTATTCATTCAATAATATTTTTAATTTATTTGTAGTAGGGGTTGTAGTATTGGTTGATTGGTTTTGTTTTACGGCATATCAACCTCGGTGGGTCATTTAATGACCCACCGAGGTTGATATATGTTGTGAAATAAATTCATTCTTAATGCATAATTCAATTTTGTTTATAAACTCATGTTTTTCTATTCAACCCATAGATGGGACCCTAACAGGTACTACCACTCGAGGTCAGAGTGGACCAGGGAGCAAGGGTGCTCTATATTCCCCAAACCTCCAGAACTGGAACCTCACCATCAGATAGAGTTTAACGTAATTCCCAGGACATGTAGACCCTCGGCCACCGCCTTCTAGCACCTATATGATAAAAAGGGTTGGGGCTTACCATAAGGGCAATAGGGTTGGGGCAATCATATAGGTGCTAGGGCTTGACGTGACCAGCCGATTGATCGGAGGGGGCCTCTCCGACCGCCTGTCTAGCCCAAGAAAAAATTAAAGTGGAATATTGCAAGTCATGGACTGCTCAGCCACTTGGGTTCTATCTTTAAGCATCACGGGTCGCCACCCATGGCCAACAGGTGGCCCCATTGGGAGAGTCTTACCCCTCTGCAGAGGTGCAGTCAGTGCATTCTAACGCCCCACCGCCAGGGTGTAGTAGTGGTGGCGAATTTTAACATGTATTTCTACTGTTTATTATAGTTTTTTGTTTTTTGTTTTACTCTTATCATTTAAAGAGTTTAAAATAATAAGAGCATGATTTAATAATAATAACAATAAACTTTGATTAATTTGTGGATTGTTTAATCCTCAATCCATCCGTGTAGAAGAATTGTACTGGTACTATTCAACCCATAGCTTAGGATGTAGGAGTTCACACCTTTCCCAAGAGTTCGAAAGTGAACGTAATAGCGCAACTAGAGTTCGAACTCGCTTACTGCGATGCCGCAATCCAGCACGTTAGCCACTACAACACGGGGGCCCAGTTCCAGGATGTTCGGCACATTTTTAGACCAAATGGATGGATGGATTTATCCAATCGACCACGAGCAGGATGTAATAATAGGTCAATTTTTAGGCGGGGTTAAAGCTTTGACAATTCATAATGCACGCTTTTTACTGGAAACTACAATTGTTTACAAAGGATTTATTATTTACAAGAAACCATATAATTACAGGAAATACTTGAAACCGTATAATTGTGGTCAAAGTATTAACTAGAAATACTTGAAACCATATAACTGTGCACGTTTACAGGCAGGAACACAAGGTCAATTTTTAAGCGGAGTAAAGCTGGTTTAAAGTTTTCCTTCTCCAAAACCGGTTGCCGTACCAAGACTACTATACTATAGTGCTAGAGTGTGTAGACTTTGATCTAATACGAATAAAATACTACCAAGGAAGTAATTTGAAAAATAAATTTTTCACGAAAATAAGACCATCCAGGATTTTACATTTCCTAAAAGAAGTGGGATTGTACTAAAAAATATGAGTAATTGGACAATAGTTAAAATCTATACATGAATATATTTTTCTGCCAAAGTATCGCTACGAATCCAAAAAAAATTAGTCGGCATTAAATGACCCACCGAGGTTGATATGCCGCAAAACAAAACAAACCAAGGCTAAAGAGTCCAGTCTGTCCTATTATTTGTCCCTAGCTAGGAGGAAGAGATAAATTAATGCCTTTACCAAGATCATTATCGTCGAGGATTTGAACTCGGATCGTCGCGACCATTTCCCATGACAATAACCGCTCTGCCACGGACACTTCTAATAGGCGACAAAAAATTTTCCCAGTCAAGTGTTTGATGGAGGTTTTCCTCTATATCCGGCTCTCAGCGCTCTGATAGTAACACGAATTCAATATTCCCTTGAAGCTGCAAAATCTTTATCTTTGTTTTATTTTACGGCATATCAACCTCAGTGGGTCATTTAATGCCGACAAAAGTTTTGAAATAAATTCATTCTTTATGGATTCTCAATTTTCTTACAAACACATTTTTCTATTCAACCCATAGATAGGACCCTAACAGGTACTACCACTCTGGGTCAGAGTGGACTTGTGAGCAATGGTGATGAAGGGGGTGCTCTACATTCTCCAGCCCTCTGGAACCTCATCATAAGTTAGAGTTTAACGTCATACCCAGGACATGAAGACCCTCAGCCACCGCCTTCTGGCAGCGATATGATAAAAAGGGTTGGGTTTAGCCTTGATCATTGGTGGGTAGGAATAAGGTCTTTGGGAAATGGGATTGCATTCGTTTTGTTTTATTTAGATTTTTCGAACTGTTGTCCTCATCCTTATTGTTTAACTCCTTGCCGACCAAATTTTCCCCACGGCCAAATTTTTTGATATTGTTTACCTGTATGATGGGATATTTGAAAAGTTCTTTATTCACCTCAGAACTCATTCTATTCAAAGTCCAATTAGTATTGTAATCTGAGTCCTTCTGCTCAATTATAATGAACTAACCAGCTTTTGTACTTTACTTGGGTAGAACTGCAGTGGTGGTAGAGCCGCTGTGAGCGGTTTAAAGTAGACAAAGAGTTGTTGAATATTAGGTTTATATGTTTGCTGGATGGCTAATAGAGGCGGATGGTTAGAGAATAATGATAGACAAAAATCTAAGCTACTTGTATCAGAAACTAAGTGGTTTCTCAAAACATAATAATAATAATAATAATAATAATAATAATAATAATAATACAAGGCTAGGCATGACTGGGTTGGAAAGGGGATCCACTGGGAATTGTGCAAGAAATTAAATTTTGACCATACGATAAAAAAATGGTATATGCAAAAACCAGAATCCGTTCTTGATAATGAAATGCATAAAATTCTCCGATACTTTGAGATAAAGACTGATCCCCCCAATACCAGCAAGAAAATAAGACCTAGTATTGGTTGACAAGAAAACGAGGACTTGTCAACTGGTAGATTTTACAGTCCCAGCAGATCACAGGGTGAAGATGAAGAAAACGAAAATAAACAAATATCTGTATCTTGCCAGAGAATTGAAAAAAAAAAAAAAAAAAAAAAAAAGAATCACAAATCAGAGGAAGAATAAAGACCATTCTGACAACAGTATTGTTAAGATCGGCTAGAATACTCAGAGTCATAGAGACTTTTTGTCACAGATTCCAATGAAAGACCATCAGCTTACAAGGAGTGAGATAATAAGGAAATCTGGTCGCTTTGATCTACATCAGCAATAGGTAACATCTTTTGTGAAACTGGCCACATGAGACATTGCTCATCCCCAGGTGGGTCGTACTACAAAGAAAAAAAAAAGTGAAATTTTACGTTGAAGGCATTTCAACCATTTTCACTTCAGACGACCATACGCGTAATCAGCGACTTTTATAAATAGGGAAAATTGTTTTTTTCTCTTCGGTAAAATATATTTTCTATAAAAGAAAAAAATGAAGTCTTACGTGGCAATTCGGAAAGTAACGTGAGCAGAAATTTACTCATGACTGCTCTAAGCCAACAAAAAACTGAAGCTATATATTAAATAATCAGTGTAAAACTATTATATATTATCTATTTCATCTTTTTTGAAAAAAAAAAGACAATAGTTTTTTGGGTTTTTTTTCAAAAACACACATATAGTTAGAGAGGGGGTTCCTGAGGATGAACAGGGGGAACTCTCAAAGTAGTTTTGACTAACGAGAAGAGGGACCCTTTGGTTTAACTGGTTGCCATATCAAGGATATAGGGTCCAGTCTGTCATACTATTTACCCATAGCTGGATTCGTACCTTTCTCAAGGGTGTTAGTGCTATGTGAAATGCAAACAGTCGCCTCCAGGGTGTGAGAGATGGGTTGGGTAAATAGATACAACCTGCGCACTCAATGGCTGAAATCGTGTATTAATCTCATCTTATGTTGTCCATTATCATATCATCACAAATCTCCCACATCTTGTGCCAGACTAAGCTGAGTAAATAACATGTTTTAGGAATTGCAAATGTCACCCCAAGACAAAAGGCACAATGATGTCTAAAAAGTTAATCTAATGAATTGTTCGTCTGATTTCATAAAAACAGATAAAAACTGAGTATTAATGAAGAGAAAAGAAATAATTTAGCTATAAAAAGAAAAACGTGTTTTATGATCATTTTGGTAAAAAAAAGAGAAAGTAAAACCTCTGTATTCATTCGAAAACGATCAGACAAACAAACGAGATAAAACGATATAAAACGAGACAACGAGAAAATAAAATAAAATAAAAAAAAGAGTAAATGAAAAATACAATTAACATAAAAATAAAAAAAATAAAAGATTGAGAAGAAAGTTCGTCGTCGTCGTCGTCGTCGTCGTCGGGAAATTTTAACAAAATATCTTATAACATCGTCGCCGGCACCTCGAGAGACGCCAGGCTTTCCCTCTAGACGCCATCAGTTTTATACATCCAAAATGGAAAGAGCCCATTAATTCCCTGGATGGCAACACTTTCCCCACTTCTAAATTTTCTTGTTGTGTTATAAGTAAAGATTAATTCTTACGTCTTTCCAGTTTTTTTTTGTTTTTTTTTTGTTTTTTTCGAGTCTCGTTTGCTTTTATTTGATTTGATTTTTTCTTTCCTTCCCTCTTCCTCTCAAATCATTTCTTTATGAATGCAGTCTCAAAAGACAGGAATCCCACACCAAATCAATCCCTTTAAGATATTTGCATACGAATTAGGTAAACCTGATCCAAGCTGACTCGAACGAAGATTTGAATTCCACAGTGCATGTTAAGTGGTAGAGTAACTAAACGTTCAATAAGCTCTAAGCTCGTAGATTTCAGGAGTTTCTTTCATTGTTTTTCGCCCAGGTAGAAGAAATCGGACTTGTTTAGAATTGGCGTTTTATTTCAATTCAATTACTTTATTTATCTACTTAATTTTGAATGTTTTTTCTTCTTTCACTTTGAAATATAATTTTCATTGGACTAATCACCTGATTTATATCTTATTAGCATTCCCAGTTGATTTTTTTATTTGAGGTTATTGTTGTTTAATCACATTACTTATATAGAGCTCTGTAAATGGAGTTCAGAACCGTTTGAATTATGCAAATATCCCCAGTGGTTCAAAAGTTATGAGAATTTAAAGCCCCGAAATTGGGGGTACAAATGTGGACATGATTTTGTTTCAAAAATATGTCAAATCACGGACCATTTAGAATTGGTGTCTGTTCAGAAATGTCAGGAAACATATACAAAGAATGATGCCACATTGGTATTCGCCTAATCCGTTCATCACGAGTGGAATGTGACACAAGGTCGCAAGTATGGGGCATCCATCGAGGATCGAAATCGCTATTCACAATTTATAGATCTGCAATCTTGCTAACCATTACACCACGGTAGGACTCCCAAGAATGACACCATGTAGTATACTATGGGGTGGCAAGTGGCTTAATGTTTTAGGTTTAAAAAGGTAGCTTGTTATTTCTGGTGCATTTTCTTAGGGTTTGCTTTTAACCCCATCTTATTTGGTGGTCTCGCTGAAAGGGAAGTCAAAGGAAGAAGGAAGGGACAAAGACAAAAGGTGATTTTATGATTTAGGCTTTATTCACTGGTCATAGCCACCATGTGACAAGGAAATTTCTCACTGGCCAGTAGTCTAGACACAGTTAAGGCCCAAACTCGAATGGCTGAGAGATTATCTTGGGAGTTGGAAGTTGGTCCTTTTTCCCGCACATTCTCGGAGGGTTCTTCCGGTGAAGGCTTATGGGAGTTTGCTATTATTCTTTTTATTTGAATATTATCTTAATCCCCACAGTACAACATGAAAAACTATTTTTGGTCTTTGAGGCGTAACATTGAACCATGTATCTTTGAGAATCTATGTTACGCCTCAAAGATACGTGGTTCAAAGTTAACTGACCTAAAAAAAAATTAAAGTTTTAAAATAAAATAACTGGTGCATTAATTATATCTTTTATTCGTTAATATATCAACACTAAAAATTTCATCAAATTTGGTTAATTCCCTAATTTTTTTTTTTCTTTCGGCGAGGTTACATACGATGGTGGAATTTAGGTTCGGTAAGTTTGATTTAACCACATCGGGTATATGAGAGAGAGAGAGAGGGCGAGAATATTAGAGATGATAGTTGATTGTCTTACTTGCTACTTTTCTACTTCGTCTACTGGTTCTATCTCGTCGGCCATTTTCTCTAATGAGCTTCTCTTAAGGGTTGGTTCTTCGTCGTTGATTATTCTTTGTGCAGGGCTCGACATTGCTGGTTTTAACATTTAATTAACACAACAAGACTTGGTGTTTCTTGATCAAGCTTTATTTTTAACCCTGCCCATTTGATTCCACCGCGGGGGGCGGCGACATTAGAGCGGCGATCCATAGGTCCACCCGCTCCGAAATCTGCGTCCTATCTCCATAACTAAACTAAAACTTATTCCCACGCGTCTGTAATGGCGCGTTTTCAAGGGGTCAAATCAAAAGGGTTAT
>CM042142.1:115397611-115410111 GCA_023376005.1 Doryteuthis pealeii
TTACTCTTCCATCACTCTCGTCTTTCATTGTTATTTTTTCTAATTTAGGTATTTAGTTATAAGAGGAAGTAAAAAATAAAATGACAGTTATTTTATCTTGTTAATGGATTTCATTTAAGATTCATTGAAGAGATTTTTGCTTATATTCATTAAAATAAAACCAAACAGTTAGAAATCAATAATACTAAGCACATATTTATTAAATTCGATTTTTTAATATCAATATGCAAATTAGCCTTCCCGTTCACACTGTAAACCGCTATTTTGTTGTATATATAAATAGAATTGCATGTTGTCAGTATGGAGACATAGTTAACAGTATTAATAATGTAAGACAATTTTATTAATAATTGAGGTTTAGATAAAAATAAAATCATGGAGAATGTGATGTCAATAACTAAAAGAATTGTGACTTGAGTAGGAATATAGTTTCGGTTACAAACAGAAAAACACACAATCTCCATTATAATAAGATATATATATATATATATATATATATATATATCGACTTTAAAAAATGTTGGAGGGTGGGTAACGTACGGTTTTCCATCAAGAAATAAGCCAGTGGCTTGTCAAAATATTTTCAGTCCTATTTCTCACAGTTGAACGCTGAGGTCGGCTTCTCTTTCACTGGAGGGTTTTTATAAGTCATCGACACCATCGCCCAAGAAGTAAGTGGACTGGCAAAATGCTGATGTGTTGCGACAATTGTCAATTGAGATGGCCACCCCAGCCAGCAAAGAAGGCAGCGCCTATATCTTGGACACTCAGACTTCGGTTATTTCTCCCCCTTTGATATCGGGGGGAGGGAGGGGAAGGTGTAGAATTTCTACAATCTCGAAGAAACTGGACAAAATAAAATCAGAAGCCCGCGACAAAGGGTGGTGAGTAGAGCGGGTTTCCACGATGTTGCAAACAGAACGGTCCTGCTTTCACACATTCTTTCACTGTTGGATTTTAAGTGCGTGGGTAGCATAGTGGTAACAAGCACGGCAAACAGAGCTAGCACTCAGGCTTTTTTTTTATGTTCACTTAAAGTCATGAGGGGCCGGGTTAGCTCAGTCGGTAGAGCGTTCGGTTAGAAACTACAAGGTTCCTAGTTCGATACCGGTCCTCGCCAACTCAGCGTTATGAGTAGCACAGGGATCTGTGCAGTAAAGTAAGGAGCTGGTGGTAGGTGTGTCGCTCCACCTCAGATGCTCAAACAATCTAGTTGGTCTAGCGCTAGTGAAAAGAGGATAGCCTCCCTCGCTGATTGGCTGATACCGACATTAGGCCGCCCCGACGACTAAAGTCATGAAGCCAATGTCCCATGCTATTTATCAGGGTAAAAGGTCTCGTCATTTGTATGCCAAGATTTTTTTTTGTATAGTCACGAGCAGGATAGGACACAAGGTCAATTTATGCAGAGTACAGCTGGTTTAAATCCAGAGTCTTCCTTCTCCTAGACTGATTGCCTAACCAAAACTAAAGAATGCTCTACTTCTTACCCATAGTTGGAGAAAGAGAAAATGGATTCACGTCTTTCCCAAGGGCATTAGCGCGAAGTGAAACGGAAACTGTCTTGTCTAGGATTTGAACTCGGGTTGCCGATTCTATTTGCTTCGACTATAACCGTTACAAAAGTTGCGCTTCTCAGTGTAATAAGTCTAGACTGATTGATGTTGGTCATAATGACAGTGAAATGATTCCTTCGTACTATCCACCTCAACCTCAGTGGCTGAATGTGACGCAATTTCAAGTATTCCTATCCAATGATAATCTTGAAAAACAGGTGTATTTGACCCATAGATGGGACCCTAACAGGTATTAAACACTTATTAGCAGAATTCATTTTTTTTCGATGGATTATAAAATTTAAACTATTTGCTACAACGGAACTTTATTTGAACTAGCAAAAAGAAGTGCCCCTCGGGTACAAGTATTTAAGTTTTGATATAATTAAATATTACATTGAAGGAAATTGAATATGAACACAAAAAGGGTTATTTCCTAGTTAAGTAACATGAGTGACCCAGAAAAAACAGAACCCAAATTATTTATTTTCCCATTAAACTAACCCTAAACCCCAACCCTTGTTGGACTTCTTAAAAAAACAATAAAATTAACAGTTTTATTACAAAATTTGTGGGTTCTGTTTTTTCTGGGTCACCCTGTCATATTATGTTACTCAACTAGGGGGGTTAGGGTTAAGGGTTAGGGTTGGGGTTTAGGGTCAGTTTAATGGGAAAATAAATAATTTGGGTTCTGTTTTTTCTGGGTCACCCTGTAATATGTTACTCAACTAGGGGGGTTAGGGTTAGGGGTTAGGGTTGGGGTTTAGGGTCAGTTTAATGGGAAAATAAATAATTAGGGTTCTGTTTTTTCTGGGTCACCCTGTAATATCATGTTACTCAACTAGGAAATAACCACAAAAGATAACACTTATTTTTATTTTATTCTAATTGATTTCAATATAAAATTATACATAGGATTGCTTTTAATACGTATTATTTGTATCATTCGGACTATTTTCCTCATATTCATTATTATTTGTACAACGTTTCGGTCGATGTGCCCTCCGGCCTTCTTCAGGGATTTCTTGTCGGACTCGGGAACCTTCTCGGACTTTTAATACGTTTGAGAATAAAACAATAATATTAGAAATCAATAACACCAAGTAATTATTTATTAAACACAGTTTTATTAAAACCGTTGTGCAAATTATTCACGCCATATACTATGTAAACATTTATTAATGATATATAACTTACATCGCAGGATCTTAAGCGCATCAATAATATTGGCTGTTTTGATGGTTTGTTTTGTTTTACGGCATATCAACCTCAGTGGGTCATTTAATGCCGATAAAGTTTTGAAATAAATCAATTCTTAATGGATAATACAATTTTTTTATAAATACATTTTTCTATTTAACCCATAGATGGGACCCTAACAGGTACTACCACTCCGGGTCAGAGTGGACCAGGGAGCAATGGTGATGAAGGGGTGCTCCACATTCTCCAAACCTCCAAAACTGGAACCTCACCATCAGATAGTTTTACGTCATTCCCAGGACATGTAGACCCGCAGCCACTGCCTTCTAGCGCCCATATGATAAAAAGGGGTTGGGGCTTGCCATGAGGGCAATAGGGTTGGGAAAATCATATAGGTGCTAGGGCTTGACGTGACCAGCCGATTGATCGGAGGGGGACTCTCCGACCGCCCGTCTAGCCCAAGATAGGGCCAAAGTGGAGTATTGCATGTCATGAACTGCTCATCCACCTGGGCTCTATCCTTAAGCATCACGGGTCGCCACCCACGGCCAACAGGTGGCCCCATTGGGGGAGTCTTACCCCTCTGCAGAGGTGCAGTCAGTGCATTCTAACGCCCCACCGACAGGGCGGTGGCTGTTTTGAGGCAAATATATATCAGCTAGAACTTAAGAGAGACATTGTTAATAAATAGATGCTACCTAAGATTACATGATTATTATCTAATAACCATTGAGAATATAACGTAAATAACTAAGGGAATTGTGACGTTGGTGGTGACGTAATTTCAGTTACAGACACACAATTTTCCATTATAATAATAAGATAATAGATGACTAGTGAACTTGTTAGGTTCCCATTATAACAACGATCCATAGTGATATCAATGCTTCTATTTAGGAAGGAGTGGAAATTTCTTATTATTTTATGGTTGTTTCAGATATATCAAGAATTTGCGAATACAGACCCCACGCAAAGCCATTTCGGTTAGAAATTGTTTTAAGTGTAATTCTCTAATGGTAATATTACTATAATATTGTTAGGTTAGGACCTAACGAAAATAGAGTTGCTCCCCTAGAAGCTCAGAGGGGGGCTGATGGGAACCCGGATGTTGGGTTTTCGCCATGACACTTTTGCACTGGGGGGTTCGTACTGAGTGGACGCACATGCACAGCACGGTTGTTAAGTGACTTCTCTACCCTGTGTTTCAATAAAACCTTGTTAATTCATTTTATTTTTAACACAGAATACGCATTCTTTTTAAAATTCCAGCATCGAAAACCAGCGTTCGTTTGTACCCCTCCTTCTAACGGTTATTTTTCCGTCTTTATTTCATATTTTGCTCTTGATGAAGACCGCTCTATTAAAAAAGTCGAAACAGATTCTGTCAGCAAACTATTAACATTATTTGATTTTTCTAAAAATGTTAAATTCATATATATATATATATATATATATATATATATATATATGTGTGTGTGTGTGTGTGTGTGTGTGTGTGTGTGTGTGTGTGTGTGTGTAGTAAAGATTAGAGGGAGAATGAGGACAAAGGAAAAAAACTCAGACAAGTATATGTAGGAGATATATTTCGCCGTGCATTGAGCTCGGCTTCGTCAGTCGTTTATTTGATCATTAAAGCATAATACATGTGTTTTATACAAGAGAAAGTGGACGAGAGAGGGGTGGATTTGGGGATGAATGTCCTCATTTCTCCCTCTAATCTTTACTACATTCTATCGGATTTACCCCAATCCTTCTATGCTCATATATATATATATATATATATATATATATATATATATATATATATATATATATGTTATCACCACTTTAAAAGAAAAACAACCACAAATCTATTTAAAAAATACCAAGCAGATTAGACAGCATCCAAATAATTAAAATTTGAGGTCATTCTCTTTCTGCCTTCTGACGAGAAAACAAATCTTGACCAATAAATAAATAAATAAATAAATAAAATAAAATATAATTATATATACTAGCAAATATATGCACCCTCCGAGTGCAAGTATTTAAGTTTTAATGTAATAAAATATTGTATTAAATTAGAAAGGCTAATGAAACTAAATAAGAATACAGATAAAAAGATTTGAAACAGAAGGAGTATAATAAAAAATGGAACAACTGAAATTTACTCTTCCATCACTCTCGTCTTTCATTGTTATTTTTTCGAGTTTAAGTATTTAGTTAAAAGAGGAAGTAAAGAATTAAATGACAGTTATTTTTTCTTGTTAATGGATTTCATTTAAGATTCATTGAAGAGATTTTGGCTTATATTCATTAAAATAAAACCAAACAGTTAGAAATCAATAATACTAAGCACATATTTATTAAATTCGATTTTTTAATATTAATATGCAAATTAGTTTTCCCGTTTACACTGTAAACCGCTATTTTGTTGTATATATAAATATAATTGCATGTTGTCAGTATGTAGACATAGTTAACAGTATTAATAATGTAAGACAATTTTATTAATAATTGAGGTTTAGATAAAAATAAAATCATGGAGAATGTGATGTCAATAACTAAGAGAATTGTGACTTGAGCAGGAATATAGTTTCGGTTACAGACAGAAAAACACACAATCTCCATTATAATAAGAAAATATGTATTTTTGATTATTTCCTATAACTTCAACCTAAAAAAGGGGAACCACTCTGAATGAATTGTATCTGTTAATTAATCTAGCCATTATTTTGCCATTAAACTAACCCTAAACCCGTCTTCTTTTTTCCTAGTAGATCAATGAATAAATAAATAATTTCTCAGTCAATCAGTTAATTAGAGTGGTTCCCCTTTTTTAGGTTGGGGTTATAGGAAATAACCGTATTTTTTTTTAATAAAAAGGAAATGGCAGCGGTAGCGATTGTTGGACTGGAGAAAGAAAGAAAAAAAAAGAAAAGAAAAAAGAGAAAAACGATTTTTCCGATTTCCAAGTGAATCAACAGGAAACTTTTAGTAAAAGGAATCACGCTACAAAAGGTAGCCTGTCTTTGAAACGCTATCCCTTGAATTTTAACATTCACATAAGCATCAATTAGACACGCTTATTCGGGCAGGATTTTTTTTCTCTCTCTCTCTCTCTTTTTTCGGGATGAGTGTTCTTGGAGCTGAAGAAGGTAGAGAGTAGGGGTAGAGGGGGAGGCCATCGGTCGGTGGGGGTTATTTTGTGTGAAGTTGAACCATGAAATCAGAGGATTTATTTGTGCTTGGAAGTATGGTGAAAAGTTCTGCCCGGATCAATCTCAATGGCAAAGAGAAGAAAGAAAAAAGAAATAAAGAAAAATTTAAAAAAAAGGAACAAAAAAGAAGTAAAAAAGAAAAAAAAAGGAAAGAAAGGTAAAAACAAGGATGTCAACCATTCCCGGAAGTAGGGACGGAAAGATTTAAGGATTTTGTGCGGGGAAAGAGGTGAAAGGTGAGCGTTGCTAGGGAGGATAAAATCAGATGATATTTCCACAGAAATATGTTCTCTCTTAATTATCGTTGACTGATTCAAAAAGCCACGGATGATTTTTTATTTTATTTAACTTCTACTTAATAAAATATTCAAGTGTGTTACTAAACGGAATAATTTTTTTTTTTCATTTTCCCCCTTTTTTTAAATTTATCTTTTTTTTAATTTTTTAAATATATCTCTTTTTTAATTTATCTTTTTTCTTTTTTAATTTATCTTTTTTTTAATATCTTTTTTGAATTGTTTAAATTTATCTTTGTTTTATATCTTTTTTGGATTTATCTTTTTTTCTTTTTAAATTTATTTTTTCTTTTCTTTTTTAATTTATCTTTTTTTTTAATATCTTTTTTGAATTTTTTAAATTTATCTTTTTTTATATCTTTTTTTAATCTTTTAAATTTAAAAATTTTCTTTTTAATTTATCTTTTCTTTTCTAATTTATCTTTTTTTTAAATATATCTTTTTTTAATTTATCTTCTTTTTTTCAAATTTTTAACTTTAAGCGGCTACCCAGCATCGCCTGGGTATAGGGGCTTAAAACACTGCTGTATTGATTTGTGTACTTTTGAGATGTACAAATGCTAGGCAGTTTAAGTAGAATTTTAATGCTATTTCTATATATATTTTAATTTTCAAATATCTGCGAATATAGATCAAATCTTCATAATTTTTGTACAAAAAGCAAGAATTGGTGATAGTGAATGTGTATATATATTTACTTTGTCGTTAATAGTTTTATTTTCGTAGTTTCATTTGGACACACATACATACACACTAACTTTCCCTTTATATATACACGAGAAGTGGCTACCCAGCATCGACTAGGTAGAGGAGGCAACCCCCTGATATATTGATTTTGTTTACTTTTGATATTTACAAGTGCTGTAAATTTTTAAGTAGAATTTCAATGCTATTTCTATGTATATTTTAATTTTTAATTATCTTCACAAATATAAATCAAATCTTTATCATTTTTATTCAAAAACCAAGCCCTGATGATATTTAATGTGTATATATATTTCCTCTGGACATACATACACACAACTGCCCTTTATATAGGTATATATTTCCTCTGGACATACATACACACAACTACCCTTTATATATGTATATATTTCCTCTGGACATACATACACACAACTACCCTTTATATATGTATATATTTCCTCTGGACATACATACACACAACTGCCCTTTATATATGTATAGATAGATAGAAGATATATTAGTATTTCCAGTATAGCAACATAACGTTTTTTTTTTTCTTAAACTCCATTCCTCAAATAAATGTCTAGACGTTCGAAATTTAGGGCTAAAGAGTAAAACAATTTTATGTGATGACAAATGTCATTTTCAACACATCAACATCTGTTTGGGTCATACAATGGAGTTCGATACTCACAAGATGCCCTGCTAATTTAGTCAAGCTTAGTAAATATCAAGCTAATCTTGCAGACGATTATTTTGTTGGTTCTTTTCTCTTTGTTTTAATGGCATATCAAAGGTTGTGGGTTATTTAATTTCAAAGCCATCCTTGTAGAAGAACGGTAGTGGTACTATATATTGGGAGATGAGGGGGTTCATACCTTTCCCAAGGGTATTAGTCCGAAAGTTAATATATAATGCTACCGGATTTCAAACTCGCTTACTACGATGTCGCAGTCCAGCATGTCAGCCACTATACCACATGGACTCCCTCAAAATTTGTAAAATAGTCCATAAAGAAAATACCTAAAGATAAGACCATTATACGATATTATCCATAAATAAGTACTCATGCTCTGTCTTCATCTAACCCATAGCTGAGAGGGTTCATACCTTTCCCAAGGGTATTAGTCCGAAAGTGAACATAATAGCGCGACTGGAGTTAGAACTCGCTTACTACGATGTCGCAGTTCAAAACATCTGTTATGTATTCTGTTCATTCATTTCACTTCCTTTTATTTACTAGAAGCGGCTACTCGGCATCACCTTGGGTAGAAGGGGGCAAAAAGTTAATCTCGCAGATCCATTATTACTGAATTGTGAGTTGGATTCTCGCAGGATGCCCCATTAAAACCCCTTCGTAAAAAAAAGATCTTGCGTTGATTTGGCCTGGTGGGGCGCCAGAAAGAAAAAGCAGACACTCTGAAATGAAAAAACAAATCCATGTTGTCACTATTTAAATTTCATTCTTTCATTATCTTCACGATTTTTGCTCAAAAAGCAAGATCTGGTGATAGTGAATGTGCATATATATTTACTTTGCAGTTAATTGTTTTATTTTCGTAATTTCAGCCGGACATACATACATATACACAATTGCCCTTTATATATGTATAGATAGATTTATTTATAGCTTTTGTAGAGCCGAATTTCCTCTTCGGAAAACCAGGATGTTATCTGGCTCAGGATATAGGAAAATGTCCTTTAGCTTATCTGCCCCATAGAGACTTATTCTGATTTGTATGAGAACATGACAGTAAATCAGCTATTATATTGTAATGAGTTAGGTACTCACCGAGTTCCCAACGCTTGTGATCTTGTGATCGATTAAGCTGATCTAAGTACATATTACAAAACACTTCATGCGAGAGTGGCCATAAAGTTAGTCTAACAGACAACTTCGGTATTGAGGTCGCTCCTCACCGAGTGTCTACATTTCGGCTTTGTGCCAAACGAAACCAAGCATAGAAAATATCTAAATGTATCCGCACCACCAAGTTATGGTTTACAAGCTAGTCTTGCACACTGTGGGGGTTATTTTCGTATTTGCCTGGGGAGTTGTCTGCCCCTTTTAAAGTTGCTGGTTCCCGCTAGGGGCCTTGTGTATTTAAGCGGCTGTTTTGAATTTCTCTTCCTCTTTTCTCTTTCCTCGCTACGAGACCACATGGGTTAGACACGGTCTACCCCTTTCTCGTTGGGGCTTCGACCCTTAACACTGGCCACTCACTGCTAGTAAGTCTCTTATACGATATATGACTATCCTTTAGTCATGTATCCGTAGCTACGTTTTTATGTACATTTAGGTATCTTTTCGATACCTAAATATCTCGTATTTTACCATTCATGAATGTGTCATTATCTCTACTCTTGTATATTTATCTATGTACTTTATGTATCTCGTCATATCCATGTGCTGTATACCTATTAAATGTTTTGTCTATCAAACCTTGTCGGAGTTTGTTTGCGTTCCAACGAGTTATGACTTTGTCATAACCTTTGAATCTTACAACACTATTACTTCTGAAAGCTACTACATTTGATATTCCACTCAACGGAAGATTTTTAACATAAAATGATTTTTCCCTCTATAGAGAAAAGGGTGATTCATCGATGTAGAATAAACATCATACTCACTGTATAAGCAATATTCCAATTACCGTCGAATTGGCAGAAAATGCAACAGGCAAGCCGTAACTCAATTGTATTGTCGCAAGCCTACTGCAGAATGGTAGGTTATTTATCAAGCACCATAACACCACAGAAACCAATAGACAATAGTCCGAATGATCCAAATAATACTTAGTGAGCTATATTAGCAGACCATTGTTAGGGAGTTCGATTCTCACTGGGCATCCCTTACAACCAAAGCTTAGTAAACAACTATCAACTTCTTGTGTTATTTAATGCCGACATTTAATTCATGTATAAATGACTGGTTGTAATCATAACTATATTTTCAATGTTCAATTGTTGACTGGTTGGATTTTACGGCATGCCAACCCATTGGGTCATTTTATGCCGAGGAGGTTTTTGTTTTATTGTTTAAAAATCGAGTTTTTAAAAAAAGAGTACTCATCAAGAATGAATAAAACAGGAACCTTCTTGTCGTAATTACGACAAGAAGGTTCCCGAATTCGAATAGAAGGAAAACATTTCAAAACAGCTTTACTTCGCTTATGAATTGACCTTGTGTCACATCTTGCCTGTGGCCGAGAGTTGGAGATATATACTCATATAGATTATGATGATGATGATGATGGTCACATTTTGATTGATGATAGCTGTCTTTACCACCAAAATTACAACTCAAACATCCTGATTAATAACTAATTCAACTTGTGAAAAATATACAAGATACGTAAGAGGATAAGATAGTAACACATATGTATGTCATTGGGTTATAGTGATATACGCTTGTGCGACACTTAAGCCATACTGAGTCAACAAAGCTGTATCCCAGCGACAAACATAGCAAGATAACTGGTGACTATGTAAACTGCAGACAAATAAACAGTCGTAACCCAATACGATTCTGGTATGCTGTAAAGACCACTGCAAAGTGGCAGGATTTATGGAGCCTCAGAGGATCATACAAACCAAGCAGCCAATCAGGACTCAGGGAATGGAATCACCCAAATGCAGGAGTGGACTGTTCTGAATTCCCATAAGTATCAGTTGTCTTGACACTGGTTCAGTTGTGCTTGGCCAGTCACATTGTTCAAACCAATTATTAACTGACTGACTTCAATATTTCAGAGTATCTTCTCTTGGACTTTTCCTGTCAAAGGACACTTATAAGTCAGCAGAGGTTTGATGCTGGATCTTCCTTCTCCAGTTTTGATTTCTCCTAGAAGAGTTATTTAACGTATGTCTATCCAATCTTATTATAATGGAGATTGTGCGTTTGTCTGTAACCGAAACTATATCTCTACTCAAGTCACAATTCCCTTTGTTTTTTTACGTCACATTCTCCATGATTTTGTTTTATTTAACCTCGATTATCAATAAAATTGTTTTACATTATTAATACTCTTGGTCTTATCTACAAACTAATAACATGCAATTGCATTTATGTATACAACAAAATAGCGGTTTACATTGTTAATAGGAAGGCTAATTTGCATATTGATATTAAGAATTTTATTTTGATAAATACGTGGTTAGTATCATTGATTTCTAATTGTTTGGTTTTATCTTAATGAATATGAGCAAAGATCTCTGGGATAAATCTTAAAAGAAATCCATTAACAAGGAGAAAAATAACTAATTTTATTCTTTACTTCCTATTTTAACTAAATAGTTAAATAAGGAAAATTTAGCAATCAATGACGGGAGTGATAGAAAATGATGGAAGTGTAAGTTTCAGTTGTTCTAATTTTCGATCATACCCCCCTCTGTTTCAAATCTTTTTATCTGCATTCTTATTTAGTTTCATTAGCCTTTCTATTTTAATATAATATTTTATTACATTAAAACTTAAATACTGGCCCCCGGAGGGTTCATATATATATATAGAATAATCCCACCAAGTTCCAATTACCGTCGAATTGGTAAGACAAGACAACAAGTAATCGTAACTGAATACGAATCTAATCTTGTCGCAAAACTACTGCAAAATGACAGGGTATTTATGAAGCCTCATAACCACATAGAAACCAAGCAGCTAATCAGGACTCAAGGAATGGAATGACCCAAATACATGAATGGACTAATCTTGGGGCACTGGCAGTTGTGCTTAGCCATTTGCTGTTGTTCAAACCAACTGACTTCAATAATATATTTGTTAGTACTAATACTTTTCAAACAGATCGATTTGAGCCATAAATGGAACACAAGCAGGCACTACTACTACTACTACTACTACTACTATGTGTTTGAGTGGACCTGGAAGAAATGCCTGTGAAAGGGTATTCCACGCTCTTCGGAGCTTCAGAACCGTAGCCTCACCACTGGATACAGGACGTAAAATAATTATTCACATTTGATAAAACATTGGGTTTATATGTTTTAATTAGGTTTTATAGAGCATCTGCAAGAGAGACATGAAGACATGCCACATCGACATCAACACATGGGAGGCTTATGTAGAAAACCGTACGACTTGGCGTCTCCTCGTCAAACAAGGAACGAAAAGGAGTGAAAAAGAGAGGAAAGAAGCCTCCGCAGAAAAGAGAGTCATAAGGAAGGAGAGACAACAGCATCTCCAGCAAGCATCACCGTTTGTCTGCAATCACTGCACCAGAGATTGCCATTCAAAAATTGATCTGTTCAGCCATTCACGCAGTTACAAATTTTAAAAAGTGGACACTACGCCATCGTCTTTAATAGACGGAAGGATGCTAACAAAAATAGAGACGAAAGTCTGGTACTTCAACTAGTTTATAATATTTGATGCAATGCTTTACATTATTATTAATTGACGCAGGTGTGGTCACTGGGCCACACCTGTGCTAATTAATATGATAATATGAACAGTCTCATGTTTACTGGACCACATCTGGGTTAATTAATGTAAAGGTTGACCTTAAATTGTCTCCATGTGACCGTCTTAACACAGTTTCTTT
>CM042142.1:115412611-115507611 GCA_023376005.1 Doryteuthis pealeii
AACTATTATATTGCAAAAAAATCCTAAACTGGATGAGGAAGAAGAAGAAAAAAATAGCGGTCTCATCGAGACGAAAAAACCTTTTTACGACTGTCGCTTTCCCGAATTTAAATTCCACTTTGGCGTATTTAAAACGTCGGCATCCAGATGTTTTTTCCATTATCTCTTGGTTCGGAAACATTTCAATGTTTATATTATAGTCCTGTCAGTCGAAAAAGGAAAGGGTCTTGTCCCATCAGCTTTCAATGACCAGGCAAAAAAGGAAAAAAAAAAAAAAAAAATAGACCAAAAAATAAACCCATGGGATAACACTTTTTTCCCCCTTTTTTAATTCCTTAAATGGTAGTTCCTACTCCCGCTTCTAAAGATGTCTTTCTGTCCTTTTTGCGGTGGGTTCTCTGAACGAACGCCGCCAACGACCGATGTCAAAACAATTCTGTCTAACATACAATTGGAAGTGACTGTTTTTTTCCTACATGTTTTTATCTTGTTTCAATAAACTCCCGACTCTTCGCAACACCAAACAAATTGTCTCCTAAATGTCATATCACTCCACTTTATAGCTTTGCCATAGAGAAAATTTGAGAAAAAATCGGAATTACACGCAACATTTCTTCCCGATGCAAAATAATAACGAAAATAATCGTTATTATCATAAGGATCTCAAAATTGGATTTAATTTTAATAGACATCTTTTTAACGTGAATCATTGTCTGCGCGCCACATTTAAAATCAGATTTCACGAAGAACGAAACACTCTTACAAACTGAGTCTATTAGTGTTTAACCTCTTACCTTCCACTTTTTTTTTAAAAAATTACCCGTCCAAAACAAGGCAGGTTTTTTTTGGGGGGGGGGGTGCTTAATTATCCCTTTTATATTTGATTAAGTGAATTTGAGAATTTCTTTAAAAATTATCAATATTTTTAAAAGTTATATGGGTTTGAAATTTATTCTGTTATTATCCCGAGTATAGGCATTACACACTCGTGTTTACAAGAAAAGTTAGCAATAATTAGATTCTCGGATAAGAAAAAAATAATGAATAAAAAACATGAATTTCTGGGGAAATGCTTCCATAAGTCACATAACTCATTAATATATTATTAAGATTAATATAGATATAAGATATGTATTATTACAACAACAAAAAACTATAACTTAATAGATTTCTCAGAAGACTTCAATCCGAGTAGTATACATAAATAAGATATAAACAAAATGAATAAAAGAAAAAAAAACATGGGAGTTGATAACAGCTGACAGAATTACAAATTACTTTTGCGTGATAACTGTATGGAAAACTAATCCTTAATTTCAAAGAGAAACGGTTTAGAATTAAAGACTAAATTTATACTAATTAAAAGACAGAGAGAGAAATAAAAATAAATCTAGACCAAACAAGTATATATATATGTACCTTGATATAATGTACCTTGAACACTGAAACCGTGGTAGAGGGAAAAACTTTTTTCTACAACTATAAATGCTCTATATTTTACGAAATATATTGAGACCTTTTGGATTAAGTAATATGCTACTACAATGAAAACGTGGCAGAAACTCTTTGATGAAGCTATATATATATATATATATATATATATATATATATATATATAAAATTGAAGGAAAAAATAAAATAAAATAAAAATGTAAGTTTGTTTTATTTAAAATTATGCCAAAAACTGTTTTATTTACATTTCTCACAGCATTAGTTTTGTAAAGTGAAATTTTACTTTTCAATGAAATAATAGAAAACGGGAAATTATCGGCGAACGAAGCGTCTCAGGCTAGTAAATTTAGTTTCAGTGATAGAACGCAAATACTCGGGATTGTAAAAAAAAAATGTTCAGAATGCCAATCCCGTGAATACTCAGGGAAGAGGTTAATGTATAACAGATATGTGATCAAGATGGCGTCTTCTCGTTGACGAGAGTGACGCCGTGACGCCATTCAACAAATAACAAAAAAAAAGCAGAAATTTAGGAGGAGGAAGGGGACCTCTCAAAGTAGTTTTGACTAACAAGAACAGGGTTCCTTTTAATTTAGAGGTTTTTTTTCTTCTCCTAGACTGGTTGCCATACTTAAGGTTAAAGGGCACAGTCTACCCTACTATTGAAGAATAGATGGAGTTATACGTTTCCCCAAGTGTGCTATGTGAAGTGTAAACAGCCGCGTCCATGATTTAAACTCGTCTCGCCGTGTCAATTTCCTACGACGGTAACCATTACACCACGCGCCTCAAAGTCTCGTTCAGTGGTCCCCAAACATAGGTATTTATCCAACCAGTTTGCCATGGGTAGGATGTGACAAAGTGTAGAACATCCAGTGAGTATTTAACTTGCTTTTCCAGTAGTGATGGGTCTGCGAGGTGGTTTCCAAACGTATTTTCATCGAGGACACATTATTTTACAAACATCACTTTTTATAAGACATATTTGCTTGATACTAACGAAGATCGGTATTTAGTAGAGTCTCACTCATCATGGACTAATGTTAGCATTAGTATATCCGTGATATAGTATATCAAGGATATACTAATGCTAATATAATACTAACACTTAACACAACGGAAGGAAAACAAGATTAACTCATTTGTACATACAAGAACATTTCAACTTTTTATATACATAATATGTTATATACTCGACCCGTCAAGGAACACGGAACACTTGTATTTATAAAAATATAAGATTATATCTTTATTTCCTCGTTTGTAGGGGTTACACATACTTCGAGCCTTCGGGAGTTCTCTGCAAGCGATCTCAAACCTGATCTCGGTCTGCCTAAATTGATTTCCACGGGCATTTTTTTTATTATGGTCCAACTCACGGTGTCACGCCTCTTTGATCGTGACACCTACGTAGTTTTTCTTTAGACATACCTCCTCGCCCACGCAGTCTGTTTTCATTGGTTATGAGCAACGCCTATAAATGTTCTGTGCCTATACAGTGTCAAATGTACGCCTGCATCTCTAGGTGCAAAAGGTCAGTTCAATACCATATCCTGTTTTGTTTCCAGGCCCACACTTGACACCCACGCACTTCCTGTGTGCAACCCGGGCTCCAGGTGTAAACCGATTGACCAAAATACACATACCATTTTAGATGAGGCTTGAACATTTTTATTATTGGGATTTTTCGGACACTTGTCCTCATCTTGTATTTAAACGCCCCACCGACAGGGCTTTGGTCGAAAGGGACATCCAGTTTTCCCCGGATTGTCGGATTCCTCGCCCTAGTGGCCAATGGTCTTGAACAGCATTGGTTTGAAAATGTAACGATCTGTGAGACGAGCGCTTTTCATACACATCGACAGCAGAGTGTAGAGTTGTGGACAACATTAATAGATGAAACCGGGGGGGGGGGACGAAGGTCTCCATACATATGACATCCCATAAAAAGGTCTTAACTCAATGGAAACGCCATTCCATCCGGAAAGGGGACGAAGTCTTATCAATAATTACACTCTACATGTGTAGGTATGTTCAATGCTGTCAACACAAATTACATTACAAAACCTGCGTGGTTAGTAATATCTTATCCCTTACTTCAACTATTCTTAATTAGATACCTCTCTTATTATGATAGAGATTCAGTGCTTGCTTGTCTGTAACCGAAACTACGTCATTGCTTACATCACAATACCCGCAGGAATTGTAAATTTATCAATGAGTAATTTATAGTCAAAATCATTTATACATAGAATAAGTGTTATTTGTCACCTTTAAATGTTATTTTCTTAAAGCCAATATGCAAATTAACAACACCATGTATAAATATTAACCATTATTTCTTACTGATATATAAGACACATTGCAGGATTTTAAACGCGATAATAACATGGGCTGTTTTGTGGGAAATTTAACTCCGATTTTTATAGAGGGTCTATAAAAATCGGAGTTAAATTTCCCACAAAACAGCCCATGTTATTATCGCGTTTAAAATCCTGCAATGTGTCTTATATATCAGTAAGAAATAAAGGTTAATATTTATACATGGTGTTGTTAATTTGCATATTGGCTTTAAGAAATAATTACTTGGTGTTATTGATCTCTAATACTATTGTTTTATTTTCCAACGAATTAAAATAAATCCTATGTATGATTTTTACATAGAAACCAATTAGAATATGATTAGAATGAGTAATCTTTTTATATGCGTTCTTATTTAATTTCGTTAGTCTTTCTAATTTACTATATTTCATTACATTAAAATTTAAATACTTACGCGCGGAGGGCGCATATTCTTGGTATTTTCAATTATTTTTCCTTATATACATTTAAATTATATTTTCACTTTGGCCAACAAAACTTAAACATATACCAATTTTGATTATATATGATTCGAGATGTTGATAGCTTTTTGATTTAGTGCGTCCTGGGACGCACATATTTGCTTTGAATGAGTCCGAGAAAATTAATGGATCCCAACTAAAGTTTCTTAATAGATTGTAGGGTTTTTATTTATGATATGGGAAAACAACTAAAGACGTTTAATTCCTACCTTGTAACCTATTCTGTTCCTGTGTAATTCGCTTGTAAGAAACTATTGAAATGTATTTACAGTTAGCTTGAAATGGTGAGGGAAGTAAAAAGAAAAACACTGGGACGCATGGATACGATTTTACTGAGTCCTTTTAGATTATTGTACGTCAGGGACGCAGGACGTATACCTATCAGCATCTCTGGGAGGGATTTGCAGTAAAAATCAAAATTAAAAAAGTTGAAAAAATAAAAATACTAGTAAAAATTAATAATAGTGATTGACAATGTTTAATCTAAAAAGGAAATAGAAAATAATTTCCTATTAACACTAACAGTGTGGAAAAACAACAAACATAGTGCCTGTTGGGAGGGGGGCTTACCCCTCTACAGGAGATACAGTCAGTGTACTCTAAGCCTCGTCGACAGGGGTGCTGGATCATCAAAGGGCAATTCTATTCTCCTCACGGACTTATGCCCTCCTGCTAACACTAATCTGTAAGATGGACCTGCTATATACTGAGCATGAATGTCCCTTTCATAGGGTTAATTTTTTTTTCTATGCGGCAGATCGATGTGATGTCTTTCCCGTTCGTTGGTTCATAAGATGAAGATGAAATATTAGCTTAAGAACATTTCAAAGTGAATAAATAAATAAATGAAGAAATAAAAGACAAATTTCTTATCGGACGGGGAATTTTTTTTTAAAACTACGATTGTTTGTATAGAGAGATTACCAAAAAATTTGTCGGCCTGCATCTAACGTATTAGAGTAAGGGGTGGAAACGGGGTGGATAAAGATGAAGAATGAAAAAAAAAAAAGAAAAAGAAAGAAAAAGTGTAAGACATCCCCCCCTTCTTCCACTGTCTCAGCATTCTCTGACCCCACCCCCCAAAGACCAGGGAGGGAACAGCGCAATGCGATGACTGACAACTAAACAAATAAATGAAATTGCGAGAAATGGGGCGTTGGAGGGGGTCATTTTTTTTTCACCATTTTTTTTTTTTCTCTTTTCCATTTCACCGCGAAACTGGCAAAAATACGATAACATAAGAATCCCAGGTCTCCGAAAACACCTGCTGGGGGGTAACAGAATGGTAGCTCAGTGGTTACAGCATCGGATGTGTGGCTAAGATATTTTTTTCAAATTACTGACAAATTGCAACAGGAAATTTTCTAAAGTCATACTAAAGCAACAGCTAAACCAGTCATAGGCAAACAGACCCACGGGGCTTTCTGAATGCCCCAACCCCCTAATTTCACGAGGAATATAAAGTAAGTAAAGTTGTGGGTATCAGCCGGCAGCGAGGGAGTCTATCCCCCTTTCGCTAGCGCTAGACCAGGCAGTGTTTTTTGCTGAGGTAAAGCGCCACACCTACCGTCAGCTCCTCCACTTTAACGCATAGATCAGATTATCAAATCTGTGCCACTCATACGATGAGTTGTCGGAGACCAGTATCGAACTCGGAACCTTACGATTCCTAGTCGAGTGCTCAACCGACTGAGCTAAACCGGCGTGAAAGCGCGTGGTGTAATGGTTAGAGTCGTAGGAAATGGACCCGTCGAGCCGAGTTCAAATCCTGGACGAGGCTGTTTGCATTTCACATAGCACTAATACTTTTGGAAGTAGTATCCACCCAACTTCCTCCAGTTGTGGGTAAATAGTAGGGTAGACTTGGATCTTTAATCTTGGCTAGGTAACCAGTCTAGAAGAAAACTCCGCTTTAGAAATTGACCTTGTGTCGCATCCTGCTCGTGCGGAGGGGTTGGTAAATATATACATATATATATCTTCACTACTTCCTTAGTTTCTCTTTCCATCTTTTGCTATGTCTTTCTCTTCCATGTATCTACCGTCTTCATCTCCCACTCTCCAAAGGCGCCGCCACCCCTCCAATTCCCCCATAGACCTCCCTCCCGACGCAAATCTTTTTTTCTTTTTGTGTACTTTTATATTAACACTAGCAGCGGCTACCCGGCGTCGCCTGGGTAGAGGGGATTTTTTAAAGTTAGTCCCGCAGATCCATTATTACTGAATCGTGAGTTGAATCCTCGTGGGATGCCCATCTAAATCCCTATGTAAAAAATAGACCTTGCATTGATCCACCAACTCTGAAAAGAAATGTTAATGTCTACTATCTAAAATATTAAATGAAAAAAAAAAATTTCATGCTGTTATAATTTAAATTTTATTTTTAATTATCTTCACAAATATAAATCAAATCTCTTATTTTTGCTCAAAAACTAATCCCTGGTAATATTTAATGTGTATATATATTTACTCTGTTGTTAATTGTTTTATTTTTGAAGTTTCCATACACACCTGCAGATGCCATACGTGATTTTTAATTTAAAAGTAACAAATGAAAATATTTAATTGTCAGATTGTTAAATATGCATCTGAAAATCTATTTTAATAAAATTTTAATTCCCGAATCATGAAAACAGATTTCTTTTTATATACGGATCATGTTCATATTGAATACATTGATTTTTCAAAAGCGAAAATCAAATCTCTCGACATTTCAAAGAAACATGTCCAAGCTGCGCGTGGTCGTCAAATCAACCCAGTGACATGATGTAAGAAAATAGAAAAATGGCTGCCACACGCCAGAAAACGAATCGGGAGAACAGAGACAAGAGAGTCAACCAGAGTTCCTATATCTATATAAGGATTAGATCGTCAAACTATATATCTCATAGTCTTAAGTTTTATATATATATATATATATATATATATATATATATATATCATAGTCTTAAGTTTATATATATATATTAATAGATATAATAGTCTTAAGTTATCTGAATAGCCAAAACGTTTATGGTAGTACGGACCGGTTTAATTTTTGGCAATGGAGATTTTTCGAAGTTTTCTGACATATGAAGAAACTTTAATAATGACTGTTAAAATTCAGTTTGCACTAATGTCACCAGGAAAGGCATGAATCCACTCACCCTGATCAGGGAAGTTGGAGAAAGAATAAGAATAAGAAGAAGGAGGGGAGGAGGAGGAGAGAGAGAGATTTGATTTAAACCTGTCTCAGTACTTAGAAGAATTCTAAGTCGAAATAGATGCAGACAGCGACATTATTTTAATTTTATTCTATTTTATTTTGACGTGGTTCGCTTGCCAAAAACAGAAAACCACGCAAGTCCTTTTAATTTATTTCTTCAATGTCTGTATTCACATAAGCCCTCCACTTTGAGTTGGTCGCCGATTCCATCTCCGAAGACGATAACCGTTATGCCAACACGCCTCCATTAATCGCCCCACTCCACCCAGCACGGATGCCAGGTGCGCGATCTCTCGCGTTAATATCTTCAATGTAATGCACGTAATAATCTTAAGTTATCTGAATTTCTGTTTTTTTTTCTTTTGGTAACACGGACCAGTTTAATTTTGGGAATTTTTTTTTTTGCAAACCAGCCAACTATAAAAAAACACAAGTGCGTAATCTAATTATATATATTTACCCCCTCTCCCTCTCCGCACGAGCAGGATGCGACACAAGATCAATTTCTTAAGTGGAGTTTAACAGGTTTTGAATTCAGAGTTTTCCTTCTCGTAGACTGGTTACCTAGCCATGGTTAAAGAGCCCAGTCTGCCCTGCTATTTAACCATAGCTGGAGAGAAAATTGGATTCATACCTTTCCAGGAGGTATTAGCACTAAGTGAAATGCAATTACCACATCCAGGATTTGAACTCGGAGTGATGAGTCCATTTCCCATGACTTTAACCATTACACCACGCGCTTCCAATTTATCTAATTATAGGTTGACTTATCACCTATTTCGTTTCTAAAAGAGTTTATTTGACTGAAATTGAATATCAAGAAATTAGCGTTATTATTTTACAAATAAAAACGAAATGTCTATCATTGGGTTCTTTTTTCGTGTCCTGTCATTGATTTGTTTGTTTTGTTTTGTTTTACGGCATATCAACCTCAGTGGGTCATTTAATGCCGATAAAGTTTTGAAATAAATCAATTCTTAATGGATAATAGAAGTTTTTTATAAATACATTTTTCTATTTAACCCATAGATGGGACCCCTAACAGGTACTACCACTCCGGGTCAGAGTGGACGAGAGAGCAATGGTGATGAAGGGGTGCTCCACATTCCCAAAAACTAGAACCTCACCATCAGATAGAGTTTAACGTCATTCCCAGGACATGTAGACCCGCAGCCACCGCCTTCTAGCATCCATATGATAAAAAGGGGTGGGGCTTGCCATAAGGACAATAGGGTTGGGAAAATCATATAGGTGCTAGGACTTGACGTGACCAGCCGATTGACCTGTCATTGAAACAAGAAAAAAAATCATCGTTTCATATCACCCCATAATTTCCATGCAGACCGCTAATTAGGCTTCACTAAGACATATTTAACAGGTTTGAATTCAAAGTGTTCCTTCTCTTTGACCAGTTGCGTATCAAGGTTAAAGAGCTCAGTCTGCCCTATTATTTACTCATATCTCAAGGAAGAATAGATCTATCCATACCTTTTCCCAAGGTGATTAGTGCGAAGTTAGACAGTCTCCTTCAGAATTTGAACTTGGGTCGCCGATTTCATTTACCCGTTACGCCAAAACATCTCCATTAATGCATTATCTGAAGTTGATATTTTCTAAAATAAATTCTAACATATTTAACTTCTAAAATAATTCTAAAATATTAAGAAATTAATATTTTCATTTTACGAAAAAAAAAAAAAAAAAAAACAACGCCCGACCATCAATGAAGATCTTTCAAAGTTTTCTGTCATAGGAAATGAAAAAGTAACAAACTTTAATAATTTCCACATAGTTTCTTACAAGTTAGATCTTAGTGAACTGCTAACAAATAGGAATTCTTTAGTCATTTAACTCTGTGTTTCCCAACCTAAGGCCAAAGTGGGCCACAAAAGTTTTCTCATTTTTACTGGGCCATCGAGCTAATATATATGGGCTAGAGCTTCAATTAACTATTGCCAATATATTAGCCCAGTGGCCCACCTGAACCTTGCCGTGGCCTATTTTGGCCATAGGTTGGGAAACACAGAGTCAACTGACAAAAATATTCAAATTTCTCCGAATTTAGATATCAATGAGAAGAAAACGCTTTAGAAGATTAACGTAAAGTGATTGCAAAATATGTAACGTCCGGTAAACCTGAAACAGAATCATCCATATATATGTATGTGTGTGTGTGTGTGTGTGTGTGTGTGTTATAGTGTATTATACAATCAAAAGGCGATTGTTACTATTGGTTTCAAAGCAGCGTATTAGCCACTTATCCTCAGGAGAACGTGCCCGTGAATATATATAAGAGAAAAAAAGACAGATACCTACATAAGTTCACATAATAAATATACGCACACATATATGTAGGTATATCAATTATTTCTAAGCCTAATGTTGAAAAAAAGCATTTTTTTTCACATTTTTTCAATATGATCTTTTCCCTTGTCAATGTAACTTAATTTAGTGATGAATACTAATTGCATATATTGAGGATATTATGGTATGAAAATTTAAGATCAACATTTACCTAATGACTACGTGTCAGGTTTCAGTTTTATTGATTCCACACACACGAGAGAGAGAGAGAGAGAGAGAAGAGGTCAAAATTTCTGTAACCCAAATTTGTGTTCTCAAAAAGAGAGAGAGAAAGAGAGAGAGAGAGAGGAGAAAGAGTAAAGAGAGAGAGAGAGGAGGAGAGTAAAGAGAGAGAGAGAGAGAGAGAAAGAGAGAGAGAGAAAGAGAAAGAGAAAAGAGAGAGAAAGAAAGAGTAAGGAGAGGGAGAGAAAGAAAGAGTAAGAGAGAGAGAGAAAGAAAAGAGTAGGGAGAGAGAGAGAGGAGAGAGGAAAAGAAAGAGTAGGAGAGAGGAGGAGAGAGAGAGAAAGAAAGAGTAAGAGAGAGAGAGAGAGAGAGAAAGAAAGAAGTAAGAGAGAGAGAGAGAGAGAGAAAGAGAGAAGGAGAAGAAGAAAAGAAAGAGTAAGGAGAGAGAGAGAGAAAGAAAGAAGAAAGGAGAGAGAGAGGAAAGAAAGAGAGAAGAAGAGAAAGAAAGAGTAAGGAGAGAGAGAGAAGAAAGAGTAAGAGAGAGAGAGAGAAAGAAAGAGTAAGAGAGAGAGAGAGAGAGAAAGAAAAGAGTAAGGAGAGAGAGAGAGAAAGAAAGAGTAAGGAGAGAGATGAGAGAGAAAGAAAGAGTAAGGAGAGAGAGAGAAAGAAAGAGTAAGGAGAGAGAGAGAGAAAGAAAGAAAGAGAGTAAGGAGAGTAGAGAGAGAGAGGAAAGAAAAGAGTAAGGAGAGGGAGAGGAGAGAGAGAGAGGAAAGAAAGAGTAAGGGAGAGAGAGAAGAAGAGAGAGAAAGAGAGTAAGGAGAAGGAGAGAGAGAGAGAGAGAGAGAGAGAGAGAAGAGAAAGAAAAAGAGGTAAGGAGAGAGAGAGAGAGAAAGAGTAAGGAGAGAGGAGAGAGGAAGGAGAGAGAGAGAAAGAAGAGTAAGAAAGAGTAAGGAGAGACGGAAAGAGAAAGAAAAGAGTAAGGAGAGAGAGAGGAGAGAGAAAAAGAGTAAGGAGTAGGGAGGAGAGAGAGGAGAGAAAGAGAAAGGAGTAGAGAGAGAGAGAGAGAAAGAAAGAGAAGGAGAGAGAGAGAGAGAAGAGAAAGAGTGAAGGAGAGAGAGAGAGAGGAAAGAAAGAGTAAGGAGAGGAGAGAGAGAAAGAAGAGTTAAGGAGAGAGAAGAGAGAGCAAAGAAAGGTAAGGAGAGAGAGAGGAGAGAGAAAAGAAAGAGTAAGGAGAGGAGAGAGAGAGAGAAAGAGAAGAGTAAGGAAGAGAGAGAGAGAGAGAGAAGAAAGAGTAAGGAGAGAGAGAGAGAGTGAGAAAGAAGAGTAGAGAGAGAGAGAGATGAGAAAGAAGAAAGAGTTAAGGAGAGAGAGAGAGAGAGAGAAAAAAGAAAGAGTAAGGAGAGAGAGAGAGAGAGAGAAAGGAAAAGGAGAGAGAGAGGAGAGAGAAGAGAGAGAGAGAGAGAGAGAGAGAGAAAGATAAGGAGAGAGAGAGAGAGAAGAGAAAGAAAGAGAAGGAGAGAGAGAGAGAAAGAAAAGAGTAGGAGAAGAGAGAGAGAGAGAGAAAGAAGAGTAAGGAGAGAGAGAGAGAGAGAGAAAGAAAAGAGTAAGGAGAGAGAGAGAGAGACAAGAAAGAAAGGAGTAAGAGAGAGAGAGAGAGAGAAAGAAAGAGTAAGGAGAGAGAAAGAGAAGGAGAGAGAGAGAGAGAGAAAAGAAAGAGTAAGAAGAGAGAGAGAGAGAGAAAGAAAGAGAGTAAGGAGAGGGAAAGAAAGAGAGAAGGAGAGAGAAGAAAGAGAAGGAGAGAGAAAGAGAAAGAGTAAGGAGAGGAGAAAAGAAAGAGAAGGAAGAGAAAGAAAGAGTAAGGAGAGAGAAAGAAAGAGTAAGGAGAGAGAGAGAAAGAGTAAGGAGAGAAGAAAGAAAAGTAAGGAGAGGGAAAGAAGAGAGAGAGAGAGAAAGAAAGAGTAAGGAGAGGGAAAGAAAGAGAGTAAGGAGAGGGAAAGAAAGAGAGTAAGGAGAGGGAAGAAAGAGTAAGGAGAGAGAAAGAAAGAGTAAGGAGAGAGAAAGAAAGAGTAAGGAGAGAGAAAGAAAGAGTAAGGGGAGGGAAAGAAAGAGTAAGGAGAGAGAGAAAGAAAGAGTAAAGGAGAGAGAAAGAAAGAGTAAGAGAAGAAAGAAAGAGTAAGGAGAGAAAAGAAAAGAGTAAGGAGAGAGAAAGAAAGAGTAAGGAGAGAGAAAGAAGAGTAAGGAGAGGGAAAGAAAGAGTAAGGAGAGAGAAAGAAAGAGTAAGAAAGAGAAAAAAAGAAAGTAAGAGAGAGAAAGAAAGTGAGTAAGGAGAGAGAAAGAAAGAGTAAGGAGAGAGAAAGAAAGAGTAAGGAGAGAAAGAAAGAGTAAGGAGAGAGAAAGAAAGAGTAAGGAGAGAAAGAAAGAGTAAGGAGAGAGAAAGAAAGAGTAAGGAGAGGGAAAGAAAGAGTAAGGAGAGAGAAAAAAGGTAAGGAGAGAGAAAGAAAAGAGTAAGGAGAGAGAAAGAAGAGTAAGAGAGAGAGAGAAAGAGTAAGGAGAGAGAGAGAAAGAGTAAGGAGAGAGAAAGAAAGAGTAAGGAGAGGAGAAAGAAAGAGTAAGGAGAGGAAAGAAAGAAGTAAGAGAGAGAAAGAAAGAGTAAGGAAGAGGAAAGAAGAGTAAGGAGAGAGAGAGAGTAAAAAGAGAAGAGAAGGAAGGAGAGAGAAAGAGAAAGAGAGAAAAGGTAAGGGGAATAGAGAGAAAAAAGAGAGAGAGAGAAGAGAGAGAGAGAGAGAGAGAGAGGAAGAGAGAGAGAGGGGGAGGAGAGAATGATGGGTGGAGTAAGATTATATTGAACCGATGAAAAGGGAAAGCGCGGCCCAATAATAATTTCACCTTGGCAATAGAGCAGTTGTCATTTTGGTGAAGAAATCATTCATCAGCTGTGGTCGTCTTATCGGAATAGCCACAAAACCAGCTGCTCATTCCGATAAGAGAGAGCAGTCAGCCATTTTTAGACCCTTCACAAAGTGGCGGGGCTCAGAGCAGAATTCACTCACTTACCAAAAAGCACAAACCAATCTATAGAAACATCGGAAGAAAAAGAAGAAAAAAGAAAAAAATAAGGGATGTAGAGAGAAGAAAAAAATGAGTTTCGCATACGGACACACGAACGGACAAACACTTAGAAAAACTCATAAGAGTTATGTGCACGTGCGCTGAACACACAAGTGGATTGGAGGGAGGGGTGCGAGTGGGGGGGGTCTTACCGTCGACATACAGAAGTATAAGCAAGATGGATCCCCGGGGGGTACGACTTGCTGTAAAAAGTGGTTAGAAGGCTAGTTCTTAAGATCGTTGTACTGTTTATAGTCTAGATAGATCAATAAAAGAGGGATAAATAGATTATATAAGGAGAGAAGAGAGAGATAGATAGAGAGAGAGAGAGAATAAATTAGATAGATAGATAGAGAGAGAATATAGATAGATAGAAGAGAGAATATAGATAGAGAGAGAGAGAGATAATAGTAGAGAGAGAGAGAGAATATAAATAGATAGATAGAAGAGAGAGAGAGTAGAGAGGAGATAGATAATAGAAATAGAGAGAGAGAGAGAGATATAGAAGATAGAGAGAGAGAGAGAGAGAAGAATAAATAGAAGATAGATAGAGAGAAGAGAGAAATATAGATAGATAGAGAGATAGATAGATAGAGAGAGAAATATAAATAGATAGAGAGAGAGAGAATATAGAGAAGAGAAGAGAGAATATAAATAGATAGATAGAGAGAGAGAATATAAATAAATAGATAGAGAGAGAGAGAGAGAGAGAGAGAGAGAATATATAGAGAGAGATAAATAAATAGATAGAGAAGAGAGAGAGAATATAATAAATAGATAGAGAGAGAGAGAGAGAATATAAATAGAGATAGAGAGAGAGAGAATATAAATAGATAGATAGAGATAGATAGATAGAGAAATAATAGATAGATAGAAGAGAGATATAAATAAATAGATAGAGAGAGAATATAATAGATAGAGAGAGAGAGAATATAAATAAAGAGAGATAGAGGAGAGAGAGAGAGAGAGCGAGAGATATAAATAGATAGAGAGAGAGAGAGAGAGAATAAAATAAATAGATAGAGAGAGAGCGAGAGAGAATATAAATAAATAGATAGATAGATTAGAGAAATAAATAGATAGAGATAGAGAGATATAAATAAATAGATAGATAGATAGATAGATAGAGAATATAAATAGATAGATAGATAGAGATAGATAGAGAATATAAATAGATAGATAGATAGATAGATAGATAGATAGATAGATAGATAGATAGATAGATATATATAGATAGATAGAGAGAGAGAGTATGTATAGAGATAGAGAGAGAGAGAGAGTATGTATATATATAGAGAGAGATAGCGAGATAGATAGAGAGAGATAGTTGGCTGGTTGGTGGGTTTGACGGCATGTTAACCCACTGGGTCATTTTATGCTGAAGTAGTTTTTGTTTTATTCATTCTTGTGTACTTAAATTATTTAAAAGTCTTTTTGTCTAAGCCTAGATTAAAGATCTATTTGAAAATGTCAACATGGAAGACATTCTGTCCTTTTTGAGGGAAATAAAATTATACCATAGAATATAGACATGAACCTAATCAATAACATACAACATGATCCCCAATGATGCTAACACATTGTTAAAACCAATTACTTAAAAAGTATAAATATAAATACACAACATATATTATTTCCTAACCGTTATGGCATGACATAACCTCAGACGAGTTGATATGCCGTTAAAATCAACCAACCAACCTACCAAGCCTAGATTAATTAATGACAAAGAAGGCTGCAAAAATCTCTACTCAGGCCTGACTGTTAGCCATTAGTCTACAGCGAGCTGCCCTAAAGGATAGAATCTATCTATCTATCTATTCATACATACATTTCTTCTTTTGGGGGCGTGTGGTCTAATGGTTAGAGTTCTAGGAAATGGACTCGTCGACCCGAGTTCAATTCCTGGACGAAGCTGTTTGCACTTCACACAGCGCTAATACCCCTGGGAAAGGTATGAATCCAAATCTCCCTCCAGCTATGGGTAAATAGCAGAGCAGACAGAGCTCTTTAACCTTGGTAATGGCAACCAATCTAGGAGAAAGAACTCTGATTTCAAGCATAAACTCCACTTAAGAAATTAACCTTGTGTCGTATCCTGCTCGTGTGGAGGGGTTGGTAAAAAATATATATATATATATATATATATAAATCCATATATTCTCCCTCAAACTATGGGTTAAATAGTAGGGCAGACTGGGCTCTTCAGCCTAGGGTAGGTAACCAGTCTAGGTCGTTGATTGGGTTTGTGGCAACCCTTTGATGCACCAATTCTTTCCTATCGAAAAGTGCCAAAAAGTGTGGATGGTCCAACACAAGCCTTCACCACTATAAACAAATCACTGTGTGGACGTTCATTGTGTGAACACTCATACGTCGAAATCGACGGAGAGTCCATCATCATCATCATATATATATATATATATATATATATATATCTACTACTTCCTTAGTTTCTCTTTCCCTCTTTTGCTATGTCTTTCTCTTCCATGTATCTACCGTCTTCATCTCCCACTCTCCAAAGGCGCCGCCACCCCCACCCCCGATTCCTCCATAGACTTCCCCCTCCATCCCGACATACTAAATTTATTCCTACCCCCCCCCAAATAATAAAGCCACTTTCCCTTCTCATTCAACAAACACTGTTGATCTTTGATGTATTCAACTTGTGTCAACAAACATGTTTACTTTCTGGCTGCCCCCACTTCTCACCCGTTAACCTCCCGCACCTCAAAGCCTAAATGGATATAATAAGCCACCCAACGTCGGGGGGCTGGGTAGGTGAATGACGGAAAAGGGGTGAACGCCAATTCAGGAAAGGGTGATGAGGGTGGATAGTGTCCGGGGAATGCAGAAGGGTGTTTGCCCCTCACCCCCCAGAATGTTCATGCCTAAACAAGCTTTCGTTAACCCATCGTCGATTTCGGCTCCGTTTGGCCAGATGGGCGCGAACCCCTTTCTGGCTTGGTTGGATCCTTGTCGATATAATTCCATCTACGGTCTTTGATAAGAAGAACAGGATTCTTGGACACCTCCAACTCAAAGAGAAAGAAGTCGCCTTACTCTCTCTCTTTCTCTCTCTCTCTATATATATACACATATATCTATTATGAATAAAGGAGGTTGGTATGGTTTCCCGCGTTACTGTTTATTCAGAGAATTATCTCAATTTGTACGAATTATTCGGTTATCCAATTGACACAACTCAGGTTTTGGCTCGGAAACTCGGGGCAAAGTGTGTGGGGACAAGTTGTTTGAAAAGAAGAAGAAGAAAAAAAGAAAGAAAAATATAACCCGTCTTGCTTTATCAGCGTCTGAATACGCAGACACACAAGAGAGAGGGGGTGGGTGGGAAAGAGCTAGCGTCGATATCAATAACAAATGCCTATGTAATCCTGGATCTTTGAATTTACCCAGCCCCTCTACACGAGCAGGATGTGACACAAGGTCAATTTTTAACAGTGAAGCTTAGATTAATTAATGAAAAAATACAGGTTTGAATTCAGAGTTTTCCTTCCCCTGTAACTGTTGCCATACCAAGGTTAAACTTCATTGGTTTGGTTTGTTTTACGGCATATCAACCTCAGTGGGTTATTTAATGCCGATAAAGTTTTGAAATAAATCAATTCTTAATGGATAATACAATTTTGTTTATTAACTCATGTTTTTCTATTTAACCCATAGATGGGACCCTAACAGGTACTACCACTCCGGGTCAGAGTGGACCAGGGAGCAATGGTGATGAAGGGGTGCTCCACATTCCCAACCTCCAAAACTGGAACCTCACCATCAGATAGAGTTTAACGTAATTCCCAGGACATGTAGACCCTCAGTCACCGCCTTCTAGCATCCATATGATAAAAAGGGGTTGGGGCTTGCCATAAGGAAACTTCGTCTTCTATGGGTTAATGGTTGCCTTATCTACAGAGTGCTCGATATCAGGTCCGATTTGGTTTGGTGGATTTTATGGCATGTCAACCCTTGTTGGGTTATTTTATGCCGAAGACATTTTGTTCTGTTCATTTTTCGTGGGTATTCAAATTATTTAAAACAATTTTTAACACATTTTTAAAACTTTTTTTTCTATTTAGCCCGTAGATGGGACCCTAACAGGTACTACCACTCCGGGTCAGAGTGGACCTGTGAGTAATGGGGATGAAGGGGTACTCCACATTCCCCAGAGCTCCAAAATTGGAACTTCACCATTAGATGCAGTTTAAAGTCGTACTAAGACACTCAATATCAGGGATGGGGTACATATAGGCAATAGAAAGCAAAAAACATTGGTATTTATAATTTAATGACTTCACGATCATCAGGTATTATGATTCTGAAAAATCATACAAGTGGGATTAGAGCATGGTAAGTATTATCTGCGTTATTCGGACTATTGTCCCCATCTTCATTGTTATTTGTACAACGTTTCGGCCGATATGCCCTCCGGCCTTCAGGTATTTCTTCTCGGACTCGGGAACTTTCTTGTTGTAATCGGGAGCCATCACGGAACTTTGAACCTAATGGCTCCCGATTACGACAAGAAAGTTCCCGAGTTCGAAAAGAAAGTTCCCGAGTCCTACACACCTGAAACTGGCACGTGTTTGCATATACTTGCACATAAATGTATACACATATGGATCTATACGTATATGCGGGTGAAGTCAAGAGATTACACCCGTATGCCAATTTCCTTAATACTAATCACACAGAGACATACATATATATATATATATATATACACACACACACAATTACACAGACAGACATACATATATATGCGCACATGAATCCATGCTCCTCTTAGGAATCAATTGAAAGGAATACGATTACAGCAACTGAACAATAGATTCCCAAAAGTCTAGAATAACCAAATCGGCGTTAAATTTATTTTCACTTGTCCGAAAGACAAGTGCAAATAATTTTAAAATATTAAATAACTACAGAAGTAACGATCAGCTTCGTTAAATCTGCATCGATTTTTGATCGAGAGATGTTAAGATTGGTACGATATTTACGAAGCTTGTTTGCTCTGAGTAAAGAGAGAAAGGGATGAAACAAGAATCATACAAGTACTGCTGGATTTTTTTCCTTCATATGAAATAGATCTATTATATACAGAAGTACAGGTACATTTCACATTGTAGAAAAGATCAAATAGATTCTGGGCTTTTATAAGAAACCAGGATTATCTATAGCCAGAACTGGGCAGATGGCCTCACATTTCTTACGGCCATTTCTGTCGTCTTTTGTTGCCGGCTGTTGTCTCTAGTCGCCATCTTGTTCTTGGTCTGTCGTTCGTCGACATCTCTCGTTATGACTCCATGAGTTACTAGCGGAAAATTAAACTTGCGAGTCAAGGTATCACTGTATTTCTCTTGAAGAAATTCATCTTTAGATAAATTCTCAACAAATTGCTGACCAAACAGAAAAAACATAATATACGCTAATACCCTTGGGAAAGGTATGAATAACTATTTTCCCTCCAACTGTACATAAATAGGACAGACTTTAACCTTGGTATGGCAACCGGTCTAAGAGATGGAAAACTCTGAATTCAAACCTGTTAAACTCCACTTAAAAATTGATCTTGTGTTACGTCCTGCTTGGGCAGAGATGCTGGTAGGGATGCGTCCTGTGTCCCTGGTGCACAAAAATCTAAAATGACGCAGTAAAATCGTATCCATGCGTCCCACTGTTTTTCCTCACCATTTCAAGCTAATTGTAAATACATTTCAATAAGTTCTTAGAAATTACACAGCATAGGTTACAAGATAGGAGTTAGACGGCTTTAGTTGGGACCCATAAATTTTCTCGGTCTCATTCGAAGCAAATATATGCGTCACAGGACGAACTAAATCCAAAAGCTATCAACATCGCTGATAGGGGTTGGGTAAATACTTATATAAGTAAAGTTATGGAGGCGCGTGGTCTAATGGTTAGATTCATAGAAAATAGGCTCGTCAACCCGATTTCAATTCCTGGACGAAGCTGTTTGCATTTCACATAGCGCTAATAGCCTTGGGAAAAGGTATGGATCCAATTCTCCCTCCAGCTATGGGTAAATAGTAGGACAGACTGGGCTCTTTAACCATGGCTAGGTGACCAGTCTAGGAGAAGGAAAACTCTGAATTTAAACCTTCGGTTAAGAAATTGACCTTGTGCCGCATCCTGCTCGGTTGGTAAATATATATATATATATATATATATATATACATAATCCTCAGCAGTGCTAGCAGCGAACTCCAACTACAAGTACCTGAGTTACTTTACATCTCCCGTATCCAGCCAGCTCTGTGTATACAAAAACAGTTCCACAAATTGCTTCTCTTTAACACCTCAAGCCTCACCTTTCGTGTGGTGGAACCAGAAATTTTCTAACCCCTCCGCACGGTTCGTAATTTCTCTTAATTTCTCGTTCCTATTGAAAAAGGGGGAAAACCTTTTTTCTCAACAATTCCAACCTTCGTATAACCTGCTTTCAATGTATTTCTCTGATGAGAATTGACCGAAAAAAAGAATAATTATTTTAGATTATACATCTAATTATAAGGGTACCCTAACTTTCTTTTAGAAATTTTTTCCATTGCTTTTAAGATGAATTCGCTTTTACGTGTCCTTATATATATATATATATATAAGTAAAGTTATATACACTACATGTGCATGCATATTCGTAACCCATACATAAATCATGTATATTAAACACTGATTACACAAACACTTAATGAGCAGTTTGAAATGGGTGTTGGCCACTTATCCCATCTAGCCCGTGCCTACTGGTGGCTTGCTCCAGCTCTATCGCTAGTGACCAGTTAAATTCACACCCTTTATTTATTTGGTCTGTATACAAACAAACAAAAAAAGATTAGTACACACAGTGAGATTTACATAGCAAATACAGGGATATTATTCCATCAAACACGGACTTTTAATTCATATATTTAACTTATCTTCTGTATTTTCTTCAACTTAGTGAGCTAGGCTTTCAAGTCCCCCTCCTAATGATGACGTAAGCAAAGAAGTGGCTTCACTCGTTAAAAATAGAGGATTAATTACGTAGTTGGTTGGTTGGGTTTTACGGCGTGTCAACCCTTGTTGAGTTATTTTATGCCGAAGACGTTTTGTTTTATTCATTCTTAATGGGTATTCAAAATCTTTTTTATAACTTTTTCAACACATTTTTAACTCGTTCTTTCTATTTAATCCATAAATGGGACCTTAACAGGTACTACCACTTCAGGTCAGAGTGGACCTACTTGGGGTACTCCACACTCCCCCAGAGCTCCAAAATTGGAATTAGATGCAGTTTACGGTCATACCCAGGACACTAAGACCTCAGCCACCGCCTTCTAGCACATGAGATAATACGGGTTGGGGTGCCTAAAAGCAATAGCTTTGGAATAATCATATAGGTGCTATAGATTCAAAGTGATGAATATTGTTTTCTTAATCTTTTTCTAACCCAATATTTCAGATGGCCTCCACCTTTTGTCAAAGACTTCAGTAGGCTGACTGAGTATTATTGAAAGAAAAAAGAAAATATATATATATATATATATATAATATATATATATGTTTGAAAATTAATTAGTTGATAATTAATGAATTAGGCGAATATATCTGTTCAAATGTAAGGAGCGACTTCCTGTCTATAACTCTGCTGATGAGGCATAATAGGCCGAAATGTACATACAGAGATCGACTTTTTCCCGATTTGTTTACGCCTTACATTTGAACATATATATTCGCCTAATTCATTAATTATCAACAATTAATTTTCAAATTAGGTATGACTTCAATTAAGCACATATTCTCACAAAAATTGTCGGCTATCGCCATCTCAAACTATTTGTGTACTCTCATATATATATATATATATATATATATATATATATATATATATATATGTATGTATGTGTGTGTGTGTGTGTGTGTGTGTGTGTGTGTGTATTTCAACAGGAATGTATTGTTTAAACATGTTTGGTTAAAGACAATGGGGCATTCCTCTGTGATCTTTTGTTCACGCTTCAGCTTTCGAGGTAGTCAGTTGTCGGAGTACAACTGATAGAAGATACCCCAAATTTTACTCCCAAGTGCTTTCAATCATATCCGTGGATGAGGGTTTTTTTTTATAGGCATGGTTTTAAGTTTATTAACTGAAACGTTCGAACGTAGGCATAACTATGTATTCATTCATAAATACTCATCTTCTGAATATGTGATGTTTTTGTTGTTTTTTCTTTCTTCATATTTCTATACTTACATACCATCATATTTATTTACATTTTCCTTAAATATAATCATTGTGCTTGTGCCTTTGTGTGATTTTGAAATTATTTCACAATTACTCATCCTTTTTTGTTTCTTTATCCAGGGTAAAGTCGAAGCGGAGTTGCATTTATTGACCACAGAAGATGCTGAGAAACATCCCGCTGGTCTGGGGCGAAACGAACCTGACCCCCTAGAAAAACCAAAGTAAGTATTAACAAATATCCTGAGTCCAGAAGGACTCTTGACCAATCTCCTGGGGGGGGACTGGGTTTGTAGTTTAAATATTTCCTACGGGGCTATTCAAAGTGGCAGCAAATAAAAAATAGAGTGTTCTGGCTTGAACAGAGATCTGGCATAATTTTTTTGCGACCGAAAGTGCAAACCGTGTGAAATTTACAGAAGTATACGTGATGTGGATAGAGAAATAGGCTTTTGTCAAAAAATGTTTACAGATGTGCTAAACGTGGGTTGATCACTAAAAGTCTGAGTTGAAAAAGAGTCCATGGAGTGGAAACACACTGACTCTCGATGTAGAAAAGTTCTGGGCGCAGCGATCAGTAAAGAAGGATAAAAGGATCCATCACAGAAAATTTTGGACCCCGGATATATATAAGTTGAAAATGGAAGCGAATCCGACGGTATGTTGAAAGGAAAAATAAAGGAAAGAAAATGTACATGGATTAACTCTTGGCCGAAACACGTTAGTAAAATAAATGAAATCTATTCTATCCATTCAGCATTTTCTTTCCTTTCAACATATATATATATATATATATATATATATATATATATATATATATATATATATATTGTAACAAATTATTATTATTCAAAATAAGATATTAAACTTATTTAGTTAAAATGTTAAATAAATTTAAGTCATTTTGTTAAATATTTATTTATTTATTTTTTAAAATCTTATCTATGCAAAGTAGCCGTTTTTAGTTTTCAATTTCTTGAAATTTAAAACTCCTAATTTATTCTTTAAATTAAGGTATTTTTTCACTAACTTGTCTTCTTTGATTTACAATTGGAGTTAGGTTTTCGATGCCATAGAACAATTAAAACTTCAATCTTTAATATTTATACTTCCCTTGATGTATTAAATTGACAAGGAGGGGGGGTTAAAAATTCAAGTTGGCATGGGGTGGGTACAAAGAACTCGCACTGGGTTGAAGGGGGTCGCGACAAAAAAAAAAAAAAAAGGTTAAAAAACACTTGCGTATGGTATTTGTTTTAGTCTCCCCGAATCTGTGATCCAAGTCTGGGCCTTGCGTAGACGGATACGTCAGCTAATGTCTTATGTTTCTGTACGTCTGTTTAAAGTTAATCGGCAATTTTACTCGTTCAAGTTGTCACCACTTGAACGCTCCAATCTTTCGTGTTGTCTCTTCTTTTGCGTGGCTAAACATCTTTATGACTATTTTTAAAGCCCAAAGCCTGGATCGTTCTTCACGTAATCTCCGACAGACTGGAAATGAATTAATGTTCATCTAATTTTGGATAGTTATCTTATGTTTGGAGAAGCAACGAGGCTTACAGAGACGACCAACTCAACCACTTGAGAAAAAAAAGCAAGCGCGTACGCACACAGCCATACGCGCGTACGCACACAGCCAACAGGCTTGCGCGTACGTACACAGCCATTCGGACAGGCTTGCGCGTACGTACACAGCCATTCGGACAGGCTTGCGCGTACGTACACAGCCATTCGACAGGCTTGCGCGTACGTACACAGCCATTCGGACAGGCTTGCGCGTACCACACAGCCATTCGGACAGGCTTGCGCGTACGCACACAGCCATTCGGACAGGCTTGCGCGTACGCACACAGCCATACGGACAGGCTTGCGCGTACGCACACACGGACAGGCTTGCGCGTACGCACACAGCCATACGGACAGGCTTGCGCGTACGCACACAGCCATACGGACAGGCGCGCGTTCCTACAAATTGTTAGCAATTGATCAATATCACTAGTGTTGAATTTAAAGAGTATTCTAATTAGTTGGAAGGCTTAGGCACCTTCCACGTGGGTACCTAAAAGTACCAGAAATATTCCGACAAAGAAGTTGTGAAGTGTAACAAACAGACTTTTATACATGAGCAGATAGAACTACTTTTAACAAGAATACATAAATAAATTAAAAGGTATACATAATGGATAAATATAGGAGACAAGGTAGAATATAGAAGTATAAAGAAAGTAGGACTTCGTCCTGTAGAAGTGATGGAGAGTCCATGAAGGAATGTCACTTACTTATGACAGGCTGGGGGGAGCCCCTCCCTACATAAAAGGTGTAAACGCAACGTCTAACCCGTGTGTGTGTGTGTGTGTGTGTGTGGTTTGCAGTGAAGAGAATTCAAACTTCGCGCTTCCCTGATTAAATAGTTAGGGCCCCTAATGGTCAAAACTTGAAAACAAAGGAAGATAACTCTTCCAAAACCAGAGACAGACAATCACTACACTAGCGTAGCAATTCTAATGAAGAAACAGAGCTCAACAACTGTGGCCTTGTGGCAGGATATGCCACGTTCAATTCTATGAAAAATGAGAGAGTGTATTGACCTTTTGGGAGAAGAATGTTTTGAGCCAATCTTCAAAGAACCAGCCTTTAAAATTAGCATCTGAAAATATACAAATCTCCTCTGTTCTTTATACCTTTATTTTATAATTCGAGTGGGGGTGGGGGGCTCTAGTTTTTGAGAGGGAATGCCGAAGGGATTGGCGCAATTTTTGTTCTTTCCCACCCATGAGGTTTGGCTTGTGGATGGGCCCAAGTTAAAGCGAGGCCTTGTGCCCAGCCCATACAAGTAAAGTATGAGGCAAATAACCTCATGATCGAAGCATTAAAATAACAAGCAAATATATGCGCCCATCTCCTCTGCCGGGCGCAAGCATTTAAGTTTTAATGTTATAAAGTAGTTATAAAGCCGTTCGGGCGGCCTAAAGTCGGTATCAGCCAGTCAGCGAGGGAGTCTATCCCCTTTTTAATAGCGCTAGACCAAGGAGATTGTTTTTGCGTCTGAGGTGAGCACCAGACCTACCATCAGCTCCTCACTTTACCGCACAGATCCCTGTGCTACTCATACGCTGAGTTGGCGAGGGCCTGGTATCGAACTAAGAACCTTGCGGTTTCTATCAGAACGCACTACTGACTGAGCTAACCCGACCCCTTACTTACTTTAATGTTATAAAATGTTATATTTATATGAAGATCAATCCGAGATGTGTCGCGAAGAGCGTTACGATCATTTTTTTTTTTAATCTAGGTTTTATAGGCGTGCAAGAACAATGACGTCACGATATCTTCAAAAGTTCTTCAACGCCTTGTTTCATCAACAGTCAAATTATTCAAAATGTTTTCCCAGCTGGGGCTATTGCTATGCACGGATAGACAGGAACCAACTGAGGAAGGCCGGAGGATACAGCGGCTGAAATGTTGTGTTTTTACATATCATAATAAAGATGTAGACAAATGAGGAATAATCAAACTAAGTTCCAATTACCGTCGAATTGATAAGACACGGCAACAAGCGGTTGTAACTTAATACAAACCCGTCTTGCTGCAATTCTACTGCAGAATGACAGGGTATTTATAAAACTCCACAATATCATTGAAACCAAGCAGCAAATCAGAACTCAAGGAATGGAATCACCCAAATGCATGAATGGATCATTCTTGATTTCTATAAATACCAACTGTCTTGGACACTGCTTCAGTTGTGCTTAGCTAGTTGCTATTATTCAAACCAACAGTAGACTGACTTCAATAACAACAGCCTGAAAACTTTTAATAATCTTATCATAATGGAGATTCTGTCTGTAACCGAAACTAAGTCACCGATTACGTCATAGTAGCCTCAGAAATTGCATAAGTTTATCAATGAATATCTAATTCATAGTAAAAAATCATTAATACATAGAATAAAGAACAATTCTGTATTGTATATACTCAGAAATTAAGTATGCCACATTAAACGGTTCATATTGTTTGTTAAAACGAGTTTTAATAAATACATTCCCGGTATTATTGATTTATATATAGTTTGCTTTATTCTAATATATATGTAAAGTTATCTAACGTATAGAGTTTTAAGAGAAACTTATTTACAAACAAGAAATAGTCACAATCTTCTTCTACATTAAATTTGAAAAAAGTATTTAACTGTATTCGGTTGAGGTTTGCGCATATTTGTTTTTCATTACGAGTTTAAATTTAACCACAGTTTTATCAATCATGCTTCCTCCATCTGTTTCTTTTTACAAATTCAATCACACAGTTAAAAAAAAAAAAAAGAAAAAAGGGTGTTCTGTTGTTAAATTTGATATTTTGCAATAAAATTAATATTCATAAGATTATATGTTATTAATATTAATTAATAATTTATATTTTATGATACGGTGAAGAAAAAAAAACGTTGTTTTGATTATCATCTGTCGTGAAAAAACATTTTTTTCATTTGACACCCCACCCCAGAAGAAAAACATTAAATATTTAAATATCTAAATATTTGAATTTAACTGTTAGAAATTTGGTTTTATTAGAAAGAAAACATTTGAACTTTGACAGCAAAACTATTTTTATGTCTATTATAAAAAAAATATAAGATTTCAAAGATCTGTTTACATTTTTTTTTCTTTTACGAAAGAGCGTGGCAAAAAAAATCCTTTTCACATAATTTTGCAATTAATTTTAAACCGCCCGCAGGGCGTTTTTTTTGTTTTTTTGTTTTGCTTGTACATGGAATTTTAATTCCGCTCTTATTAACCATTTGAAAAACGAAATTATTAACAAATCTTTTCTTTCTTTTTTTCAGCCGACCAGATTCCTCATTTATTTGGTTCCTGAATCCCCTAAAATCAATTCGTTATATCCTATGGCACAATTACAAATGGATCATTCTGAAGATTATCATCTTCATTCTTCTTGTGCTACTCCTGGCTCTATTTTTCTACTCTCTACCCGGCTACACCGTCAAGCGAATGTTGGGAGCCTAGATTATTATTATCACATTTATACACAACAGTCCCATACCAGCACTCCACCCTCTTCCTGACTCACACAAATACCCTCAACAATGCATCCTACTTTAATCTTACAACCATTGTTTCCTTTTCTCTCTTGCTACTATTTCTGTGATGTTTTGTGTACCCTAGGCGAGGCGTCCCCAAACCTTTTTTTTTTCATGACTACCGGTGGCACTGTTTACTTTTCAAGTTTATATTTCGACTTTGCATCAATGATATGCAAGTCCGATTGATAACTGATGCCAAATTGATTCTTTTAAGAATTGTGTATGCGATAATGGAAGAAAATCATAAGTTTTTAGTTCAACTTAATGTCCATTATGCCAGATATGGCAAGTTGTTACTATGGGAATAATCAGCATAAGATATAACACGATTTAAATAAACTAGAAATAAAACTAAAGCAAAACTACTTAAAATAATAATAATAATAATAATGAGAGAAAAATACGTTATTATCCGAAAAATATATTTGATTTAACTAAGGAATTACATCGACTTAGTTAACGTAGGGTAGGGTCCTGAAGAAATCATTTCAATTTGATTGAAACCATGGTAGACTCTTTATTTTTCCTCTAATAATAATAATATTATTAGTATTATTACTAATTTTCTGATTTTTTTATATATTGAGCACTTTTGGATTATTTAATGATGCGACAGCGACGGAAAAGTTAAAGTGGCAATTGGATACTAATATAATATATATATATATATATATATAGGAAGATTCTTTCAAGTCCTCAGGAGAGCTCAATGCATGACAATTATCATTTCACCCAGAGCAATATTTACAATTCCAAAACAAGAAAACTTTAACAACTACCACCACCTTAAAGCTAAAACGTGTTTATATATATATATATATATATATATATATATATATATATATATATATATATATATATATATCGTAATATCTAGTTGTGACAAATTTGAAATTAAAGATTCTATAACGATGAAAATTATTTCCCTTCAAACATCTGCTTGTAAATTTGGCAGTAATATTCTTTTTTTCTTTGTGAGAGGGTACAGAAGAAACGAGGTAAGAAATACATAATTGTAGCATTAGAAATAAATTAAAACCATCAATCTGTAAGTTGTTTTTTTTTTTTTAAGTTAAAAAACATGAACAAAAAAAAGGTAACTGTAGAATAATCATACTAATTCCAAAATGGCAGGATATTTATGAAGCCTCATTGGATCATAGAAACCAAGCAGCCAATCAGGACTCAGGGAATGGAATCACCCAAATGCATGAGTGGACTATTCTGAATTCCCATAAGTACCAGTTGTCTTGGCATTGGTTCAGCTGTGCTTGGCCAGTCACATTGTTCAAACCAATTGTTGACTGACTGACTGACTTACTTCAATAGTAACCAATTTCTGGCATGCACATTTTGGAACAATCAGTGACCCCTCGCAGCCATACGTCTGGGGACCTCTGCACTAGGTACTACCGTTTTTGTTTTTTGTTTGTTTGTTTTTTGTTTTGTTTTTTTCACCATTCTTATTTGTGAAACTGTTGTAAATTTGTTTTCGAATATTTAAAAAAAAAAAGCAAAGAAAGTGAATAAATATATAATGGATGTACAGTTGATATGTATCAGCAACCGGGTTACGACAAAACCCCTGCGACAAAACACCCACAATTGAAAGGCAAGATACAACAAAACTCTTATGATTGAATTAGAACGTGACACAGCTTTAACTAATTGATGAAAGTATTAATATTTCTGTTATTAGTATTAGGAACAGATCTTATAGAAAAAAAGTTTTGTTTTTTTTTTTAAATAAAAATGTCATAAAATTGATGACGTAATTCTTTCCAGAAATCTTCTAATTATTAAAAAATAGAATATTACATTCAAGATTTCAATAAAGAAGTAATAAAACTACTACTAAAAATATTTTTTTTAAAAATACGATTTCAGAATTCGATATTTTAATATTCGATATAACAAAATTTGATTAAACATTTTTTTTTCTTCTAAAGATGGTCTTGTTTGTAGATATAGGAGTTTTATCGTGCGGGGTTTTTCGTCGCACCCTCATCAGCAACATTTGTATAAAATCTTGCCCGTCAACCAGAGAACCCGAAACTGAGGTTAAAGCTTAAAAATAAATAGGTAAATTAATTGTAAAGCACATTCGCTTGGTTCAAGCTTTATAAAGGAGGGGGGTGAGGATGATGATTTCAACTAGGGTTCGACCGAGAGGACTTCTCGACCGTAAAAAAAAAAAGTTGGAAAGATCTTACACTGCACACCCTCATGGTACCCTATCCTAGCATTTTTTTATTTATTTATTTTTTGCCTGTAGAGACCAACAAAATCAGTATCCAGGAACTTTTCTTTACTCTTGCGATTATTGCTGTTGTTATTGTTCTGTTATTAATATTGTTGTTATTGTTATATATATATACACACAAATATATATAACGTTTCTCAATTTTCAATATTTTTTTTGCCACAGATAGGAAAAAGAATATCACGGATCTTTATCATTCCATTTTTACAAAAAATCTACCTTTTTTTTTTTTAAAGACGTTTTAGTGACTGTCATTTGATAAATGAGTTATTCAATAAATCCATATGTTCTATTGAAGGACATATTTATGATCAAAATCAAAGGCGTTTTTAATCAGTAAAAAAACAATGCAGATCAATACCACAAGTATAAAAGAGGTTAAAAAAAACTCACGACTCAAAGTTTCACGTTGTCGATCCCCAGGTAAGCTAGAATTCAACACGTGTGTATTCTGTTAGATTCAACTGAACAAAACCGAAAAAGAGTACATATTTGTTCAGAATTCATACATAGTGAATAATAGCTCACCTGAGGATCGACAACGTGAAACGGAGTCGTGAGTTTGTTATATATATATATATATATATATATACAAAATGTGCACATCCACTCACTAATATACTTATACACACACACAAGATCTATATTTCATGAGAGAGAGAGAGAAAGAGAGAGAGAGAGGACATTATTCCAAGAGGAATTATTACGGTCAAGTCACACTGAAAACACCGGTTCCCCCAAAGGTCACCGAAGTTAAGCTGCGATGAGCCTGTTCAATACTTAAGTGGGTGACCACTTAAGCAACAGCAGGTACTGTAACCAGAGTGTTTTGTTTATCAAAATGACTTGATTCGACATTAAATGACCCGAAAAGGGTTGGTATACCGTAAAACAAAACAAGCAAGCAAGAGGAATTCTTGTTAGAAAGTCTTGTCGCTGGAAATGAATAATATTTCATACGTTCAGCGTCAAAAGATGTCAATTAATGCCCCCTTACTTTTTTTAAAAAATTGTGCGTCTTGTCTTCCGAAAATAGCAGTGAAGAATACCTGGTTCTTAGCAATGCTATTTAATTTCAAAGATTCTCAATTGTTCTTATTCTTTGCCTACATACACACATCAGTAAAGAAAAAAAAAAATTACTTGACCCTAAAGGAATTAACTTATCTGACACCCAGGTATTACCTCCCCCTTTTCACTTAGATGGTTTATAAGCAAAAACGCGCTTTGATATCAGCACTTATAGCTGAAGTGTAAATCACTAGGCAATTGTAATGTCTATGTGGGTACCCAAAATTACAAAGACAGTGTTGCATTTATCCTCATTGGGGGGTTGTTAGCAAGAACAAACATATATATATAAGTATAGATAAAAGGATATGAAAACACACAATGCTGTTAAAATGAAAATATTTTATATCATATTCATAGCTAATTTTGAACAATATTTCGATTTATAAAAATCATCATCAGAGCTTGTTATTAATCTGGACTCATCGAGAGAGGAGCTGAAAATAATTTGAATTCAAAATTATATATATATATATATATATATATATATATATATATATAATAAACGATACCCGTTCGGTCACCCATTGAGCTCTGGATAGATACTTGTGATAAGAAAAGAAGTGAGTTTGCAAAACGAATTAATTAAAAAATAATTTTTTTTTTTTTAAGAAATATGGCCGGAGAATTTTTTTTCTAAATTATTAAATCCTTTTGTAAGATTTCTAGGAAAGGGAAAGTTTGACCAAATTTAAATGATTCTTGAAATTCTATTAATAGCTAAGGTGTTGAGAAGTTGTGGGGATATAGGTTATATATAAATATCAATCAGTTTGTCAGCCAGCCTTGAACACAAAGCACATTAGTAAAAAAAAAATGTAAAAAAAAAAAAAAAAAAACTAAATCCGTTTCAGCTTCAAACAAGAATGCTGATCGGAATCACTTTCACTTGACTTGTCTACGGAAAGCATTAGATGTGCATATATATCATAGTGCGTTATGGTTATTCAACTTAATTTTCCTCTCCCCCCCTTTCTTACCGGTTAAATAATAGCCGCGCCTACCGCTGTAATTAACCGGAAGCGGAAACTAAAGTGGTTACGGGCACGTGACTAGATCAGACGGACTTGCAAAGGACGAATCCAGCGGGGTATCGTTCCGGGGGTCAGGAAAAGAGGCAGACAAAGGGAGAGGTAGAAGAACAGCATCGTAGAGTGGACAGATCTAAGCATCAGTGAATCTCAAAGAGCTGCAAAGGACAGAGGCAGGCGGGCGGGTGGGGAGAGAGAGGTGGCCCCATCAGAATTCATTGGTGCCGCTCTAGCGACCCTGTAAAGTCGTTTGCATTTTTTACCGTTGGAATCCACAAAGATACAAACAGTTTGGTTTTTGGCTTTCTTTATTAACCTATTGAAAGAGCGATCAGACCTTATCGTATAAGTTGATCGAATCCAGTGATTGCGAACATGTACCGGGCCCTGTTAAAGCCATTCGATGACACAGCCCAACAATAGTGATCCACCCCCTTTATTTTTGTCGAGTTCCAGAAGACTTTACGGGGTGGGGAGGGATATAAAGTGTATTAGGTGAATCTTACGAACGATCGCTAAGAGGCAACATACGTAATTGTTATAGTGACTAGGATAAGGCGCGAAGCTAATATCTCTTCCATTCGGCACACAGAGAAAGAAGGGCGGGAGTTTTCGTCCATTCTCTGTTCGTCCCCTTCACAAGACCAGAACCCTTGTGCTATTGACACAATCACATCACTGTTTTGTGCCGTCAGTATTAAGCTGGACACAGAAAAGTCCTTTGTGGTTGGAATTTGCCTAATATAACAAAAGAACATTATTGCCTAGTAGGTAAAATGGACCAGTTTTATTTTTCTCTTACATACTCATACCTTCGCATCTTTTTTTCCTTTTTTGTATATTGGCTACACACCAGTAGAATTGTCCGTCTAGCCTAAATAAGGGCTGAAGTGGATTGCTGCATGTCACGGGACAACTTAGTACCAGGGTCATGAACTGCTCAGCCACCACGATCCTGTCCTCATGTTTCACAGGTCGCCATCCACGACCAACAGGTGGCTTCATTGAGGAGAGTTCTTACTCCACTGCAGAGTTGTAGGTCTTGAACTGCTCAGCCACCATGATCCTGTCCTCGTGTTTCACAGGTCACCACCCACGGCCAACAGGTGGCTCCATTGAGGGGAGTTCTTACCCCTCTGCAGAGTTGAAGGCGGCATATTCTACATCCCCATCTGACAGGGCGTTCAAAGGTGACAGGCAATATCATTTGACTGCACTTGTCCTAGCATTTAATAAAGCTAAATAACCTCGCACCAAATGATATTACAAATTGTTATAAGAAAGTGAAAAGACTTTTATCCACAAAGAAAAAAATGATAATTGTTACAAATCCCTTACCAAAGAATTATTTTTTAGAAGATGTCATCAAAAGTATAAACGGTGTCGATTTCGACATTCCACTTAATCTATTGTTACGTCTAATGAAAATTCATTTCATTTCTCCGAGTGGAAGGAGTGGAAATATTTATTTAAAAAAAATTTTAACCAAAGAAAAAGAGATAAACAACATAAAACAGGAATTGGCAATTGCAATCCAATTCTGTACATTAAAATACTTATCTTTACAAGTAGGAATCAAAATTGAATCTCTCTTTTATCCTACTACACATATCAGTACACAGACATACCCTTAGTACACAAAGGTCTACACACAGCCATACATATACACAAATAGGCAATCACGTCCACACACACACATCCCTACACACACACACACACACACACACACATCATATCCCTATACACACACAAATATAATATCCCTGTATAGATATATACACACACACACAAATATAATATATCCCTATATATATACACACACACACACACATCATATAATATCCCTATATATATACACACACACACCCATATATATACACACACACACACACAATATAATATCCCTATACCACACACATATATATATATATACACACACACAATATATATATATACACACACACACACACACATCATATCATATACATATACACACACACACACACACATATCCCTATACACACACACACACCATATCCCACACACAACACACACCATATCCCTACACACACACACACACACACACATCATATCCCTATACACACACACACACATCATATCCCTATACACACACACACACATACACACACACACACACACATCATATCCCTATACACACACACACCATATCCCTACACACACACACACACACATCCCTATACACACACACACACACACATCCCTATATATCCCTATACACACACACACACCCTATACACACACACATATCCCTATACACACACACACACACATATCCATACACACACACACATATATATACACACACACACCATATCCCTATACACACACACACATATCCCTATACATACACACACACACACATATCCCTATACACACACACACACATCATATCCCTATACACACCACACACACATCATATCCCTATACACACACACACACACATCATATCCCTATACACACACACACACACACACACACACACACCATATCCCTATACACCACACACACACCATATCCCTATACACACACACACCATATCCCTATACACACACACACACACACACAAATAGTATATGGGGCTAAGTGGTGGTTGGTAGGTCAAACTGCAATTATATAAAAATCAAGTGAATTGATTCAAAATGTGGAACACTTGTTCTTGCCTGGTTGCATACATGGTATGCACACAAGAACTGTTTGTCATTATTCATGTTTGAGAAGACTTTACCATGTTAACTAAAGACGGTGGGTAATGAAGGGAGCGAAAATACCCCACCCTTGAGGGTACACGTGACACTTTCATGCACATGGGGTTATTGCCGGAGGCCTAAACTGGTAATGAAATCTGGACATCATTTTCTAAGAAAAGAAAAAAAAAGAAATGCTATTCAAGCATCATTGGAGTAAGGTCTCTTTTATTCACGGCAACAGAAATGAAATGGCCCGAATAAATTTCTTATTAGAATGAAGCCGATTGCTGTAATGTGGCTATTCAAAATAAATTAAAAAGGAGTTCATATAGTTACGTACACAGCACTACTACTAATACTAATACTACTACTAATAATAAGTGTTAATAAACAAAAAAGAAAGAACTTGTCAACTGGTGGATTTTGCAGTTCCAGCAGATCACAGGGTGAAGCTAAAGGAAAATGAAAAAATATCTGGACCTTGCCAGAGAGCTGAGAAAGTTGTGGAATATGAAAGTGAAAGTACCAATTAATATAATGATAATACTACTACTAATAATAATAGATCATGTCCATAAGTTTCAAGTAAAAACAGAAATGTTATCTCGGACGGAGAAAGATAGTTATTGGGGAGTGGTTTACCCTACATGTTTACTTCCATATCAACCCTTGTTAGTATCTGTTAAGAATAACTATTTAGATCATATTTTCTTTGCTGCTATTGTCTACGTAATTGGAGAGTGGTTTTCCCAAATTCTCACCACCCACTCTCGTCCTTTAAGTGATTATGACAGGACATCTGAAAGCACAGGGAAAAATGGATACATGCCTTTCTGAATAGGTATTAGTGTGAGGCAAGCTTGAAAACAGTTACGACCTCTCCAAATATTGCTTAATAAACAAACTTTTATTTTGTGTGTGTGTTTAATTTTCTTTTTAATTTTTTAAATTTTATTTAGATTCCTGGTTCTCAGCTAGTGCTTGCGTTTTTAAGATTTCTCTAACATTTCTTTGTCTCTCTCCGCTCTCTCTCTCTACTTATATGCATTAGAGGGATTTAACAAGCTTTGCTTGGTGTGGCACAAGGTCAGGATACCTACACACTACACTAGTAATGGTCTGTGATACTAGCTTGCTAACCCCTACGCCATGTTGATGAATACTGTTTACATTCATTATATATATAAGGATGAAAGTAACTCTTTAAAAAGGAAAACAAAAAAATGTTTGGAAAGTAATCTATATTTGATTAGTAACTAGAAAGTGTTGTTTTATTTTAAATATATTGATCCTCTCATTAAAAAAAATATATACTTTTTTTTCAAATGTTGATTTACTAACTGATTAGACATTGATTACCTTAAAGAATACTTTTCAAAGTTACTTACATCCCCCATTTTAAAATTATTACTGCTTCTGTCCCGAAATAATTGGTACATTCGCATAGAAATTTCACACATTAAATGTATCAACTATTATGGGACAGAGATACTAATACATAAAATTTATTCTCTTATGTCGCTGTATTTAGCTTGAAAAATATTGAGTATACGCACTTACCAACCTGACAAATGTAATTATATATATACACTGCCTCTATCCCATAAAAGATCTATACTCTTGGTATAGATTTTATTTTAAAAAACTTAACATATCCAAGTCTTAGAGAGGAATTCCTCAATTCAGATCAAAAGGGGTAGGGTCATAGTAAACCTGACCTTACCCACTAATTCTAACATGGACAAATTGTTAATAATTCCCACCCTGTAGGGCATATTTTTTCCTAACCTCCCACCAGGCCTGATTAATACAACGTCCTTTTAACGTTTCGGGGGCCAGTGCAAAAAGGGGTGTGGTTCCCATCGGCATTCCCCTTTTGGGGCACCTCAGGCACCAGACAATAAATCCGAACAGATGAGGGGGCAGGTGTTTCCTACGGGAACGGCCACCTGGAACCACGTCATTAATTTTAGGGTCCATACATTAATTGAAGGAGTAATATCTTGCCACAAAGGTGGGAGACAAATCCAACCTCAGTTTCCATTATACTTTTTAATTTATCTAAGATTTTCATGCATAAAATTTGATTATCATAATAATAAATATTATGTGGAATAATTATGCTAACCACTGCTCTACGGCAAAGTACCTAAAACATATCAAATTTACTAAGGTTAACATAGTATGACACAAGGCCCAAAGTAGATGTGAAAAAAGGGGGTAGAAGGACTGGTGACGTACCGGTGGAGCGACTGTTACGGTCGAGAGAGACAAAAATGGATTGGTCCTGTCGGAAGTTGGAGGGGTGAGGAGGTTGCCAGCGCCTATAAAATGGGTTTTCCTCCTCACCCAATGACTTCAACTACTTCTATTACGACGGCTAGTTACTTCTGTGCCACGGCTGATCAAGCGAGAGTGCTTCCAGTTCAGAAACCACTTATCTCCGTGGTACCGTTGAATAAGCAAAGTGCCGATTGCTTCACCTGAGAATTGTTAATGGCTCAGGTGAGAGTGGTCCTTCAAAACCAACTATCTTCGCTCCTGTTGGTTCGGCTACGGCTACAGAGGTTTCTACCCAGTGTTACCAGACCCCAGACAGGAGTGGGTCGCAAAGGATTATTCTTTTAGCAACCCCGACTCGTCAGCCTGCTCCACCTGGTCACCACAGCGTTAACATATTTATTTTTTCTACATAGATGGGTGTTTAGAATATCAGACATTAGTCGAGCAAGAATTAATTTCAAACATCATTCTACACCAGTGTCCCATAATAGTTGATACATTCACCTATATATTTCATACACAAATTGTAACAACTTTTACGGGTAACAGTTGTTACATTTGTATATAAATTTCACACAATAAAACCAACTATTATTATAGGACAGAGACAGTATCTAAATACAAAATCAGGTTTTAAAATTATACTGCTTCTGTCCCAAAATAATTGTTACATTAGTATAGAATTTTCATACACTAAACGTAACGACTATTATGAAACGAGGATACACAAATATTCTTATCCAGTGTATCTCTATTTAACTTCTAACAATCATTAAATCAACCTGGCAGTATTTACTGCATTTTTCTCGATAGACAGTCCCGTAATAGTTGTCACATTTGCATATAAATTTCATACTCCAAGGGTACCAACTCTTACAGGAAAGAGGCAGTATCCATATTGTTTTTCATCAATAGGATTCAAATATATTAAGTCTTTAATACGCATATTAATGACCTGTGAATATTATATTACACACGATATCATTGTTTGGTATCTTCAAGATACGCACTCCCGATTTTTTCAGCTTTTTTTTTTTAAAAGGAATGTTCCCTTCAAATTAGCAGCAGGAGCCGACCTCGTACATGCTTTTTATCTGGGAAATGAATTTGTTTATAAACAGAATTCTTAAATACATTTGTTTTACAATAAATTATTTGGGCATTTTTCAATAAATATGTCTTAACGAACTTTTTATTTATTTTTTTTTTTATGTAACATTTCAAAATTATTTAAGAATTCAAATGAAAAAGAACAAGTTTATTTTCCCGAAAAAAAAAAAAAAAAAAACCCCAGGTCAAAAGAGCTTACGATGCTGGTTCCTGCTGCTAATTTGAACGGAGGATTCCTTAAAGAAGAAAAAAAACTGAAATTCGGGAGTGCGTATTTTGAAGATAACCCAATTTTTTAAATTATATATATATATATATATTTCGTGGTTGTGCAGAAAAGAAAACGAAATCAAAATAACAAAGAAATTTTATGCATGTTTGTGTGCATATGCATACCAGTGTGTGTATGTGTGCATGTCTAAACACCTGTTTGTAGACTAAACTTAATTGCACCATATTGGAAGTGAGCACACGTCTTAAGTGCCAACTGTGACCTTTTTTAAAAAACTTCTTTTTTATGTAAATTACTTACTGCCAAAATTCTTCAGACCCTCTTCCTCGATTGAAGGAACCCAAGAAAGAATTTGGCAAAAATATTTCTTTTTTTTTTTTTTTTTAACTGTGTTTTTCTTCCAGATATATATATATAAAAAAGGAGATTTTTAACGGTTGATTTTTTTTTTTTATGGAATATCTTTTTTTTAAACTTGCCTTTTTTATGTGTTCTCCCTTAAAAAAAAAAGAGACGAAACTTTTTAGCTGTGTTTGATTTGATCAAAAAGAAGAAAAAAAAGTTATGGAACTGATTTATGAAAAATACATTGTTTATTACATACATTTGTTTACTGGAGTCAAATACAAAAAAAAATAAATTACTAGTCACAATGTATGGAGAAAAAAAAAAGATATATATACATACATTTATATGAATATGAAGAAAGAAAAAAAAAGAAAAATGTCTTACCATTTTAAAACAAATGTTTGCAAACCGCATTTATGGAAGAGTTTATTCAAAAATAAAAATACCAATTACTATATATTTCTTTGTCGTCTGTTTGTATCTTTTCTTGAAAAAGAAAGGAAAATAAACTAATTCTACGAGAATATATAGAATAATACACAAACAATCTTTTTTTTAAAAGGACTCTTCCATAAATGTCATTCGTTTAAAAATATCTATCTCACAATGGCAAGACATTTTCTTTTTGAAGAAATTAAAGTACAACAAAATAAATAAGATTTTAAAAATGTATTAGATCAGTCAACAAAAGACATTTTTTTTTTCTAAATTTAACTTTTTGAAAAATGTTCTTGACGTTTGTAACAAGTCTTTTTTTTGTCTTTTTTTTGTTTTTATTTATTTATTTATTTTTTGTCATTCATACATTTGTGCTCCCCCCACCATACCTTTTTTAGTTTTTTTTAAAGAAATTTACATTTCATGAATTAATTTTTTTCTTCTTTCAAACAAAAACAAAAAAATGAATGGAAGAAAACTTACTTTAATTTATTTGTCAGTCAAAAGTAATTCCATGATTCATTTCAATATTATTTCAAAGATTTGATAAATCTTTGGTTTATTTCCGTAAGTCTTTTAATTTCAACATCAGAACCGGAAGTACTAACTTAACATCTCTGGAAATACAGGCAATTTGATTGGCTAACTGATGTTTCCATTTGCATAAGATATTTTAAGATAAAACTCTTTTTTCAACGAAGAAAGTAATTTAAAAATGTCAATTCTTTTATTATTTAAGAAACAAAAGCGACCAATGGAAAAAATAACTTGGCTGGTACTTGTTTAGAATTAGTGTCTGTTCAGGAGGCAAATAAATGTACACAACAAAGTATGACGTCACACAATGTTGTGTACAATATGGAAACCTATTTGAGGACTTAAATGAAAGGAACAGATGACAACATTATAAACAAAATAAAATCATTTTATTTGTAAGTACAGAATAATTTTTTAACAAATAAGAACGTATATTCAATTGCTTTTTTTTTTTAGCATTTAATACTTTTTAAAAGTTGATGTATATTCGAGAAAATCTATACAACAAAGTTCGACGTTGTTGTGTACAATACGGGAATCCATTTGTGGACTTAAATGAAATCAAAAGAACATACCACAACATTATAAAACAAAGTAAAAACAGTTTATTTTATGTTAATACAAAAAAAAAATGGAAAATATATATAAAACTTATTACCACAATAAAACAATGTTTCTGAATAATAATTTGCATATAGACAAATTTGTTAGAGGCGTATTATTCTAAATTCATAAAGTAGTTTTTTTTTTGTAGTGCCTGGGTTAGGGTTGGAGTTAGGTCTGCTATTTTAAACTTAAAACTATGTCAGTGTTCCTTATTGTACACAACAGTTCCGTGACTTCATACTTTGCTGTACCTATTTCTTTACATTTACTGGACTGTGACCAATTCTAAACCAGTACCTACTTACCAAAAACTGAACTGATAAATAAAGCTCTCCTTTCATGTTTTTTTTTCTTTTTCTTTTAAGAATAATCAAAATCTAAAATGGATCAACTACCTCTGTCCCATAGTAATTATTACATTTATTATATGAAATATATACATATGAATGTAATAACTATTATAGGACAAAAGTAGTAATGTATTTAATGAATAGTAAATACTACCTTTATTCTGTAATAGCTGTTACATTTAACATATGCCATTTATATACAAATGTAAATATTATGGGACAGAGGGAGTAGCATAGATATATTTTCTCTTTTAATTATAGAGTTCTTTTTTATCATCTATGTAGACATTCAAACCGGTATCCTCATCTCTGTTGGTTTTAAAGTTGTCATTTTTTAATATTTCTATGAAATGGTTTCTTTCTTGCATTGGATTCTATTTATTCTTAAAAAGTATAAAAAAAGATGATCGTAATTATCTTAAATTGATGCATTGTTAACAATTATTTATGAAAATTAGAATGAAAGAAATGCCAGTGAAAAATTCAATACTGAAAAGTGCAGTGAAGTCAACTATAGTTGTCTCCCCCTGAATCTGACACACACACACACACACACACACACATATATATATATATATATTAATCCTAATGAGTCAGATATACCAACTAATAGTTTTGCTTACTAGCTCATCAGGGCAAGAATCCTTGATGAGCTGCCTTACACCAAAAACAAAAGGATACTAAGACATTGTTGGACAGACACATACATATAAACACACACACATACTTACAAATACACGCACGCACGCACACACACACACACAGAATTTGGAGGAAGATATCACCAGGCATACAACAAAATGGACAAATCTCAGCAACAAGGTAACATCCCCAGAACTTAGCTTTCAGAAATCTACTGACGAAGGGATCTTTATCTCAAAATATTAAGAAAATAATTCAAAGGTACACGGACAACATAATAGTTACCTCATTTTTTCTTTACACTTGCATTGTGATAGCCTTCAAAACCAACCTCCAAACCAATATAAACACAATGCTTCAAGCAAATTATAAAACTCTTTTATATATATATATATATATATATATATATATATATATATATATATATGAACTGACTTCAAACTCCAATGCCATTTTCTGACTACCCCTATTAAACTTTATATATATATATATTGTGTGTGTGTGTTTGTGTATAATGACCTTCATTCACCTGCCCTCTATCATCAGAGACATATTTACATTTTCAATTTCCTAACGTCAATAAATCTGCATCAGTTGACTCTGCAGATAGTTGATAATGATGAACCTAATGCTCTCTATGTTATCTTAATCTTGGTTACTTTTATATTGCATCATACTGAGATCTTTTGATTCTATCTCAGTGAATAGATTGCAACAAAAAGCAACTGGAATTTAAAAAGATGAATTAAAAAGATGAAATATAATACTAAGCAAATTTAACAATTCTAATGATTAACAAATCTTCATCTAAAAAAAAAAAGTAGGGTTACAAGCCTGTGTCACCCAGTGAGAGTGGAATTCATTAGTAGTCAGCTAACCACTGCTCTATTCAAGAAAAATGAAACATTCTATAAATAGATTAAAAAAAAGAAATTTTCTGTAAAAGAAATACCAACAGAGATGAGGACATTAGTCCGAATTAAATTGAGAGTGCTTTTTTTAAATTAAAATATCACTTTTCACCCTCCTTTCTCACCATTCCAATATGTATGTACGCATGTATGTATGTATGTATGTGTGTGCGCACATGTGTATGTGCGTGTATTTTCAAAATTATATTTCTGTATATTGATGTAACTGAAAAAAAAACAAAAAAAAAAAACAAAACAATAAATAATTGATTCAACGTAGAAGTGAGTAGATGCATTTGACAAAAGAGTTTTGTCTGAGATTTGACGAGTTTGTTTGGATCATGTGCCCACCTTTTTAAATTCAAATCTAATATCTTCAAAATAATGAAATAAAAACATGTTTGCAACATGGTTCTTTGGGGGCAACACAATAATTCTTGAGAACCGTTGAGTATTTTTTTCCCCTGTTCTTACTCAGACTGGAATAAATTGCCACCAAGTCTGGTTTATAATTTCCAATTGATAGAAAAAAAAAACAAAAAAAACTCTTGATTCAATGGACACTGGTTATAAAATATTTTGGACTGTATGACCTTTAGGCACCCCTTTTGCTTTGCTGATTCATAAGTACATTTTTTTTCATCTACACTGTCAACATCTGGTTGTTTGTTAGGGGTTAGGGTTAGGGGTTAGTTTTATAATTAAAAAAAAACTCTAAAAATCGTCTGTTAACAAACAACCGGATGTTGATGGTGCAAATGAAAAAAATGTACTTATGAATCAGAAAAGCAAAAGGGGTGCCTAAAGCTCATATGGTCCAAGATTTTTTTTATGTTAGACATCACGAGGCTGAAGATTTTATTTTCTGTACCCTTGATAATAAAATATAGTAAATTACCGGTTATTTTAATTCTACAACTGATATCTTTAAAATTATGTCGAAAGTAAACCCTATATAGACATGTTTATATATATATATATATATATATATATATCATTGTAGGAAGCGCGTAGTGTAATGGTTAAAGTCATAGTAAATGGACTCGTCGCCCCGAGTTCAAATCCTGGACATGGTAATTGCATTTCACTTAGCGCTAATACCCTTGGGAAAGGTATGAATTCTACTTTCCCTCCAGCTATGGGTAAAATAGTAGGGCAGACTGGGCTCTTTAACCTTGGTTAGGCAACCGGTCTAGGAGAAGAAAAACTCTGAATTCAAACCTGTTAAACTCCGCTTTAGAAATTGACCTTGTGTCACATCCTGCGGAGGAGTTATATATATATATATATATATATGTTAGGCCAAAAGGGGACATGACTTCAAGTCTCATTGGGAGCATGTTATTGTTTCTGATGTATGTTGTTCCTTGATGTCATAGAAGTGATAACCTGAGTTAGTTTTCATAAAAAAGACAAGAAACTATTAGAAAATGAAGGATAATAAAAGTCAAAATTATTGATAATTATTGGCATTTCAGTCTCGGAAGACTATAATAACATTTTTGTGCCCCTGAAGTTACAGCGCCTCCTGTGACTGTGAAGTCCGATGTTTGAAAAACATTCTCGACTACAGATGTCGCATTTGAAGGCTGTCCCTGAAGATGTTGATGTGCCAGTGCTTTGTTGCCGCTGCTTTCTTCTAGACCTCTTAGCTTCATGGTGTTGCGTTAGGGTGACTTCTGACATGAACAGTCCTCTATGGAGAGCCTGCCGCCACCGAGGGCGGTCCTGAGCCAAATTTTCCCAACTGGAAGGGGCAATGCCAAAGCATCTGAGATCCTTCTTGCCAACATCCTTGAATTGCAGCTGAGGTTGACCAATCTGTTTCTTACAAAAGTTCTCCATAGAGGATGTCTTTCAGGATTCTTCCATCAATAGACAAAGCAACTAGAATTAAAAAGATGAATTATCAACCATGATTTAATAGTTTTATATTTTATAGTATTGAATTAGTTTTTTGGGGGTTTTTATCATTAAAAAAAAGTTATCTACCTAAGTTAGATTTAAGTCTAAAGAATTTCTTTTGTTATTTAAGATTTAGTACATTTAATCAGATGGGCTGGGTTAGCTCAGTCGGTAGAGCGTTCGGCTAGAGACCACAAGGTTCCTAGTTCGATACCGGTCCCCGCCAACTCAGCGTATGAGTAGCACAGGGATTTGTGCGGTAAAGTAAGGAGCTGATGGTAGGTGTGGCGCTCCACCTCAAATGCTAAAATAATCTCCTTGGTCTATCGCTATTGAAAAGGGGATAGACTCCCTCGCTGATTGGCTGATACCGACTTTAGGCCGCCCTGTCGACTTTACTTTACATTTAATCAAGGGTTTACTGTAGTTTATGGAGAAGTCTGTTGCTATGCAAGTAGTGAGAATATTGTTGCTATGCAAGCACAACTCATAGTCTCGTGTCGATTCACTATGGAGAGGACAAAGGGTTAAAAGCAATTAAACTTTTCTTTTTTTTTTTTTTAAGAAGAATAGTGGTTATTCTTGGATGATGATGATGATGATGATGTTTGCATGGCCTGACTTGTAGGCTGAAATAGTCGAATCTTTCCAACTGGTACCAGAGGTCAGAGTTCAAGCCCGGATAAAAGCCAGGGCCTTGAATGCTGATTTTCTAGGCAAGCAGGCCCTCCTCGCTTGGAAGATTGGCAGAAATGGTAATATATTTTCTACCTGTGTTAGAGATCAATGTACAAGACCTAGAAAGAAAGAAGAAAAAAAAAAAAAAAGAAAAGCAAAAAAGACAGGGTTTTAAATGCTGATCTTCTAGGCAGGCAGACTCTCTTCACTTGGAAGTTTGGCACAAGGCCATCTTCCCCCTTTCATTTGATCTTGTATCATTAATAGTAAGATTAGACTAAATTCACATTAGTTTGTATTGGGGTTGAAATATATACAGTTGTACGTTGACTTACAACTATCCCTACTTACGAGCAGTCAGTAGAATTTTTTCCTTTGTGTTGTAAGCTAGCAAGCTTCAGATACTCTTATGTTAATAAGTTCACTAAAAAAACATTTGGACCAAGACACCAATAAGCACCCTCAGGACGAATTAACGGCATTTCAGTTTATTTCAATGGGGAAAATTGGTTGGGTATTCAAATTTTTTTAAAACTCATTTTTTGATCTATCTAACCCATAGATGGGACTCTAACAGGTAATACCACTCCAGGTCAGAGTGGACCTGGGAGTAATAGTAATGAAGGTGTACTCCAGGAACCTCACAATTAGATGCAGTTTAACATTATAACCAGGATTCTAAGATCCTCGGCCATTGCCTTCTAACACATATATGATAAAAAGCAAAAAAAAAATTGATATATTTATCATTAGTTATTTAGAACTATTGTCAAGTATTTAATGCTTCTTGAATCATTATAACCAGGACGCAAAGATCCTCGGCCATTGCCTTCTAACACATATATGATAAAAAGCAAAAAAAAAAAAAATGATATATTTATCATTAGTTATTTAGAACTATTGTTAAGTATTTAATGCTTTTTGAATCGGTACTAGACTAAGGGCTTTGCTTACATAAACCGGATGACGGTAACTCTTAGTTTTGTCTCTTTGCAATCTCATGAAACTCACTGTAAACAAAACCAGAGATTGTTGACGAAAATAGGAGTATTTTGGGGTGGGATGGGGGTGTTGAGAATACAGTCTGAATAATTAAGGGCATCAAGAATTTTTTTTTTTTTTTTTTTTTTTTTAAATTTTTAATGGTTTCAAGTATTGTGCTGAAGACAAGAAAACTTTTCTTGTTCCCCAATGATACCTGCATTGGAAAAATAAGGTCAGTTTACTTCGGGTTTATCCTTACAGCACCTTTAACCTGAACTAAGAAGTTCTGACGAATGAGTTGTGGAAGAATTGAGCGTGAAAACAAAGAATTGAGAGAGAAAGGATGAGTGAAAAAAAAGAAAGAAGAAAAAGTCTTTGTTATTTGGAGTTCATGCCTTCTTTAAAAGAAAACAAAAATCTGATTTCAAAATTTCAACAACTGATTTCAGAAAAATGAAAAATAAAAAAAAAAAAAAAGGAAAAAAAAAAACAACTAATTTCAAAGTAAACATGAGATAATTTTAATTAAGATAATTATTTAAAAATTATAAATTTTTTTAAAATCAAAAATTTCTATTTCAAATGAGAAATAACCAAAAAATTATTTCTTTTCTTGATAATTGTAAATGTCTAATTCTTTCCCGGATGATAATTTTAAAAAAGATCGAAGAAAAAAAATATTATGTGTTATTTATTGGTTTATTTTTCTAATATAAAAAAATTATGGATTTTGTGTTAGTGATTAAAAAAAAAAAAAAATTTAAAAAAGAAAAAAAAAAAATCGAGGCTTTAAAACAAACAAAAAAATTTTTAAAGCTCATATTGTTATTTTCAGTTTTTGAAATATATAAATATATATATATATAACTTTTTTCTTTTTTTTTCAATTTCTTTTTTTTTTTTTTTCGTTTTTTACTTAGTCTCATTGGCATTTTAAAAAGAAAGCTTTCAACATTCTAAATTTTCTAAAGTTTTAGAAAAGATACAATAAATATTTCACAGTGGAAACAATTTCCAAGAATACATTCTCTCTTCTGAACCCAAACCTAATTCTATATACATATTCATCAATAATTATATATATGTGTGTGTGTGTGTGTGCTGGTTGTCAATTCGTGCACGAGCAAGACCATTACCTTTTTTTTTCATTTGCAAGCACCCAAGAGACTTCCAGCACAAAGATGTCTCTTCAGTCCCCTAAGACTTCTGAAAAATCTGCTACTGTAGACATACATGTGTGCCGGCAGCACTTGGCACAGGATCCTTGTCTTTTCTCGTATAACTCACCAGAACAGCTCTGAAGAGACACACAATTCAACATAGACTACAAGTAAAGCAGTGTAACTCAAAACTGCATATTCCAACTGATGATTTCATGATCATCAGGCAATATTACATCATATACAATCTTACAAGTGGGATAAGAGTTTGGTACATAGAAAGCATGGACTATAAAAAGGAAATCTGATTTCTATTAGAAAAGATCTGAAAAGAAGTCTATAGAACAACAGACTTAAAAATGATACATAATTCAGTCTATAATACTACTACTACTAATAATAATAATAATAATTCAGTCTATATTACTACTACTACTAATAATAATAATAATTCAGTCTATTATACTACTATTACTAATAATAATTCAGTCTATAATACTACTACTAATAATAATAATAATTCAGTCTATAATACTAATAATAATAATTCAGTCTATTATACTACTACCAATAATAATTCAGTCTATAATACTAATAATGATATAGTAGACTGTAAAAAGTTCAAAATTTCTTAAAATCCTTTGATTCATTTTTTTTTTTTTTTAGTTATAGTGGTGTTGTGACAAACATAATAGAAACCTATTTTCATGTCTGCATTTCATTTTCATGTCTGTATTAATGTTGCATTAAACTTATTTTCATATCTGCCACATTGGATTTGTTACAACACCACTATAATTCTAGAATTATATATATAATTGGTAACAACAACATAATAATAATAATATGGTTGGTTGGTTTAATGGCATATCAACCCTTGTGGGTTATTTAATGCCAAATCATGTTATATACATATATATATATATAATATATTATATACATATATATCTGTATATTTGTTTAAGTAATAATTCATGAACTTTATGCATATTGATAAATTAGTGGAAATAATTTTCCTTAATTTCATGTTTATCAATAAATACTGGTGGTTGATCCTTGACCACTGCCTTGTAGTACCTATATGGTTAACTCTTAAAGTCCTATACCACCTCATTCCACCCGACTGGAAGTCACATTCATTTTTCTAATCTACCCCAAATGATAGCCTTTGTTTAAATGTAATATTAAACATGTTTAGAAGTCTTTGATTTATGGTAATTTGATTAAGGTAACTTTAGATGCAAAGGTCATTTTTAGCCATTTTTTTATACATCCTTATAGGAATGCTCTGGACTTAAAATATTCTCCACAGGATGTTTAGCATATCAACTCTTGTGGGTTATTTAATGTGAAATTTTTTAAAAATATATCCTAGCAAAACAGGCTCTCTCAGAATACAAGTATTTAAGGATCTATGTAATAAAATATTAGATTAGAATAAAAAGACTGACGAAACTAAATATGAACACATATAAAAAGATTACACTTATTCTTGCTTTATTTTAATTGATTTAAAATATTCTCAACAGGATGTTAAGAGGTGGGTGCATTTTGATGGATATGGTCAAGACAGTTATATAGTTGCTAGGGCTTGACATGACCAGCTGATTGATCAGATACAACCTCTCCAACCAACCAACCATCTAGCCCAAGTAAGGGCTGAAGTGGAGTCTCGCATGTCATGGGACCACTTAGTACCCGGGTCACATAAATAATAATAATAATAATAATAATAATACTTGGATAGTTTGGATATCAGAGGAAGGATTGAAACCATTCAAACACTGCACTGCTGCAATCTGCCAGAATACTCAGAAGAGTCCTGGAGACCTGAGGAGACTTGCTGTCACTCAGACTCCAGTGAAAGACCATCAGCTAACACTGATGTGAAAACTCAAGAGGAGGAATAGCATCAGTGATCACTGTTCTTGTTATGATAATTCCCACCTTTTACAACTGCCATCCTTTATGGGGGAGTGGTTCCACTTCTGTCAGCCTTTTCCATTTGGTCTGTACCAATTTGGAATGGTTGGCAGATATTTTTAGGAAATTGACGTTCTTTGTTGTCCAATCCTCCTATGAAAGTAAAATTTACTCTGAGTCCAGAATTCCCCCCTTATTCACTTCCATTGCCTAGGGCAGTGGTTCTCAAACAGTGTGCCCCAGAGCTTTTTCAGGTGCGCTCCGTAGTATTCCTGAAAAAATCTATCCAGATATGAAAAGCAAATGTATACTAAGTTACTATATTATACCATTTCTTTATGAACACTCTGCTTGTTTCGTTGCAACATTATTATGATAGTTATAAGTTACTTTTCTTGCAACTAAATAAAAATACAGATTTTAAACAATTTTATTGAGAAAAATTATTTTATTGCAATTTTCCACCTCATATTTATGTGAACTGGAATTTTCAACCCTCGCAACAATTAAGTGTAAAAAGAGAGGAACTCTTCAATGCATTGATGAGGAAATGAGAGTTTGTCTCTCAAACATAAGACCAAACATTGAAGAAATCGCAAGGTCTCATCAAGCTCATGTTTCTCATTAACACAGGAATGAATAAACTTTTTAGAGGTATGTTAAGTTTGCTTTTGTTAAATGTGTTATTTTTTTTTATATATTTAACAGTTAACTTATTAACATATTAGTCCTATTTTGTATACAGTGCACTATCAAGTATCTGTAGTACTGTAAGTGTGCCCAGACTGTATAAAGTTTGAGAACCACTGGCCTAGGGTGCCAAGAACACAAGGACTAACCCTGATCCTTATACATTGATCTATACAGCCTACTGTCCTCATCATAGTTATTAAAATCCATAGCAAACAAAAGTAGGAGACTAGTCCAAATGAAGATCTTTAATATATATATATATATATATATATATATATATATATATATATATATAGGATATATACATTTAGAATTTATTTATAATACTCTGTATATGTAAAAATATAGACACAAATCTTTATATGTATGTTTGAGTTCTCAAAATTCAAATTGATATGTTTTGTTATAAGAATGGCACCATATCTGGATTGAAATGTTATTTTGCCAAAACTATGTCTAGACAAAGGGCCGGGGGGGGTTAGCTCAGTCGGTAGAGCATTCAGGAAGATTGTTACTTAATTTGAAAATCCACCAGAACTTTGTTGAAAGCTTTATTTTTTTTTTTTTAAAGGCATATTCAGAAGGTGGTAGTTAGTATATACCTTAACCCTCAAAGGGTAATAAATAGACTACAGGTATCTGTGGTCGTTTTTTTTGGTTTGTTTTTTTATTTATTTTAAAAATTTTTTTTTTTTTTTTAATCATATAATATATTGGTTCATAGATTCTCTTTTATGTTTTTTTTATGTTAGTCTGAATATGACTTTTTATGTTACCTAGAATATGAGCTTAGATAAAAATAATTTTTTAAATCTTAAAGATTTAAAGAATTCTTTTTTTTAAAATGAGTCTTATTTATTTAAAATTTCTCTACATTTATCCATCTATTCTTCCCTGTAAAAAAAAAAAAATTGTAAAAAAATTTAAAAAATCAAGACGAAGATGGAAAATTTTGTTGAAAGTTTTTTTTTGAAAAGGCATATTCAGAAGATGTTTAATTAGCATATATCTTAACCCTCAAAGGGTTATAAACTGACTACAGGTCTCTGTAGTGTTTTTTTGTTTTGTTTTAAATCATATAATATATTGGTTCATAGATTCTCTTCATGATTTTTTTAATGTTATTCTTGTCACTCAGAATATGAGGTTAGGTAAAAAAAAAAAAATTTTTTTTTTTTTTTTTTTAAAGTTAGATTGTTATTTATCTAAAATTTCTCTACAGTAATCCATCTCTTCTTCCCAACTACAAACTGTTGAAAAAAAAAGAAAAAAAGAAAAAAAGAAAAGCATTTAGATGAAGATGGAGAATTTTGTCTTTTGATATTTCAACCACTACTACATCATCGAAAAAGGATGATAGTGAAAAATCATAATTTTCCAAAGTTGCGGCTTTGGGCATTGAAATAATACAGCTTCAAATTCTGATGAATTTTGTTTTATTCTTTTTTTTTTTTCTCCTTTAATTGGACTTTTGCACAAGTCCTTCATGAAAGAAAAAAAAGATTTAAAAAAGAAAAAAAGGATCTGAAATGCAGTCGTCTGTCTGTCTGTCACTTGTTACATGTATGACATAAGGACATGAGCAAGTGACAATAAAACAAAAAGCGAAAAAAAAAAAAACCTTAAATGAATATGGCTGTAACATAATGTAAGATACTGCTGTAGTAGTTATTATTGTGTAAATTGTGATTTTACTCTCTAAATAGCAAAAACGTAATTGTGAATTTGCTTTTTAGACACGGAACAGCTCAAATATAGTTTGTTTTGTTGCAATAAAATGAAGAAAAATAAAATATCTCAACAATTTTCTTGATTTTTGTGTTTTTATTTTTCATTGTCTTGTGTTTTTCCTGTTCTTCATCAAGAAAAATATCTACAAGGTTGGTTGATTAGTGTTTAAAACTCTTAAAGTCCTATACCACCTCATTCCACCCGCCAGAAGTCTCATTTGTTTTCCTAATCCGCCCCAAACAATAGCCTTTGTTTAAATGTAATTTGAAACATATTTAGAAGTCTTTGATTTAAGGGAAATAACAGGTAACTTTAAATGATAAGGCCATTTTTAGCCATCTTCTATATGTCTTTATAGGAATGGGGTTCTGAACTTTGTTTAAATGTACTTTTAAACATATTTAGAAGTATATATTATATTTTTGCTTGAAGGCAATTACAATGCATGTAATCCATAAAATTCAATATTTTTTATAGAAAATGAATTTGACATTTTCTATAAAAAATATCGAATTTTATGCGATACATGCATTGTAATTGCCTTCAAGCAAAAATATAATATATACTTTATTCAACAATGCTTCTAAAAAAAACAACATCCAAAAATCTTATATTTAGAAGTCTTTGATTTAAGGGAAATAACATGTAACTTTAAATGAAAAGGCCATTTTTAGCCATTTTTTATACATCCTTTATAGGAATGCTCTAGACTTAAAAATTCTCAACAGGATGTTTAGCATATCAACTCTTGTGGGTTATTTAATGTGAAATCTTTTTTAAATATATACTAGCAAAACATGCTCTCTCAGAATACAAGTATTTAAGGATCTATGTAATAAAATATTTGATTAGAATAAAAAGACTGACGAAACTAAATATGAACACATAAAAAGATTACACTTATTCTTGCTTTATTTTAATTGATTTCTATATAAAATTATACTTAGGATTTTAATAGCTTTTAATACACTTGAGAATAAAACACTAATATTAGAAATAATTAACATGAAATAATAAATTATTTATGTCTTCGCTTAAATTCCACATTTTAAAATTTTGAATAATTCAAAGCTTCCCTCTGTGTCTTAAATTCCACATTTTAAAATTTTGAATAATTCAAAGCTTCCCACCTCTGTGTCTTTGCTTAAATTCCACATTTTTAAAATTTTGAATAATTCAAAGCTTCACATCTTTGTCTTTGTTAAATTCTATGTTTTAAAATGAAATAAAATATTGAAAGCTTAATGTTTTTATTTAAATTCTACATTATAAATTTTATTTTAAATTCAAAACTTCATAGCTTTTTTTGAATTTTACATTTAAAAAATCTTAAATCTGTAGTCTCAATACTTTCTGATCATATTTGGTATGAGTTAATCTCGAGAGGTTCCTTGTGAATTAATTGATATCAATTAATTAACTAATCAATAATCAATTAATATTAATAAATCTATGAGGAAATAAAAAGAATATTTTCAATACAGATTAACAATTTGAAAAAAATAGTTTAAAAAATATAAAGTAGAAATCTCAACATTTCCCCCGGGAAGAAATGATTTTGATATGTTTTCCCAAGCTAAAGAGCTCCACCTTTTTTTTTTTTTTTTTTTTTTTTTAAGTCAGAGCCTTAACCCCACCACCACTACATCATTACCACACACACACACACACACACACAAAGAAATGAGCCCATTATCCGAATAGTGTAATTTGAGCCACAGAACAGAAATTTCTTTCGGATCAGACATAAAATGGAGTTTGCCTGTCTCTCACCTTTGCGGAGAGTTCCATTCATTTGGTATTCGGAACAAAGATGGAGCACATCCAGTGACCTCACCTGGGTTGTCATCACTCACCAATTTTTAACTGTCACTCAGCTTCTAAATAGAATTTGCCAGTGCAATGATGCCAGGCACAACCAGCATCCCAGCATCAGTTAATTTACCCCCCCCCCCGACCCGACCGTGCAGGGAGGGAGGTAAAAGGGGCGAAGGGACTCATCCATTATTTTCCACCCGATCCATTGAAAGGCTGGATGGGATGAACACATCTAGAGGGCAAAGTTAACAAAATGAGATCCATCACAAAAACAGACAAACAAACAAAAACACAAAAAGAATTATGAAACTGTGTGTCCAAATGTGTGTGTGCGTGTGCCACTTTGTGTATACCCATGTATTAATATGCAAGATGTGTGAAAAAAGTATCGAGATTTTTTTGTACTTTTTGACACACCTTGTATTCTGAAAAAAAATTAACGTTCCATTCATTGTTCATTTCTATCTTGGTAAATACAGCTTCAAATTCTGCACACTTTGTATTCTGAAAAAATTAACGTTCCATTCATTGTTCATTTCTATCTTGGTAAATACAGCTTCAAATTCTGCACACCTTGTATTCTGAAAAAATTAACATTCCATTCATTGTTCATTTCTATCTTGGTAAATACAGCTTCAAATTCTGCACATCTTGTATTCTGATAAAATTAACATTCCATTCATTGTTTATTTATATCTTGGTAAATACGGCTTCAAACTCGGCACTTTTATGACACACCTTGTATTCTGAAAAAATTAATGTTCCATTCATTGTTCATTTCTATCTTGGTAAATAAAGCTTCAAACTTGGCACTTTTATGACACACCTTGTATTCTAAAAAAATTAATGTTCCATTCATTGTTCATTTCTATCTTGATAAATACAGCTTCAAACTTGGCACTTTTATGACACACCTTGTATTCTGAAAAAATAACGTCCCATTCATTGTTTATTTCTATCTTAGTAAATACAGCTTCAAATTCACTTTTAATGACACACCTTGTACATGTATTAGAGCCGGTTTAGCTCAGTTGGTAGAGCATCCACTTAGGAACCACAAGGTCCTGGGTTCAAAACCTGCCCTCACCAACTCAGAGGTTGATATCCCATTAAACAAAGAAACTAAACCATTCTGTGTTTATTTATATTGCCTTATCTGTTCGGTGTAACATGCATGGTTTGTTTGTTAATGAAAGGTCCCACGTACATATACACAAACACACACACACATATATACACACACTCACATATATACACACACTCCAAGCTAAATGATCAGACCATTGTTTGAGAGTTTGATTTCTTACTGGGTGCCCCATACTTCTAGCCTTGTGCTGCATCTAAGATACACTTAGTAAATAACTATATACACACACTCACATATATATATATATAATATATATATATATAGGGTGTCCCAAAATAATGATTGTCCCAACCCTATTGCCCTTATGGCAATCCCAACCCTTTTTATCATATGGGTGCTAGAAGGCGGTGGCTGCGGGTCTACATGTCCTGGGAATGACGTTAAACTCTATCTGATGGTGAGATTCCAGTTCTGGAGGTTTGGGGAATGTGGAGCACCTCTTCATCACCATTGCTCCCTGGTCCACTCTGACTCGGAGTGGTAGTACCTGTTAGGGTCCCATCTATGGGTTAAATAGAAAACATGAGTTTATAAAAAAAATTGTATTATCCATTAAAAATGAAATTATTTCAAAACTTTGTCAGCATTAAACATTTTTTTTTACCAATAGAAGTATTCGGCATAAAATGACCCAAGGGGTTGACATGCCATAAAACCCAACCAACCAAAATAATTTATACACTCTGATTTTCTCGGAGAATTCTGAACATTATTAATAACTTGTTGCGCTCTTTTTGGGATTGTTGATGATCTGTCTCGTCCAAAATGGCCCTTTCTCAAGAAAAGTGTATTGAACAGAACGGCAACCAGTTTGAACACTTGATGTGAACTCATCCTTATATGAACATTCTGCCATTGCCCCAAGTAGCTTTGATCTCATAAAAATTCATTTGCTGTATGATTTTTTTGTATATTTTACTTTTAAATCTATTAATAATGGAGATTCGCTTCCGGTTTTTGTCTGTTACAAAAACTATGTCACTACTTACGTCACATTATCCAAAATCGTCATAACATAGAATAAATACAGTCAAAATTTGAACATGCAACATTAGACAGTCCTCATTGTTTTTTAAAACAAGTTTTAATAAATACATGACTGGTATTATATATCTATATATAGTTTGTTTTATTTTAATACATATTTAAACTTTACATTTCAAAGTGTTTTATTTTTTTAATCCTTTAATGATTTTACTTACTTAGGGTACAAACTCGCTGACATTGAATTTTTCACTCCTACTCCTCAGGCAATATGCTTCAAAAATCTATTTTTACATCGCCCGGTACTAGTTATTTTAAATGTGTATTCTTCCTCTTGTATCAATCTTATTTACAAGTCAAAATAAATAAATTGAATAAGTTATAACGATTCAAAGAGTTTGGGACACTCTGTATATAAAAGAGAGATTTTTTTTTTTTTTTTTTTTTTTTTCCTGACAAATTTTTCAATCTCACAATATGAATCACTCAACAAGAAAAAAAAAAAAAAAAGGAAAACAAATTGTGGTGAGAAGAAAAAATACAAAAACTGTCAAAAATCTTTAAAAAAAAAAAAAAAATCCCAGGAGGGGGGGAAATAAAATTGGGTTATCCCCCTCTGCCTCTGTCCCCCCCCCCGCAAAAAAAAAACCCCAACAACAAGGCAGCTTCATGAGGGGTGGGGGTCAAATCATACCCTAATTCTCATTTATTTAGCCTTTCTTACATTGGACAGAAAAACTTGATAGGAAAAAAAAAAAAACCAAAAATGTCTTCATATTTTTGATATTTGGAAAGTAAAAAAAAAAAAGTACAGTCGTCGGGGTGGCCTAATGTCAGTATCAGCCAGACAGAAATGGAGTCTATCCCCTTTTCACTAGTGCTAGACCAAGGAGATTATGTTAGCATATGAGGTGGAGCGCCACACTTACCATCAGCTTCTCACTTTACTGCACAGATCCCTGTGCTACTCATACGCTATGAGGGCCGGTATCCCTGTGCTACTCATACGCTATGAGGGCCAGTATCGAACCAGGAACTTTGTGTACCAACTGAGCTAAACTGATCAAAGTAATTATGCTTTGTCATTGGAAACGGGATAAGAGCTTGCATCTCACTGGGTGCTTGGATTTTATAAAGTCATTTAGAGAAGAAAAAAAATTAATCAGGCGGTGGCTGAGGGTCAACCACCAGTATTTATTAATACGTTCTCAGTCGGTAGAGCATTCAGCTAGAAACCACAAGGTTCCTAGTTTGATACCCGCCCTCGCCAACTCAGCGTATGAGTAGCACAGGGATCTGTGTGGTAAAGTGAGGAGCTGATGGTAGTTGTGGCGCTCCACCTTAGATGCAAAAACAATCTCCTTGGTCTAGCGCTATTGAAAAGGGGATAGACTCCCTCGCTGCCTGGCTGATACCGACACTAGGCCACCCCGACGACTTTACTTATTTCTTTAACAAATCATATAAATAAAAAAAAACAAGATTCGGCATTAAATAACCCACAAAGGTTGATATGTCATTAAAGTAAACAACCAACTAGATCCTATGAATACAACCCGCGAAAAAAAGGAACAAACATTTGTATTGATTAGATTTTTTGGACTGTTGTCCTCATCTTTATTGTAATATGCACAATGGTTAAGCTGATCTGCTCTCCAGCCTTCTTCAGGTGTTTCTTGTTGAACCCTGTAATCTTCTTGTCAAACTAAGCAGCCTTGATGTTGGAATTATGTCACTATGTGTCCAGTAGATCATATGGCCTAATGGATATAGGTGTTGAGTTAATACAGTTTTTTTTATTTTTATTATCTAATCTAGCCTTTTTAATTACTGTTTCCCATATTATATTCATCTTTATACTTATTCTACTTACCCATGGGAAAGGTATGCATCAAACTACTCTCCCTCCAGCTAAGGGTAATTGTAGGACAGACTGGGCTCTTAAACCTTGGCTAGGTAACCAGTCTAGGAGAAGGAAAACTCTGAATTCAAATCTGTTAAACTCTTCTTAGGAAATTGGCCTTGTGTCACATCCTGCTCATGCAGAGGGGTTGGTAAATATATATATATATATATATATATATATAACTTTGTTCTTGTGAATGTTGTTTTTTTTTTTTGTCTTTTTGAAGCATTGGAAAAAAGAACAAAAACAAGAAAAATCAGAATTTTAATATTCAATTGTTGTTCTGTTCCTGGTTTGATCAATTCCGATATTTCAGGTGAACTTCACCCTTTTCAAGGTATATAATATGAGACAGTCTGGAGAAAAGAAATGAAATGCTGTATATGAGAGCAAAAAAATAAATAAATGAAGTGAACGGATTTGGCGTTTTTATATATATATATATGGGAGAATATGTGCTTAAATGAAGTCGAACCTATTTTTTTGAAATTTAATTCATTAATAATTAATTAGGCGGGATTAAACTATTTAAATGTAAGGCTAAACAAATCGAAAAGGATATGAAAACACACAATGCTGTTAAAATGAAAATATTTTATATCATATTCATAGCTAATATTGAACAATATTTCGATTTATAAAAATCATCTTCAGAGCTTGTTTTTACTCCGGACTCATCGAGAGAGGAGCTGAAAATAACGAAAACATTGATATTCCAAAAAGAAATGAAACGACCGCATGTCTTTTTGGAACATCAATGTTTTTGTGCATTGCTTCTTTGAGATGAAAGATCTAAATGATACACATTATCAAGCCTCATCTCAAAAATTTAGACAAGCAATAACCTTCATGGGTTATCTAATGCCAAAGCCCATCCTTGTAGAAGAACAGTAGTGGTACTATTTAACCCATAGCTGGGATACGTGTCAGTAAAAGTGTTTTTCTTTTCCTTTCTGATTGGATGAATAATTAAACTTCCGTTAAATCATTGACAGTCAATTAAAAAAGCTTTCATTATATCCAGTTGTAATCCGAGTCTTGACCGCTTATCTGACCACCCAGTCAGCGGGACTAAGAATACGATGACTGCATTCCCTGACCAGGGGTAAGACTCACCCCCCCCTTCCACTGCTCAAAAAGATGCATCCTAGGCATGACACTAAACTCCATCTGTTGATGAAGCTCCAGTTCGGGAGCTTTAGGGAAGATGAGTAACCCTTAATATACAAGGTGTGTCAAAAAAAGTATCAATTTTTTTGGTACTTTTGACACACCTTGTATTCTGAAAAAAATTAATGTTCTATTCCTTGTTCATTTCTATCTTAGTAAATACAGCTTCAAACTTGGTACTTTTATGACACACCTTGTATTCTGAAAAAAATTAATGTTCTATTCCTTGTTCATTCCTATCTTGGTAAATACAGGTTCAAACTTGGTACTTTTATGACACACCTTGTATTCTGAAAAAAATAATGTTCTATTCCTTGTTCATTTCTATCTTAGTAAATACAGCTTCAAACTTGGTACTTTTATGACACACCTTGTATTCTGAAAAAAATTAATGTTCTATTCCTTGTTCATTCCTATCTTGGTAAATACAGGTTCAAACTTGGTACTTTTATGATACACCTTGTATTCTGAAAAAAATAATGTTCTATTCATTGTTCATTTCTATCTTAGTAAATACAGCTTCAAACTTGGTACTTTTATGACACACCTTGTATTCTGAAAAAAATTTAATGTTCTATTCATTGTTCATTTTTATCTTGGTAAATACAGCTTCAAACTTGGTACTTTTAGTACACACCTTGTATTCTGAAAAGTATTTAATGTTCTATTCCTTGTTCATTTCTATCTTGGTAAATACAGCTTCAAACCCAGTACTTCTATGACACACCTTGTATTCTGAAAACAATTAACGTTCCATTGATTGTTCATTTCTATCTTGGTAAAAAGCTTCAATCTCAATAATTTTATGACACACCTTGTTTTCTGAAAAAAAATTAATGTTCTATTCATTGTTGGTAAATACAGTTTCAATATCGATACTTTTGTGACGCACCTTGTATTCTGAAAAGTATTTAATGTTCTATTCACTGTTCATTTCTATCTTCATAAATACAGCTTCAAAAGTACTTTTATGCACACCTTGTATTCTGAAAAAAATTAATGTTCTATTCATTGTTAATTTCTATCATGGTAAGTACAGCTTCAAACTCAGTACTTTTATGACACACATTGTATAAAGGGTCAATGTAGACCTTGGAGTAATAACAATGAAAAGGTACTCCACACTTCCTAGTCCTCCAGAATTGGATCCTCACCACTAAATACAGTTTACTGTCATACCCAGGACACTTGTGCAAATTATTTGTATTAACTTAATACAACTGTAGCATATCATGCAACGGAAGAGGAATCTTCCGGTCAAGAGACAAAAGAGAAAGATAAAAATATATATAAAGGGGGAGAACGGAAGAGAGGTCTTCCGGTCAAGAAGCAGGGAGAAGATGAAGAAATATTTTTAAAAAAGGAAAACGGAAGACTCCTCTTCCGGTGAGGAGGCAGAGAGAAAGATAAAGAAATATATAAAAAATGTCCATTATCAGATCAAAAGATAAAAATGCGTGGGCATATTTATCGTATATAAAGGCTAGCAGATTCGAAGGGCAGAGTCAGTCCCCAGCGAGCAGCAGAGAGCATAACCTCGTCACCAACCCCCTTGGCCATTCCCATTGTGAACACTCGTCGCCGCCCCTCACCAACCCACTCGGGCATTTTCATTGTGACCGCTCTGCGCCCTAACCATCCACAAACCGAAGAAAATAAAGACGGGTCATATTTTTATATACATGTGTCTGGTTTCATTGAAGTCCAGTAGCAGGCTATACAACACAACTACACAATAAATGTATATATTTGGAGGCTCGTTGTGTAATGGTTTCCGTTGTAGGAAATGGGCACAACAATCTGAGTTCAAATACTGGATGAAGCAGTTTGCATTTGACATAGTGCTAATACCCATGGGAAAGGTATGAATCCAACTATACTCCCTTCAGCTATGGGTAAAATAGTAGAGCAGACTGGGCTCTTTAACCATGGTTTGGCAACCGGTCTAGGAGAAGGAAAACTGGATTCAAACTTGTTAGACTCTGCTTAAGAAATTGACCTTGTGTCGCATCCTGTTCAGGCAGAGGGGTTGGTGTTTTAGTGTGCATGCATATATATATATATAACCCAGCCCTTATTTATATATATATATATATATATATATATATATATAAGGGCTGGGTTAGCTCAGTCGGTAGACCGTTTAGCTAGAAACCTCAAGGTTCCTAGTTCAATACTGGCCCTTGCCAACTCAGCGTATGGGTAGCATAGGGATCTGTGCGGTAAAGTAAGGAGCTGATGGTAGGCGTGGCGCTCCATTTCAGACGCAAAAACAATCTCCTTGGTCTAGCACTAGTGAAAAGGGGATAAACTCCATCGCTGATTGGCTGATACCGATTTTAGGCCACCCCGACGTCTTTACTTTATATATATATATATATATATATATATATATATATAATTTACAGTGATTCCCTAACCTTTAGGCATAAGATACCCTGAGATGGATTCGCTTGCCATTAGAATGTATCAATGAATCAATTAAATTGTGATTGCTCAGCTATGGGTTAAATACTTTCACTTTTGGACTAAGACCCTTAGAAAAGGTATAGTCGGTCGTCGGGGCGGCCTAATGTCGGTACCAGCCAATCAGCGAGGCAGTCTATCCCCTTTTCAATAGTTCTAGACCAAGGAGATTGTTTTTGCTTCTGAGGTGGAGTGCCACACCTACCATCAGCTCCTTACTTTACCGCACAGATCCCTGTGCTACTCATACGCTGAGTTGGCGAGGGCCAGTATCGAACTAAAGTTATAAACTCCCTTATCCCCCCCCACCTATGGGTTAAATAGTACCACTACTGTTATTCTACAAGGATGGCTTTACCATTAAATAACACACTATAGTTTCTTTGTTTCATGGCAAATCAACTTAAGTAAATTGGGCTTGAAATTGCTTTAATCTCAATAAAAAGTTAAAATTTTAAGAGTATTGCTCTAATTGTAATTTTGCTATGATGTGCCGTTTTTACTGTTACATACACACAAGCATGATAATTTCTGTAATTTATATATATATAATATATATATAATATATATTAACACTAAATAAATCTTTTTTTTTTTTTTTCAAAATCATAAATCCAACAGATTTTCTTTATTTTCTAAAATTTTGCTTGCATTTCCTTATTTCGTGTTTTTTTCTTTTTTTTATTCTTTTTTCTTTTTTTTTTTTTTTCTCATCGCTTGGCCAAGTTCCTTTCACAAGTTTTAATCTAAACGAGGCAAATAAAGTCGGCAATTGTCAGAAAGGTTAGAGCTGAAGAAAAGGCCTGTGTTGTTGAGCAGTGATAGGAAGGAAAGATAACTCTGCGCTGGCTGTTTATCAGGTGGGTAGGGGGGGGTTGTCGGCGTTGGGGGTGGCATTAGGATAAGGGCTCGAGAGCTGCAGAATGTATTAACCCAAATTTTGGCTGAAGAGCTCCCCAGACCAAATGGAAAAAACACAACTTGCAACTCCATTGTATGAACGAGCGTCAGACACAAAGTCCGGAAAAGGCACTCCATTAAAGGCCAAGTCTCACTACCACAAAGATTATTTGGTTAAATCAAACTTAACAGACCTAAATTCCGCCATCGTATGTCACCCTGCCGAAAGAAGAAAAAAAATACCAAAAATCAGGGGATTAACCGAATTTAATGAAATTTTCAGTGTTGATATATTAATGAATAAAAGATATAATGCACCAGTTATTTTATTTAAAAATTTTTACATTTTTTTTTCAGGTCAGTTAACTTTGAACCACATATCTTTGAGGCGTAACACAGATTCTCAAAGATACATGGTTCAAAGTTAACTGACCTGAAAAAAAAATGTAAAAAATTTTAAATAAAATAACTGGTGCATTATATCTTTTATTCATTAATATATCAACACTGAAAATTTCATTAAATTCGGTTAATTCCCTCGGTACTACCACTCCTGGTCAGAGTGGACCTGGGAGCAATGGTGATGAAGAGGTGCTCCATATTCGAAAGACCTCCAGAACTAGAACCTCACCATCAGATAGTTTAATGTCATTCCCAGGACATGGAAACCCTCAGCCACTACCTTCTAGCACATATATGATAAAATGGGTTGAGGATTGCCATAAGGGCAATAGGGTTGGGACAATCAGATAGGTGCTAGGGCTTGTCATGGCCAGCCGATTAATCAGAGGCCCCTTGTCTAGCCTAAGTAAGGGCCAAAGTGGAGTGTTCAACATACCTTGAGAAGAGGATATGACTTCATCTGTCTAAAAACAACCTCATTAAGAAGACTGCAGCTTTTGTAAAATTTTCACAATGAAATTGTCATTCATAAAGAAATGTAACGAAAGAAGAATTACCAAGTAGGTAAAATGGATTATGTTTTATTTTCTATTGTACACACTTGATTGGTTTCTTTGTTCCAGTTTGGACTTGGTTCAGCTAGCTGAAATCAACCAGGCACATGGACCAGACTGTGGTGACCCTCAACATACCCTCCAAAACTCTCGTCTGTATTGAGAAGGGCAGAGGTACAATGATTCAACACCAAAATGGACTCCCCCTACTTAGCACTGTATATGTTGGTGGAGGCACATGATGTAATGGTTATCCTCGTAGTAAATGGACTCAACAATCCATGATTGTTCTTGAATGTTATTATTTAGTGCAGGGGTTCCCAACCTTTTTCAGCTTGTGGCCCACATTGAAACCAGAATTTCTTTTTATGACCAATGAGATTATTATAATAGAAAAATATTTCCATTTTACATAAGATATTTATTCAATCAAGATACATCCATATTGACATTAAGCACAACTAATGATTAAAATTTAAGTAAAAAATAACATGAATCGTGTCCTTAGTAATAATTAAATTCATTAAAATCTACTAGCAAATATATGCACCCTCTGGGTGCAAGTATTTAAGTTTTAATGTAATGAAATATCGTATTAAATTAGAAAGTCTAATAAGAAGGCAGATAAAAAGATATGTAACAGAGTGGGGGTATAATAGAAAAATAGAAATGAAACTTACTCTTCCATCACTCCCGTCTTTCATTGCTGAATTTTAGTTATTTAACTATTTAGTTAAATTAGGAAATAAAGAATAAAATGACAGTTATCTTTTCTTGTTAATGGATTTCATTTAAGATTCATTGAAGAGATTTTTGCTTATATTCATTAAAATAAAACCAAACAATTAGAAATCAATAATACTAAGCACACATTTAATAAAATCACATTTTTAATATCAATATGCAAATTAGCCTTCCCATTCACACTGTAAACCGCTATTTTTTGTATATATAAATATAATTGCATGTTATTTGTATGTAGATATGGACAACACTAATAAAAAGGTGAAGCAATTTTATTAATAATTGAGGTTTAAATATAAATAAAATCATGGAGAATGTGATGTAAATAACGAAGGGAATTGAGACTTGAGTAGTAATATAGTTTCGGTTACAGACAGAAAAACACACAATCTCCATTATAATAAGATGTCCAAGCCAATTTTTTCCCAATTTTAATTTTGACGATTTGCAATTTTAACCGCTCTAAGTTCATTATCTTATTCAATTGGCATATATAAAGTCAATATATATAAAACATAATAGAGGGGTGTATCAGGGGTGTAAATCTCTCCCCACTCTCGCCTACCATGAATTAGTTGACATCTTACTTTCTAGAAAATATAAATTTCCCACATATATGATTGGATTTTGTATATAAAAAGTATGCTCTGAAATCATATAGAATTATAATATTTCCTTGGCCCACCTGAAATTTGCTGTGGCCCATTTTGGCCATGGGTTGGGAACCACTGATTTACTGAATTGACACTAAACACATTTGAACACAACTTCACATACTACCATATATACAGGGTCAAACTACTCAAGTTCAAATTCTGGGCAAGGCTGTTTGCATTTCACATAGTGCTAATATACCTGGGAATGTTATGCATCCAATTATTCTTCCCTCCAGTTATGGGTAAATAGTATGCTGGTTTGGGGTTTTAATCTTGGTTAGACAACCAGTCTAGGAGAAGGAAAACTGAATTCAAACCTGTTAAACTGCATGTATTACATTTGACTTGTGAGGAGAGGTTAGTGTGTGTGTGTGTGTGTGAAAATGGTATCCAGTGTTTTTGTGATAGAAATCAACCAAAATTGAGAACTCAAATGCATATATAAAGATTTTGCATATATATATATATATATATATATCAGTGTATGAACATTTTTTTACATATACAGAATTTTCATAAATAGATAAAAACCTTAATTTATCAGAAATAAATTTATTTCGGTTACTTTTGCCTCTTCAAAATGATTTCATAATGGACAAGAATTACATACACATATTTAATATTGTAAAAAATTGAAAAAAAAAAAAACCCAGTTTATAAATAAATAATAGATCTACATCACCTAATAAGTAAGTAAAGTCATCAGGGTGGCTTAAAGTCAGTATCAGCCAGAAAACGAGGGAGTCTATCCTCTTTTCACTATTGTTTTGGCGTATGAAGTGGAGCGCAATACTTATCAGCTCCTCACTTTACTGCACAGATCCCTGTGCTACGCATCTAGGTAATTTATATATACAACAAGACATTATTTCAATGGGTTCTGTTTTGGGTCCAACTTTTAGTAATTTCTATATGGCCCACCTTGAAAATAAAAATATATTATATATATATATATATATATATATAGAGAGAGAGATAGATATATATGCTGGTAGACAGAGTGGGTGGCTTTTTGACTTACAGTCTGACTAGCATTGGTCTATTTTTACTTCCTCTTAGTAGTTTTTACAGTTGGGTTCACACGTCAATAAAAGTTGTTATTAGTTACAAATTGTTTTAACCTTAGTATATTTTTTCTACTATAAATAGTAATAGTAACAATCCTAATACAATAATTCAAGCAATGTGACAGTCAGAGAAATAAGAACGATACAAATGACCGATTATCATTGCATTGAGTTCAATCCACGAAAAACACCTGACTATTGTAAGATGAGAAAACCGCTTTGAAGTGATTGATATAAAGTAGTTAAGTATTTACAAAACTCGTTTGCCAACAGGACAGGATCTGACACAAGATCACAAGTATGGGGGCATCCAGTGAGGATCTAACTTGCTTTTCAGTAGTAATAGATCTGCAAAACTACCAAGAACTACTTTATTATATATATATATATATATATATATATATATATATAAATAATCACATTTCTGATATATACCTCTGAAGATAAAGTTTCTACTTTGAAATCGATAAGACAAAAATAACATCTTTTTGTTTTTATTTTTTTATACGCATTGTAATTGCCTTCAAATCATTAATATATATATATATATATATATATATTTTACCAACCCCTCCGCAAGAGCATTATGTGATACAAGGTCAATTTCTTAAGCGGAGTTTAACAGGTTTGAATTCAGAGTTTTCCTTCTCCTAGAATGGTTGCCTATCCAAGCTTAAAGAGCCTGGTCTGCCCTACTATTTACCCATAGCTGGCGGGAGAGTAGGATTCATACCTTTCCCAAGGGTATTAGCGCTAAGTGAAATGCAATTACCACGTCCAGGATTTGAACTTGGGGTGACGAGTCTATTTCCCATGACTTTAACCATTACACCACGCGCTTCCTTTATTATAAAGAACTATGAATAAGACTTAGATGGGGCTCCTTAGCCTTGGTCGTCAACCCATCTAACTCAAGGAAAGTCCGACTCAAAATCTCCGTAGCCTAGCGACTTTTTCCTAAATAAATAATTTGGGTTCTGTTTTTTCTGGGTCACTCATGTTACTCAACAAGGAAATAACTGCACTTCCTATGTTTGACCATGTACATATATTTACCCAACCCCTCCACATGAGCAGGATTTGATACAAGGTCAATTTTTAAGCAGAGTTCAAATCTAGAGTTTTCCTTCTTCTAGACAAGTTGCCTAACCAAAGTTATAAAGCCCAGTCTTCGTTACTATTTATCCATAGCTGGAGGGAGAATAGTTGGATTCATACCTTTCCCAAAGGTATTAGCACTATATGACATGCAAACAGCCTTGTCTAGAATTTAAACTTGGGTAGTCTGATCATGTATATGGTAGTATATGAAGTTCTGTTCAAATGTCTTTAGCATCAATTCACTCAGTGATAACATTCAAGACTGTCCTGTCAGCTGGGGCATTAGAATGCACCGACTGCACCTCAGCAGAGGGGTAAGACTCCCCCAAAGAGGCCACCTGTTGGTCGTGGGTGGTAACCCATGATGCTTAAGGATAGAACCCCCCTCCGATCAATCGGTTGGTCACGTCAAGCCCTAGTACCTATATGATTGCCCCAACCCTATTTACCCTTATGGCAAGCCCCAACCCCTTTTTATCATATGGGTGCTAGAAGGCGGTGGCCATGGGTCTACATGTCCTGGGAATGACGTTAAACTCTATCTGATGGTGATGTTCCAGTTTTGGAGGTTTGGGGAATGTGGAGCACCCCTTCATCCCATTGCTCCCTGGTCCACTCTGACCCGGAGTGGTAGTACCTGTTAGGGTCCCATCTATGAGTTAAATAGAAAAATGTATTTATAAAAAAATTGAATATCCATTAAGAATGATTTATTTCAAACTTAATCAGCATTAAATGACCCACTGAGGTTGATATGCCATAAAAAACCAAACCAAACATTCAAGAATAGTGTGCATTAGTCATGAGTACTGTGTCCAAGTTGCATATAAATCAGCAAGTTGTTGTGAAATGTTGGCACTCAAACAATGGCATAATTGTATGGAAGCAATTTATGGTAATGTAGAAAAATGTATATGGAGGTGCATGGTCTAATGGTTACAGTTGTAGGAAATGGTCCGTCGACCTGAGTTCAATTCCTGGATGAAGCCGTTTGCATTTCACATGGCGCTAATACCTTTGGAAAGGTATGAATCCAATTATCCCTCCAGCTATGGGTAAATAGTAGCGTAGACTGGCTAGGTAACCAGTCTAGGAGAAGGAAAAAAAACCTATTAAACTCCACTTAAGAAATTGACATTGTGTTGCATCCTGCTTGTGTGGAGGGGTTGGTAAATATATATACAGACAAATGTACACTTTTGAATTTAACGTGCCAAAAGCTCCAAGATGGGTGTGTTTGATGAGCTAAAGGGAAGGATGACCGAATTTGATGACATTAGAGGGAAATCAAGGACTGCGGTGGGGAGGGGAGAATATCAAAACTCACTAACAAAAAAAAAAAAAGACAAAAACAAGAACAAAACCAACATTGTTCGGAAGTTTGAGCATTCAAGAGAAAGTGCAGCATATCATAAAATCCGTGAATTGCCGAAAAAAAACAGCGCCATATGGGTCTGCAACAGTTGACAGATGCCATAAAGGAACATTCCAAGAACACAAGAAATATTGTTGTGTGAAAGTGTGTGTGTGGGGGGAGATGATTTCCTTGTGAATATTGCCACCGCAGTTGAATGTTGTCATTTACTTAGGTTAGCTTAGAAGAAGTATGGGGGTAAAGTAAAATCGTCGGAGTGGCCTAAAGTCGGTATCAACCAGTCAACGAGGGAGTCTATCCCCTTTTAACTAGCGCTAGACCAAGGAGATTATTTTGGCATCTGAGATAGAGCGCCACACCTATCTGTCTATATAACTTGAGCCATAAACACATCTATCAAAGATTGCGATTGCAAATCTAGAGATTGTTTTTTGCATCTGAGGAGGCGTGCCACACCTACCATCAGCTCCTTACTTTACCGCACAGATCCCTGTGCTACTCATACGCTGAGTTGGCGAGGGCCGGTATCGAACTAGGAACCTTGTGGTTTCTAGCTGAACGCTCTACCGACTGAGTAACCCCATAAGTAGGGGGGTTACTCAAAGTTGATTTAACAAAGCTCCCCAATTTAAGTCTCATCAAATGGATAATCATCAATAATTTGAATTGCATAACAGAAAAATTTTCCTCAATGTAGAATCTTCTTCCTCTTCAAAAATTTTTCTTTACAAAATGTATACATTAAAATACTGTCACCATGGCGACAGATATTATATTATTATTTTTATTAACTTTACAAACTTCACTCCTCAACTAACTTACAAAAGTAAGACATTATTTTATCTTCTCCAATATTTATATAATAATTCAATGCTTCGATAAAGAGTCCCATAGAATGTGAAAAGTGTTTTTTCTATTAATGACCTCTCTCAAAAGTTATTATTATTATTATTATTATTATTATTATTTTCTTTTGGGAGAGGTCCCTCGGAAAATATCATTTTCAATTATTCTATTAATTTTTATTATATTCATTTATTCATTTTTGCATTAATTCTTAACTAAATAATTTAGAAGCATATGCGAAGACTCATATATATATATATATAAAATGAAAATATGTTATATCATATTCATAGCTAATATTGAACAATATTTCCATCATCAGAGCTGACTCATTGAAAATAATTTGAATTCAAAACAAAAACATTGATATTCCAAAAAGTCATGCAGTAATCATATCTGTCATAATCTTAGTGTAACAGTTTTCAATATTAATTTTAACCATGTGTATCCTGTCAATAAATCTTAAAAGAAACCCATTAACAAAAAGAAATACATGTAATTTATTCTTTACTCATGAATTTAGTTAAATTTAGGAAAATTTAAAGAAAGTATAAGTAGTTTGCAGAGTGGCCTATTGTCAGTATCAGCTAGACAGCGAGGGAGTCTATCCTCTTTTTGCTAGCACTAGACCAGGGAGATAGTTTTTGTGTCAGAGGTGGAGTGCCACACCTACCATTAGCTCCCCACTTTATCGCACAGATCAGATTACCCAATCTGTACTACTCATGCACTGAGTTGGTGGGGACTGGTATTGAACCTGGAACCTAGTGATTCCTAGAGATTTAATCTACCAATTGTGGGGAAGAAAGGAAGAATCAGGACAAGAAGAGACATAAAGACAAGAAAACAAAGAAAGAAATAAGAAAGAATTTTTTTTTTTTCAATATGTTAATCTAGGGCAGTTGTGTGTATGTGTATGTCTGGAGGAAACTTTGAAAATAATAATAAAAGTAAATATATATATATATATATATATATATATATATATATATATATATATATACACATTAAATATCACCAGTTCTTGGTTTTTGAGCAAAAATAATGAAGGTTTGATTTATATGATACTTAAAAAAATAAAATTTAAATGATAATAGTATAGATTTTTTTTTTTTGCATTTAATATTTTAAATAGTAGACATTAATTTCTATTTACAGAGTTGCTGGATCATCGCAACATCTTTTGTTTTTATAGAGGGATTTTAATGGGGAATACTACGAGGGTACAACTCGCGATTCAATAATAATGGATTTTTGAGACTAATTTTTTTTACCTACCCCACTACCCAGGCAACACCAGGTAGCTGCTTCTAGTATGAAATATAGTAAAAAGGGGAGATTTTCTAGGAGGCATAACAAATACAAATAATAATAATAATAATGAAATGACAATTAATTTGGTAGGGTACCATGAAAACATTCAATTTATTCATAGAATAAAGTCTAAAAAGGAAAACATTTCTTTGTATCATGATAATGCAACGTTATATTGCAGTCAACAAAATATGTAACTGGTGCCACGCCTGAAATTCCCACTTGTTGCACATCCTGCATGCAGCCCCAAATTGACACTAACAGATTTCCAATTGTTCTCTGAAATTAAGAGCGCCACTAAAAAGGTCAATATTTTTCATGTCAAAGGGAAGTTGCTGTATAGAAATTGAATTAAAACAAAACCTTCATGTCTAGAATAGAAATTTAAAAAAAAAATTAAAAAAAGATAAAATTAAGAAATTGTCACATTAAATAGAGACTGTGCTAAAACCCTCCAGGTCAGACAAAGACATGCTGGATACTGTTGGTGAAGCAAGGATGAGCTCATAAGTGACATTTTTCTGTGGACACAAATCATCCAAATAAGACTAACAAGACACACTAGACACTGCTAGATAAACAAGGATGAACTCATAAGTGACATTCTCCTATACATGGACACACCAGTGTAGGCCAACCAACAAAAACCTGTGTGGATTTTGGATGCCATAGAGAAGGTCTGCTAGGACAATGACTGATAGGGTCGGGTGGCAAGTAAGAGTCATGGGAATCTGTGCTGTCAGTGTAACCTGATGATGATGATGATTGTTGAGAATTTATTGATATAAGGTGTGTGTTAAATGCCCGCTCCTACTTATAGACTAGGCCAGAATCATGTGATCTAACTCTTGGCCAATCACCGGCAGTACTCTGAGGTTGATACAATACTTAAACCGACCCTACTGGTCATAATTACATTGGCATTCTTTGACGACGGACATAGGATTAAATCACTGAACCTTTACCAATACGTAGGATAGGACTTTACGCTTACAAAAGGATTCCATAATGTAGGACTTTCTTTAAGCCCTTTTCAATTGGCCAAGGATGGCACTTAAAAATTTACAATGATGGTGAAAAATAACATTTCCAAGAGAGAAAAAAAAATGACTTCCTTTTAATAGTATTTTCTTTATTATCTCTGGTATAAAACTTTTTTTATTTATCTATTAAATTGGAAGATCTTATTTATCTATTAACCTTGAATATAACATTTATTTGATATTTGTTCTGTTTCAGCTCAAAGGGAGGAGCTTGGTTGATGCAGGTTGGGTTTCTTTGTTTAATGGCATATCAAGCTTGATGGGTTATGTAATGCGAAAACCAGCCTTTTAGAAGAAAAATAATAGTACTATTTAACCCATAGCAGAGGAGATGAGGGTGTTCATTAGGGTAGGTTGATTTTTCACTTTTTAAAAAATATTAAATTCTATCAAATAGCAAAAGTTGTGTGTTGGTAGAATAAATACTTATACCAAAAACTATATCTCTAACTTGCACCATTGTTTGAGGAAATATCATCAACGATCGTCTACTAAAATGCACCAAAAATCCTTGTTTTCACAAAATTTAGCCTGGTTTTTGGTTAAAGAAATTTAGCAATTTCAATATTTAAAACCAAAAAGTTGGTCATTTTAAATGAAACAAATAAAATATATTTAGAATTCAAATTAAAAATATACCACCATCATCACCGACACCTCAGAAATATTTTTTTTTTTTTACCCAATAATTATGTTGTAACAGTGATAACACTTTAAAAGATTGAAAGTTTTGAAGAAAAATATTTTGTATGATAATTCTTTATGTTAACTAGCAAATATATGCACCCTCCGGGTGCAAGCATTTAAGTTTTATTGTAATAAAATGTTATGTTAACTTAGAAAGGCTTATGAAACTAAATAAGATGCCGATAAAAAGATTTGAAACAGAGGGGAAACAACTAAAACTTGCTTTTTCTTCACTCCAGTCTTTCATTGCTAAATTTTCATAATTTAACTATTTAGTTAAATTAGGAAGTAAAGAATAGAATTACTGTTAATATTGTTAATAGATTTCTTTTAAGATTTATTGGAGAGATTTTTACTCATATTCATTAAGATAAAACCAAACAATTAGAAATCAATAATACTAAGTACATATTTATTAAAATCACATTTTTTATATCAATATGCAAATTAGCCTTCCCGTTCACACTGCAAACCGCTATTTTTTGTATATATAAATACAATTGCATGTTGTTTGTATGTAGATATGGTCAACAGTATTAATAATGTAAAACAATTTTATTAATAATTGAGGTTTAAATAGAAATAAAATCATGGAGAATGTGATGTAGATAACTAAGGGAATTGTGACTTGTATAGTAATATAGTTTCGGTTACAGACAGACAAATACACAATCTCCATTATAATAAGATTTGCAACTTTTGCCACATGGGAGACATTACAGTTCCAAAATCGACCTACCCTAGTGTTCATACATTTTTTTACAAAGTATGATTGATGTAAAGAAGTATTAGATTTGATAGGAGAACATTTCTTTGCATCATAATGCAACACTTTATTGCAGTCAATAAAATACATAACAGGTGCCACTCCTGAAATTCCCACTTGCTGCACATCCTCCATGCGGACCCAAATTGTTCCTAGCAGACTTCCAATTGCCTTTGAAATTAAAAGCGCCACTAAAATCATAAGATGATTGGGGTGGGTGGGTACCTCATGTGCTATAATGGTTAGGAAGTTAGATTACAAGATGATTGTTAGTGATTATATCGGGTCCGTACTGATTATATACTATTTCTCTGTATGTTTGAGATGAGGCTTGAAGATTAGTATTATCTGCGTTATTCGGACTATTGTCCCATCTTCATTGTTACTTGTGAAAGCAGTTAGAAAAATAATTAACACAACTCCTACCCCAGCTATGATTAGGAATAAGAACAGGATACCCCCGTGGACTAAATAAAGGGTTAGGTTCAAAGTTCCGTGATGGCTCCCGAATATGACAAGAAAGTTCCCGAGTTCGAAAAGAAGGTTCCCGAGTCCGACAAGAAATACCTGAAGGCTGGAGGGCATATCGGCCGAAACATTGTACAAGTAACAATGAAGATGGGGACAATAGTCTGAATAACGCAGATAATACTGATTGTTAGTGAGTTTGATTCTCACTAGGTGCCTCATACTTCTGGCATTGTACCATAATTATGTTAAGCTTAGTAAATAACCTAATTAGGAGATGAGGGTACATAACAATTTGCCAATGGATAATTCCATGTCAAATCATCCAGAAAAAAAAAATGAAACTATCTTTTTGATACAAATAATGTTCAATAAATGTGAAATAATAATAGAAAGGTTTTTTTGTCATTGATACAGTGGCACATTGGGATATTGATTTTGCTATGAAAAAAATCAGAAATCATCAATAACTTAAAATTGGTTGACTTTAAGACTTTTTTGATAGCATTTTTGGCTCACTTGGGAAAAAACTTTTATAACCCAATTCTTAGTAGTAGGGAAGCTCTAGAACTCATTTTACAGACAAAAATAGGTTACAAGAAGTCGCCATTTTTTGCAACCCACCTCAAATTTAGAGAGCTAAATATCGACATAACTCTGCCAATTTTTGGAATTGGAAGCTGAAATTTTGGAGATTGTCTAACTTTAACATAATCCACACCTGTACAAAATTACAGAAAAATTGAAGGTGGTGGGTGACATGGCCTGGATGATTTGACATGGAATTATCCCTAATAGAAATATCCAAAGTTCTTAATAGAGACAAGCAATCTATGAAAATGAATTGGAATAATTTGATTGTGATTATCTTAAAAAAAAAAAAAAAAAAAAAAAAGTGGGGGGTAAAAAGAATTATCTCATACAAACTAGCTTAAAGGTCACCTTTGGTGACAATTAAGTTGATGTTGATTTACAATCTATTTACTATCTATTCATAGAATTTATATATACTGTAATTGGTTGAGGAGTGTGGTGTAATGGTTATCATTAGAGGAAATGGACATGAAAGATGAGTTCAAATCCTGGATGAGGCAATTAGAATTTCCTATATCAGTAATTCTCTTGGGAAAGGTATACATCCAACTATAGGTAAACAGGGCAAACTGGGTTCTTTAACCTTGGTTAGGCAACCAGTTTAGAAGAAAGAAAACTGAATTCAACCTGTTAAACTCTGCTTAAGAAATTGGCCTTGTGTCACATTCTACTTGTGCAAAAGGGTTGTTTATATATATACACACACACACACACACACAGATGTGTCAAAAAAGTATCAAGACTTTTATGACGCCTTGTATTCTGAAAAAAAAAATTAACGTTCCATTTATTGTTTATTTCTATCTTGGTAAATACAGCTTCAATCTTGATACCTTTATGACACACCTTGTATATACATACACACACCATAATTAATTGCATGCACATGTGTGTGTGTATATAACTCTAACCCAGCCAAAACAATATATGTGATTTTTATTAGAGCAATCACCTTAAAGTGCTCTTAGGTAATAAAGCCATTTTCAGTCCAATTTGCAACTGAATGAAAATTTTGTGAGAGTCTGCATTCACACTAAATGTAATTTTAAAAAAACAAAAAAAAAAAACATTCATAATGAAGATAATTATGAAATTCTGATTAGCATCGTTCATTCCTTTCTAAATATAAGCAACAATATTATCATAGATTGCCCTTACAAACCCAATAGTATTAGAATTGCAAATCAAAGAGGAATATTCTAGTTTTTTTTTATTTTTATTTATTGTAATATTTGCAATTATAATACTATTGCATTTACCAACCCCTTCACCACAAGCAGGATGTGACACATGGGCAATTTTTAAGCTGAGTTTAACCTATCATAAACTTATCCTAAAATTGATTCCCAAACTATATGGCAACAAATAACTACAGATAACTTACTGCCAAAATCAAGAAAAATCCTTGTAAAAAAAAAATAAAATTTGATTATCCCACACAATTTACCGTTTGGCATAAAATAACCCTAGACAGGTTGGCATGCTTTTAAAATCAATCAGTCATGTAGAATGTTTGGGCAAGATAGCCTGGCTAGTTCATCCCTCTTAAGATTTACAACTTGTTTGAATTCAGTTTTTCGGGTATTTTCGCATAAATGTGCCCTGGCCTCCTGTCCTAAAATCTGCTAGGCAGAGCCTGCTGAAAAAAAACAATGCGTGCTATGATTGAAGTCTCTAGCTGTTTGAAGGCGTTTTTATTTTTTGATATATATATTTTTAGCGTTTTTTAAGGTTTGGTTTAATGTCCATTAGGGTTTTTAATTTTTGAAACTTGGTTATTATTTTTTTAAAATATATGAGGTTGTTTGGGTTAATAGCATTTTTTTTTTTTTCAGAACTGTCGTATTTATTTAAAAATTTTGACAGTTGTTTTGAATTAAAATAAAATGAAAATACAAAAAAAAAAAAAAAAAAAAAAAAAAAAAAATTTTAACATTTACTTGTTGATAAAAAAACCCTGGTGATGGCTTACTTTTAACGCCTTCAAACTGCTAAAAAAAAAAAAAAAAAAAAAAAAAAAATGGGTTGAGTTAAAATATTTACATTTACTTGTCAAGAAAAAAATCGGGGAAAAACATCTTAAGCGTGAGTTGTTTTTTGAGGTGGCACCGCTTAGCGTTTTTTTAGGGCAGGAGACCAGGACATTTATGTGAGGAGCCCCAGTTTTCCTTCTACTTGACTGGTTGCCATACCAAACTTAAAGAGCCCAGTCTGCCCTATTATTTATCCATAGCTAGAGGGAGAATAGTTGATTCATACATTTTCCTAAGGCTATTAGCATTATATGAAATTGAACCAGCATTGTACAATATTTGAACTTGTGGTGTCGTGTGTCCATTTTCTACAATGATAAACATTACACTACAGGTGTCTCCACAATTATAATATTATTGGGTTCTTCTTGTAACAGCAGTCCATGTTGATAATCATCTGCTTTGGTTGGTTGGTTGGTTTTAAGGCATCTCAATTCCTTTTGGGTCATTTAATGCCGAATCAAGTCAGTTTGATAAACAAAGGACTCCATTTGCTTACAGTACCTGCTATTGCTTAAGGGGTCACCCAATTAAGTATTAGAACAGGCTCATCACTCAACTTCAATAATCTAGTGAGAACTGCTGCTTTCAGTGTAATAATTGATTCTGCTTTGAAAAATTATAGTGATTGGGATGAGTGCAATTGCAGTCATAATTTAGTTATAAATGGGACTGAAGATTACTTTGTTCCAAGAGAATTTTAATACTATTACCTGAATCAAAACTTTTTGCTGCTATTTTGTCATTTTTCAATGATTATTTAGGACAGTGGTTCTCAACCGGGGTCCATATGGACCACCGGGGACCATATAAGATTTTTTGGGAACCAGCAAGTAAAATGTATTCAACTATAAAAATACAATGGGATTTTTAAACAACGAATAAAATAGGATTAAAAGGGGGTCAATAGGTAAAAAAAAGGTTGAGAACCATTGATTTATATCATCCAACTAGTATTATTCTTATCTTTTTAATTTTTATTTTTTTTTCTTCTTTATTGCAACCATAGGAAGAAAGAGAAGACAAGAAAGAAAGAGATACAGAAAGAAAGTATATTAGAAAGAATCGGGAAAATGAGACAAAAACAAGAAATAAAGATAATGACTAGAATAGTAACTTATTAAGATAAGGAGAAGAAGAAAGAGAAAGTGAAAAAGAAAGAGAAGAGGCAAAAGAAGAGAAGAGAAAAGGCTAAAGAGAAAGAGAAGAAAGAAAGAAAAGGAAAGAGAAGAGGAAAAGAAAAAAAAGATAATTACTAAAACAGTGACGTATCAAAAAAAAAAGAAAATAAAAAATAATATACTACAGTGTCCACAAAGTCTGGGTACAAGGGATTAACACATCTTTAAAAACAAAACAATTTTATTTAATTATAATGTTAATAAATGATATTTTCAATATGATTTCCATCATTTTCAATGCAAAAACTTGATGCGCCCTTGCAGAATCCTCTGAAAAATAACAGAAATAAATACAATAGTGAAATCTCCATGTAGCCAGACATTGTGGACACGCTGTAGAATAGAGACACAGGAAAGAAAGATAAGTGGAAAATGAGAAAGAAAAAAAAAGAAAATATAAAAGAAATAAACAAAATTAAGTATATTAATGTTAACTGACAGGCAGACCCCCAGGTTGTCTGTCCATTTGCCACTAGGCCATTCTTGGCTTTAGCAGCAGTAGCAGCTAAAAAAGAAACCAAAAAAAAAAAAAACGCAAACCAATACAATGCAAGAGAAGAAAAAGCAAATGGAGACATATACTCTAGGATTTTGACAGAGCAACTTTTTAATACCAGAAAGGAAGTATACAGAGTCCAGTTAATGGCACTCCTTGTCTGTAAGGTTGAACAGCACCCAAAATCTACAACTCACCAAGAAACCAGTCAATACATAGAGCAAACAATCTTCAAATTCAAGGGGGGCAGGGGAAATTTTTTTTCTTTTTTTTTTCTTTCTTTCTTTCTTTGTTACTTCAATTTTTTTTTTTTTTTATTGTTCATATCATTATTCTTTCAATATATTTTTTTTCTTTCTTTCTTTCTTTTATTTATTTATTTTTTTTTCTTTTATTCCTTTTTCGTTTTGTTTGAAGGAGTCAGAAACAATCAACTGGCCACGGGCAGGTGATAATGTCACGAAAAAGTTGCACAGTTCACGGGTTTGTTGTCCATTTTGGTACAGGGTTCAAGTCTGTCCGCAAACAAATGTACTCTGCGATAATGGAACACATCAGATGAGGAGATTGGGGAGATTTAGGATATAGGGAGTTTTCTTCTTTTTTTTTTCTTTTTTAGAGGATGGAAAAAAAAAATTAAAACTGCTGGTTTGGGATTCATTTTTTTTTTTTTTAAAAGGAATATGGGGGAAGGGGGGTCAATAATCAGCGGCCAGCCCAATTGTCAGCAATCATCACATCGTTTAATAGTCAGTAATAATAATATCATTATTATCTTTATTATTATTATTATTATTATTATTATATTATTATTATTCTCTGGTTTTGAATGTTTCTTTTTTCTTTACTTTTTTTTCTTTTGTTTTTTTTTTTTTTGCTTTTTATTTTACTAGGTTCGAATCAATCCAGTTTTTTTTTCTTTTTTTCTGGGATTTTTTTTTTTTTTGGAAACACACATAATTGAACATAATAAACAACTTTATAAAGTATGTGGGGGTGGGAGCATGTAAGGAGGTGGAGGAATTGTTGGGGGAGGGGCATAAAATAGATGATCTGAATTTCTATCTTTCATGGTTGGTATAATAATAAATTCTCCATGGGGGAGGGGTTATTTAGAAGAGTAGAAGAAGGGCGATGATCATTATAGTGTGACAAACATATATTCATTGGAATGACTTTCAGCAAATTTAAGTTCATTCCCTCTCTTTTTTTTTTTTTCCCCAATTTCATTTTTTTTTCTTTTGGAAGGAGCTGGGTCCGGGGAGGGGGCAGGGAAGGAGGGTGTTAGAATCTTTTTTTTTTTTTTTTAATTTTTTTTTTTCTTTAAATTTTAAAATATTATCACACCGAGTATGACAATGAGTAAGATCTTAACTGCAACATTGTTGCAACAATCCTGGTTATGGTGTTGTTGATAATGATAATGATGGTGATAACGAAGGTGGTGGTGGTGGTGGTGGTAGTATTTGTGGAAGTGATGGCAGCAGTACTTTGTCTTTTTTTTTTTTGTCCTTTCTAAAAACTATTCAGGGGGAGACAGAATAGGGTGGTGATGAAAGAGAGTGAGAGAGAGAGAGAGAAAGAGAAAAAAAAAAAATCCATGTGTTTATATTGTTATATTTAACCCTTTCACTCCCACCGGTGTCCCGGCAGAATTTCATTTTCATTTTAACCCTTAAAACATCGTACTCAAAGCATAAATTTTGCATGTCCAAATTCTTAAAAAAAAAAAATGGTAGTGAAGGGGTTAAACGCTTTTATATTAACTCTTTTCAAACTTCATCTTGTCTTTCGATTTTTGCAGGATTGTCAAATGGAGAGACGTTTTTCGGTTGGTTCTTGTCATTGTTGGCACATATTCTAATCTGTCCAGGGCTCAACTTAAAAATTGGGAAAATAATCGACACATCCCTAACAGCCTTGTGTCTTAACTGAAACACAACACGTACAGTTTTGACTGGTTTTGGGGGTTAGGGTCGGTCAAATTTAAGCGTGCATTTCTTTCCTTCGGTACCCTTGTGTGTATGCATATATGTGCGTGCATGTGTGCGCAGAGATGAGATTTTGATTGTCACCAGAGATCTGCACAAAAAAAAAAAAAAAAAAAAAAAAAAAAGATATTCTGATACTGTTTATTAACATTTTTCAGTCTTGTCTATTTTGTCATTTTTTTTTTTTTTTTTTTTTTTAAACAGCTCGAGCTGTTTTCTTCACCCAATTGTAAAAAAAGTCTGCAATATATATAATCTCTGATGATCAGCAAATTAATGGTAGAACCACCGTTTAGTAGGAAGAAATTAAAATAGAAAATAAAATCCACAAGTAAACTAAAGACTACTCATTGAAACATTGAAGAGGAGCATATACAATGAAAAAAAGAAAGATTTTTTTTATAAAATGTTTCCTTATTTCTAATTCAGCTGTAGTTCTTCGAAAATGCAGAACAGCTGAAAATTAAGGTAGTTCGCTTGGAACTTAATGCGACTGATTGCAACAAGCTAGCCTAGTTAAAATTTTAACTGCTGCTATGAAACAGCCAACCCAAGGGGTTGGACGTGGATCAAACAGGTTTTGTATGTTTTGTTTATTTTGGTAAATGTTTGGCCAGCTTGTGAAGGAATCGAGTGGAAATAAATGCAAAATTTAAAATTGATTTTTTTTTTTTTTTTAAAAGAAAAGAAAATTAAAGAAAAAATCCAAATAGTCTGATTTTTTTTTTTAAGGGGGTGAATACATTTGGTTTTTTTGAGGGGGTGTATAATTAATAAATAATTTAAAGAAAAAATCATTTTTAAAAATTAAAAATTTTTTTCATTTTATTTTTTAGAATAAGAAATTTAGGAAATTTGTTCATTTTTGTTTGTTGTTGTTGTTGTTGTGTTTTCAAATGTGTATTTTTTCTGCAAAAATTCTACTTTTGTCAAAATATGAAGCCGTTCAAAATATTCACGTTACCACACATGGATAAAAAGAATGGGAGGGGATTTAAAAAAAAAAAAAAAAGAAAAAAAAGTGGGGTATCCAAGGAAGGAAAAGAAAGAAAGGGGCGGGTGATAAACATTCAGATCCCTGCTGCTGCTGCTGCTACTATGGTAGTGGTGATGGTGGTGGAGGAGGAGGCGGAAGAGGAGAAGGAGGAGGTCATCATTGTCACTGCTGCTGCTGCTGCTGTTATGATCAGTCATCATATACTGAGGCTGTTGTCTATGTCTTTCTTCTGTGTAAAAATGGCCGCTGGCTGGTTGATTAGTTCGTTGGTTGGCTGGTCGACTGTCTAGAGGTAACTAAGTTCCAGTGCATGATGTAAGGCAGCCAGATCGGAATGATTGGAAATTCTCCAGAATGGCCAGTTCATCTGTGGGGGGGAAAAGAAAAAAAGAAAAATTAATAAATATAAAAAAAAAACAAAAAAAAAAACGAAAGAAATCAACACTACACTATTTACAAACACACACTTACTTAATGACTGCCAGAGGCGGCCTTTATGTTATGATATAAAAAGTAAAAAGTCATCGGGGTGGCCTAAAGTAGGTATCAGCCAGACAGCAAGAGAGTCTATCTCCTTTTTACTAGCACTAGACCAAGGAGAATGTTTTGGCATCTGGAGATGGAGTGCCACACCTACCATCAGTTCCGAAAGTACTCTTCAAGTAGCATGAAAGGGTTATCTCCTTTTAAAATTATCCAACTATTCTCCCTCCAGTTATGGGTAAATAGTAGGACAGACAGGATTGGTATGGCAACCAGTCTGGGAGAAGAAAAACATGAATGCAAACAAGTTGGAAACCTAAAAAATGGATGAACTAGCCAGGCTAGTTCTACATGACTGATTGATTTTAAAAGCATGCCAACCTGTCTAGGGTTATTTTATACCAAACGGTAAATTATGAGGGATGGTCAGATTTATATATTTTTTTTTACAAGGATTTTTCTTGATTTTGGCAGTAAGGTGTCTGCAGTTGTTTGTTGCTAAATGGATTGGGAATTGTTTTGAGGGATAAGTTTATAGGATAAAGTTCAAGTTTACAATCTACATGAGTAGAGCCCCCATGACCAAATCAGGTTAAGGGACCAGTGAAAGAGAACAAATATACCCCCTCCCCCACAAACTATTAAGCTGCAAATTGGATTAAAGAATAATTCGCTCTAAATTAGAGCATTTTAAAACTACTGAACTAACAAAAGTTTCACTACAATATTCAATTTTTTTTGGTTGTGTTATAGTACCATTTGAATCCATTATTACTGAGATTGGTAATAAATGAAAGAAAGTACTCTACAATTATAATTAATAGTTATCTCCCCTGAAAAATTATATTTGGGGTGAGCATAAACCAAGTCATGACACTATCGTTAAGTCAAAAACTAGAATTTAAATTGCTTCTTGAGGATTTTTAATAATACTCTTCTAACTAATGTATTGCTTTTGTTGGGTTATGGTAACTGACAAATACGTAACCCCCCCAAACTAATAAATAAAAAATAAAGTCACTGATCTGATCATTGTAATATAGATCCCCCCCCTCAAATTTTAAGTTCAGGATCAAATTTTCACTCTAAGAGTGGTAAAGCACTTATAAATAGGTTTAAGTCCATTTAAGTAGCATGAGATTTAAGGTTCCACCCAAAGGCGAGGCGTATTTCAAATCACTCTACAGTAAAAGGAAGGACAAAAAAAAAAAAATTCCTCCCATCTGTTTTGGCTCATAAAATAAAACATCTTTATAAATTTATACAACATATCCACATTTTTTAGATTGGAGCCAAAACTAAGATGAATAGTTTTAATTTAAGTTCAAATCCATAGGTTTTTGCTAAATTAAATGATATATATATGTGTGTGTGTTCCTACAATCACAGTTGTGGCATATTGTTCGCCAAACAAAGCTGAATAAAAAGCTAAACACTAAATCCTTTTCTGTCATTTTCAATAAAACATGCCAACAAGAGAATCTGCACCCCCCTCTCCCATAATATATATATAATATATATATATATATATATATATGGGAGTAAATATGGAAAATAAATCCGACAATATTAAGAAAATTTGAAAAAACAAGCGTTCCGAAAATAGGATGAATTTATTTATCGATGTTTAAACATTTTGGTTTCTTTAAACCTTCATCAGGATGTATCTTGGGGTGAAGAAATTGATGGATGTTTATATAGATGACAGGAGATGAAAATTTTCATCTCCTGTCATCTATATAAACAAATGTTCAAATCCTAGATGTGCTAATTGCATTTCACTTAGCGCTAATACCTTTGGGAAAGGTATGAATCCAACTACTCTCTTTCCAGCTATGGTAAATAGTAGGGCAGACTGGGCTCTTTAACCTTGGTTAGGCAACCGGTCTATGAGAAGGAAAACTCTGAATTCAAACCCGTTGAACTCCGCTTAAGAAATTGACCTTGTGTCACATCCTGCTCGTGTGTAGGGGTTGGTAAATAAAAAAATATATACATATACACATACATACACATACATATATATACACATATATATACACATATACATATACACACATATACATACACATACATACATATATACACATACACACATATATACACATATACACATACATACATATATACACATATACACATACATACATATATACACATATACACATACATACATAATATACACATACATATATACACATACATACATGTATACATACATACATGTATGTATGTGTGGTGTCTGCAAGTACACACACTTTTGTGTTTTTGTTGTATTCTTCTATATAGAGTGCTCACAATAATCAAATAAACTAGTGCTGTATTTAATAGTTGTATTTTTTTTTTTTTTTTAATTGTCTGGATGGGTTTCTTTGTTTAATGGCATATCAATCTTCATGGGTTATTTAATGCCAAAGTCATCCTTGCAGAAGAACAATAGTGGTACTATTTAACCCATGGTTGGGATTTAATAGTCTATGACGCATAAATGGCATTAAACACAAAATGTTCATTGAATAGCTGTATTAAGCATAAAACAGCTGTCATGGAATATTACATAAATAAAATTGATTATAATGGATTGTCAATTATATATATATATATATATATATATATATATTATATATATATATAATATATATATAAATAATTGATTGCTAATTATATGTTTATTTTTTATATTATTAAGTGGCATAATTAGTAAATAAAAATAATCTACAGCTAAATATAAGCAAGTGTTTGCCATATATATATATATATATATATATATATATATATATATATATATATATATATATATATCTTTTATTTTTGTTGTCCTACCTTTCTGCATGAGTACATCACTCACCGACGTGTGTGTAGGTGGGTGGCATGTAATTTGTCTAATTTAACAACAGCAGTGCTAGCTGTCCCTTCAAATGTCACACTATGTTAACTGTTCCAGTTGTATTTAAAGTACAAAAAAAAGAAAGAAAAAAAAAAGAAAAGAAAAACAAGAGAAAGTAGAATGCAATGAATGATAGGAAATAAATGTGGGTGTGTGTTGTTTTTTTTTTTTTAGGTCCAAAAGCAAAATGTTGGGTTTGGTCCTTGTGTTCTTTATGGGCATCCAGTGATATTTGATGACTGACGAAAAAGGTTCATTTCTTTTCACTTTCAAAAGTGTCATTTGTATCTATTTATATTCACTTGAAATGTCAAAAATAAAAATAAAAAATAAATAAAAAAATACTTCCTTTTTATTACTTTCAGAGAAAAAAAAATGTATTAAAATCAAACTATCTTTATTGATAACATTATTTCTATTGGAAGAATTCCCTTTAACTATCTTTCTACCAGGTATATCACAAACTGAATTAAAAAAAAAAAAAAAAAAAAATCACTCATTAGGACTGAAACTATTCTAGTAGTGACCACTCCAAGCAGAGTTTAACAGGTTCAAATTCATTTTCCTTTTCCTAGACTGGTTGCCTAATCAAGGTTAAACAGCCCAGTCTGCCCTACTATTTACCCATAGCTGAAAAGAGAATAGTTGGATTCATACATTTCCCAAGGGTATTAGCGCTATATGAACTATAGCTTCATTCAGGATTTGAACTCTGGTTGATGAGTATTTCCTATGACTAACCATTAGACAACGCGTGGTGAGGTTCCTGTTCTTGTATTTAAGAGAGTATGGAGTACCCCCTCCTATCATTGCAATTACTCCCAGTGCAGGTGACATAAGAGAAAGTAGAATTCAAATTTTGGCCAAGACCTTTATATTCAATTTGTAATAAATAATACTGTCGGCTTGAATCCAGCCCTTTTCCACCCAGCTCCAAATTAAATAGTCTGGCCTTTCTAGTTTTCATAGAGCAGTGTTGAAGGACAAATGTAAATTTAAACAAATTGCACCAGTAGTAAATATCAAACTTACAAAATGAACATTATAAAGTGAAAATTTCAGAAAAAAAAAAAAAAAAAAAAAAAAAAAAAATCAAACAATAACTCCATATTGGGACACTGACTTATTGATCCCCCTCTCAGATTCTCATGTTGAGAGGGGAGGGGGGATTCTTATAGAATGAGCATTGGTTTTTGTACCAATGGATCTATTTCTGGAAAAGTTCCACTGGATAGAATTTACATCTAACCTCGGAATATTAATAAATAAGTCTATAATAATAATAATAATAATAATAATAGAGGAAAGTGCTGGTGTACTGAAGAGACTTGTTGCCTCTTGATCTTCAGTTAAAGTCACTAGATACAATCAATCTGAATTGGTAAGAGATGATATAGAGAAAATTATTGAAGAGAAGAAAAAAAAAATCATGTACCTGTTTTGCAGCAGCCTCTTCATCTCTGCCATCACCAACCACAACATAAGTACATTTCCGACCAAAACGGGATACAATTCTTTCAAAACAACTCTCTTTACCTGAAGGAAGAAGTAGAAAAATCTTAAACACACCCACAAAAAAAAAAAAAACATTTAGTATGATTATATAAAGTATTATAGCTTGAAAGTTTTCAAATGATAAAGAATGTAAAGTGGGATGCTGAACATTTAATTTTAAATTAGAAAATGGTTAGTCTGAATACATCATGTAGATGTGTAATATCAAGTTTAAATAAATCTTAAATACTCAATTAAGAATCCCCTCTAAACAGAAAAAAAGTGTGTAAAAAAAAAAAAAAAAAAAAAAAAAAAAAACATAATAACTTGGAATCCCCTCCTTAAAAAACCTTAGTATTCAATTCATAAGACCCACCAAAAAAAAACAAAAAAATAAATAATTAGCCCCCCCCCAAAAAAAAAACCCAGACTCAATTTAGAGGGGAAAAAAAACCCACACACACAAACATTCATACACAAAAAAATTATTTTACTTTAGTAATTGATCTGTTTATCTTTGTCTTTTGGGTATTTAAAGAAAAATTGCTTTAAATACAAAATTTTTATACACTCCCGGAGAAAAGAGAAAAAAAAAAAAAAAGGCAATAATGATTTGAGCAATTCGAGAAAATTATTCTTTAATTATCATTCACTTATGAAGAGTCAAGTGAAATGCTTTTTGTTACCTATTTTTGTTGCACTGTAAATATTCTCAATGGAGAAAACTCCTCCAAGGCCGTAAAGCAAAACCTTTGCCAATGCAGGAACCAGCTGGGTGGTGGTGACAAGAACATTTACACAATTGGATCTGGAAAGAAAACAAAATATACATATAGTTATATATACATATCAATATTAATCCTAGCGAGTCAGGTCTACTAACAGTTTCACTTACTAGCTCATCACAGCAAAAATCTGACTAAAATGACTTAAAGCAACCCTAATTTTATCCCTAAAACTAGCCCTAAAGTGGTCCAAACAAATTAGCATGACAAAGAAAAAAAAAAAATGTTCTACACTTTATTTTCCCAAATCTCTTACCTACTTTAATTTCTTGTAATCATATATTCTATCGCCACTGCCACCCCACCCGCCAAATGAAAACCCAGCATGCCAACAACAGTTCTTATACCTGCTCACTGTAGGGATTTGTCCCTCTGTCTTTATTCGGGAGACAGAGTTTGCTCCTGTTGTTGAAAATCGCGATGTCATATATTATTCTAACAGATACAAATATATACATTAACATGGATTACCACTTTTCAATGCTAACATACTCAAATAGCTGTATTGTCTAATGAGCTAGGTTAGCTGACCCTTGTTAGTGAGTTTGATTCTCACTGGGTACCACATACTTTAGGCCTTGTGCTAATCTAAGATAAGGTTATTAAAAATAACATCAAGTATTTAGTAGTTCTGACAATACAGTAGTTCTTTGACAATTTTCAGAGACCTATTTGACAAATAGATGGGACCCTAAAAGCTACTAGTACTCCAGGTCAGAGTGGACCAGGGAGTAATGACAATGATGGGGGGTACTCCATACTCGCTTGAACACCAGAACAGGAACCTCACCACCGAATGCAGTTTAGTGTCATACCTGGGACAAAGATAGTAAAAGGGAATTCTTCCAATAGAAATTATGGTATTGAATAACTGAGAGACTGATTTAGTACATTCCAAATTTGGTATTATTATCATTACTATTATTAGTGAAATAGATCATTAATTAGGACTGAGCCTATTCTAGTAGTGACCAAGGGCTCTTTAGCCCAGTGAAATAGATCACTAATTAGGACTGAGCCTATTCTAGTCGTGTCCACCCCAAGCAGATTTAACAGGTTTGAATTCACTAAAAAAGTAAAAACGCCTTCAAACCGCTAAAAAAAATATTTTAAAAATGGGTTGAGTTAAAACATTTGCATTTACTTATCGAGAAAAAATTAGGGGAAAAAACACCTTAAGCGCGGGTTGTTTTTTGAGCTGGCACCGCTTAGCGTTTTTTAGGGCAGGAGACCAGGATGCATTTATGTGAGGAGCCCCAGTTTTCCTTCTCCTAGACTGGTTGCCTAAACTAGGTTAAATAGCCCAGTTTGCCCATTCACCCATAGCTGGAGAGAGAGAGAGAGAGAGAGTAGTTGGATTCATACCTTTCCCAAGAGTATTAGTGTTATGTGAAATGTAGCTTTGTACAGGATTTGAACTTGAGTCCATTTCCTATGACTATTGCCTAACTGGATTTAACAATTGACCATCTGAGTGTAGATATTATCAACAGAAAGCTTATTTCTATGTACAACCAGATCCTTAATTTTGAGAACAAATTTTTTCACTTGTGTTATGGCCAATAGGGAGGGGGAGGGGGATTCAGATCCATAAAATTCTTTGTTTTCTTTATTTTTGTTGGTTCATGTTTAGGTTAATGTTAAATCTCTCTAATATCTGATGGATAAGGATTCCACAAATAATACTGACTTTATTTATGGCAAATTATCCTCTATTAATGACCTTTCCTGATATGCTAAAAATTCTGCAGCTGCCACGCCCCCCCCCCCCTCGTTTAGGCAAACCCTTGACTTACTAATGTGAATTTAATGAGTGCTATAAATAAAAAATATGCGAATGCTGAAATTAGAACTGTATGCCATTCACTGGAATGGATAACAAAGATTCATAAATAATATATATATATATATATATATAATATATATATATATAAGTATAAATATATATATATAAATAAAATACAACACAGGAAAATCCCACATCCCAGCCCTCCAAGAAAAAAAAAGTTTGTCCAGAAAGCCACAACAAAAACTTTTACTATTTCTTCAGCGACAAAAAAAAAAAAAAAAAAAAAATACAGAATTGTAATACTTATATTAACCTCCAGATAAGAGTAAGTTTCAGTCATTTGCTTTTTTTTTCCTGTTTTTTTACTGAATAATTAGATATAAGTACCAAAAATGATATATCAGCAATGCAAACACTTTCTTTGTGGCTGGTGGTTTGGTTTGGTTTATTTAATAGCATATAAACTCAGCTTAGCAGAGACGCATGGTGTAATAGTGACCAGAGTAGGAGATGGACAGGGTTTGTTTTAAATTCAGAGTTTTCCTTCTCCTAGACTGGTAGCCATACCAAGGTTAAAAAAGCCCAGTCTACCCTACTATTTAGCCATAGCTAGAGGGAAAATAGTTGGATTCATACCTTTTCCAAGGGTATTATCACTAGGTTAAATGCCAACAGCCGCGTCCAGGATTTGAAATTGTCTCATAATGTTCATTTCCTATGATGGTAACCATTACACCACGAGCACCTCCATATTTTCCTCTTGATATAGTTTGGTTTGTTTTGTTTTACGGCATATCAACCTCAGTGGGTCATTTAATGCCGATAAAGTTTTGAAATAAATCAATTCTTAATGGATAATACAATTTTTTTATAAATACATTTTTCTATTTAACCCATAGATGGGACCCTAACAGGTACTACCACTCCAGGTCAGAGTGGACCAGGGAGCAATGGTGATGAAGGGGTACTCCACATTCCCCAAACCTCCAAAACTGGAACCTCACCATCAGATAGAGTTTATCGTCATTCCCAGGACATGTAGACCCGCAGCCACCGCCTTCTAGCACCCATATGATAAAAAGGGGTTGGGGCTTGCCATAAGGGCAATAGGGTTGGGAAAATCATATAGGTGCTAGGGCTTGACGTGACCAGCCAATTGATTGGAGGGGGCCTCTCCGACCGCCCGTCTAGCCCAAGATAGGGCCAAAGTGGAGTATTGCATGTCATGAACTGCTCATCCACCTGGGCTCTATCCTTAAGCATCACGGGTTGCCACCCACGGCCAACAGGTGGCCCCATTGGGGGAGTCTTACCCCTCTGCAGAGGTGCAGTCGACAGGGCGGTCCTCTTGATATAGATGTGGCAATAAATAATCTTTTTTTCTTTAGATTTTGAAAATTAAGAGATTTTGGTGATTGTTACTTACCTGGAGTTGATTATATTGAGAGACTTCAAAGCCATAGTTAGCCAACTATCTGTCATGTTTTCAATTTCTTGCCTTAACTGTAGCCACTGTTCCCTTTTTTGTGGACCTAGTAAACCTGAAATACAAAAGGGTTCTGAAAATTCAATTTCAGAGAGACAACGGACACGTGAGAAAGAAAAGTATCTTGGGAAAACATTTAAACATTGTAGGGGTTAGTCAGCAGTGATAAAGTTAAAATTTCATCTATGTTAGTTCAAATTTATTACAAGGAAAAATTATGACATTCTTAAAAATAAAAAAAACATAAAATAAATAAAAAATAATGATCATCTAGTGTTTCAACTCTCAGTGATGCTTCAAACTGATTATTAAAATAAAATGAATAGGTACTGATATTTCTTTAATTAGTATTGAGTATACAATTATATCATTTTACCTAAGATAATGTTTGAATGCAACTGAGACAATTTGTCCAATTCTTTGTTGTATCTATTGCAATATAAGTTTTGGAAATCCTAAACAAAGATTCTGCATCTGGTTTATCTGAAGATTTTAATAATGCCAATACTAAGTTATTAAATCATTTTATTGAGATATATATATATATATATATATATATATATATATATTTATTCAGAGGATGTATTTTTTATATATAATGCCAAAGTTTCAGTTTATTTGTTAAATAATATTCAGGATAATCAATAGATGTTAAAATGCTTCATCTGAAAAATATTTTCAAATGAATTGAGATGAATAATTTTAACATTATTATTAATCACCCCCCCCCAAAAAAAAAGGGGGGGGTATTTTTATTTTTATTTTTTAATTATATGCCAACCTTTCCAGGACAATTAATAGATGTTAAAATGCTTCATCCGAATTTCTTTGAAAATATTTTTTGGATTAAGCATTTTAACATCTATTAATTGTCCTGAAGATGTTTAACAAATAAACCGAAACTTTGGCACATAATCATATATATTAAATATATTCTCCATCATTTTTTTCTTATATATATATATATATAATATATATATATATATAATTAGAAAGAGAAAGAGAGATTTGTATTCTTACCTCCTACATTATTTCTGTAACTATTATAGATCTCCTTTATTCGCCGATATCTAAATGCTAATTTTCTCATCCAGTCGACTCCTCCACGGACACCAGTTGCTATACATAAATTGGTATTTGTGGCTGCTGCATGGAAGCCGTCTGTGGCAAAATTATATGTGCTGAAGAAGATAAAGAAAAACAATCACAAAAATTATTAGGATTAGAATTGAACAATCTATACATATATAAAAGGCAGTTGTGTGTATGTATGTCCCGAGGAAATATATACATATATAAAGGGCAGTTGTGTGTATATGTATGTCCGGAGGAAACTTTAAAAATAAAACAATTAACGACAAAGTAAATATATATACACATTAAATATCACCAGGGCTTGGTTTTTGAGCAAAAATAATGAAGATTTGATTTATATTCGTGAAGATAATTAAAAAATAAAATTTAAATGATAACAGCATGGTTTTTTTTTTTCATTTGATATTTTAGATAGTAGTCATTAAGATTTCTTTTCAGAGTAGCTGGATCAATGCAATATATATATATATATATATATATATAACACACACACATAATCGGTCAGCCAAAAATGGCTCTTTTGGAGAAATCATTGATGCTTTTCAAGATTGTAAGATTAAAAGAAGATTAAAAAAAAAAATGAAAATAATAAGGATTATTTTGTTTAATGAAATTTGTTTGAATGAAAATATGTTGCTCAAATGCACACACACATAATTCCAATGCTAGAATAAGAGAAAAAAAAGAAATGATACTGTTGAATGAAGATATAGAATGTAGATAAAGGATGCAGGGTTTTCATCATTATATATAATTTTTACAGTAAGTATGGGGGTGGGTGAACTAAACCTTTTTCTTATCATTTAGCTTAAAAATAAATTTAAAAAAGTAACTGTGTTAGCATATGTTGTCAAATATGAAAACAGCGATCAGCTACCCCACCCACCCTCAGCAACTTTATACCCCACCCCACTGCCTCTCTCTCTCAAGTGTGTATATAAAGATAAATACCAACTTAATTTGGCTGACACTGACCAGAACGTGCAAGGTTCTGTCTTTACAGCTGCTTCTTTTCAACAACTCTACAGAATGGGGGGGGAGGATAGTGAAGCTAACAATGTCAGGTTCATACCCTGCTATCTCCACCCCCACCGCTTCTAACCACTTGCAATGGGAGAGAGAGAGAAAGAGAGAGAGAGAGAGAGAGAGAGAGAGAAAGAGAAAGAGAGAGAGAGAGAACAGAGAGACAGAGAGAGAGAGAGAGAGGAACAGAGAGAGAGAGAGAGAGAGAGAGGAACAGAGGAACAGAGAGAGAGAGAGAGAGAGAGAGAGAGAGAGGAACAGAGAGAGAGAGAGAGAGAGAGAGAGAGAGAAGAGAGAGAGAGAGAGAGAGAGAGAGAGAGAGAGAGAGAAAGAGAGAGAGAAAGAGAGAGAGCTGCAAACTCTCAGGACTTTTAAACTTCATTCAACAAGTATGAATTTACATTTACAACATTACCAAAAAAAAAAAAGGGGGGGGCATAATCTAAGACAAATATTCTCACATTTACCAAAACCTTTTTCTTTTCAAGAATAGAATCGCTTGACAAGTGACAGAAGGAACCTGAAACACATTTTCTGAGTCACCGTTTACTCCCGATAATTTAAAAATTTTTTGGGGATACTTCCTCAAAATTAAACGCTAAGAAAATTTATCAAAACTGGGAAAAAAAAAACTTACCTAAGGTCTTGGCCATTGTCATCGGATGATACATCATCTATATGGACTTGATCACATTCCTGAAAAAAATAAAGAATGTAACAATCAAAAATTGATTTACAAAACAGAGGCACACACGAATTGTCATCATAGGAAATGGATACAGTGACACAAGTTCAAATCCTGGATGAGGCTGGTTGAATTTTATATTAATACACTTGGAAAAAGGTATCTATCCATCTATCCGCCCCCCTCCCCCCGGTTATTGGTAAATTTGTACGCCAAACTGGGCTCTTTGACCTTGGTATGGCAACAAGTCCACGAGAAAGAAAACTCTGAATTCAAACCTGTTATACTCTGCTTAATAAATTGACCTTGTGTCGCATCCTGCTCGTGCGGAGGGGTTGGTAAATACATACAAAGAGGAGATAATCTATTTGAGCAGTGTCTACAGATCCTATAATGTTGTTGTAGAGTAGATAGCACCTCTTCAGCACTAACAGATAGTCTGGCTCATAGCCTTAAATAGTTTATGATTAAGGACTTCAACAGCTGATTAATATCGGACTAATCTTGTTGCATTTGGTTATACCGCATTTGACCCTCCTCTGTGTTTTCTGATATGAATCCGTTAGCACTGGATATTGGTGCTGAATAAATATATTAAGCCTCAATTTCTTTTGTGTATCATTTCACCTCAATGATACATCAAATGTCAAGAGGGGTTTTCTGTTTTTTTTTTTTTTTTTTTCTTTTTATCAGACTATAAAAAAAAAAAAAAAAGCAAATCAAATTAGATATCCGGTAGTATAATTGTATTCTATACATATATAAAGGGCAATTGTGTGTATGTATGTCTGGAGGAAAAATATGAAAATAAAACAATTAATGACAAAGTAAATATATATAAAAGTAAATATATATAAAAGTAAAGTCGACAGGGCGGCCTAAAAGTCAGTATCAGCCAGTCAGCGAGGGAGTCTATCCCCTTTTCAATAGCGCTAGACCAAGGAGATTGTTTTAGCATCTGAGGTGGAGCGCCACACCTACCACCAGCTCCTTACTTTACCGCACAGATCCCTGTGCTACTCGTACGCTGAGTTGGCAAGGACCGGTATCGAACTAGAAACCTTGTGGTCTCTAGCCGAACGCTCTACCGACTGAGCTAACCTGGCCCATTTTTACTTTTTGAGCAAAAATAAGGAAGATTTCATTTATATTTGTGAAGATAATTAAAAGATAAAATTTAAATAACAGCATGGAATTCTTTTTTTTTTTGCTTTTAATATTTTAAATAGGAGTCATCAATTTTTCTTTTCAGAGTGTCTGGATCAATGTAGGGTGTTTTTTGTTTTTTTTAATGTAGAGATTTTAATGGGGCATCCTGCGAGGATCCAACTCACGATTCAATCATAAGGGATCTGCGAGACTAACTTTTTGCCCCTCCCTTCTACCCCGCTTCTAGTCTATCATAAAGCTGAGATTTACATACTGATTGACACATGACAGTTGGGATGTTGGAATCAATCTTGTTGATGAGTTGGGAATGCAGGAGCATTGGTCAACTGATATCCTTCAAAAACATTCTAGCATAGACAGAAGAAAGCATAGAGAGACTAAATTGCAAAAAGGAGAAAAAAAGAAAAGAGTCAATTTATACAGAGAAGGGAAGAGAGTATAGAAAGAAAGAGAAAGTTAAAAAAATAAATAAATAAAGAGGAAGAGATATTTAGTGTAGTCTACCATGTAATTCATTTGGTTTTGCTTTGAGTGGCATCAATTAGTGCCTTGTGTTACCACAGCAACGGAATTTCTCATTACTCTGTAGTGACACCAGGTTGTATGACCGATTTTATATATATATATATATATATATATATATATATATATATATATATAAAGTCACATTGTGTTTAATATACAAGTAGACTCTATTGAATTGTGAAGAAAGAAAGAAATAAATAGCTATTAGCACCAAATTCTCATAACATGGGGAATTTTGGCATTGTGAGGGGGGTGCATTGATAAAAATGAGCAGAGAAAGAAAGAGAAAAAAGAAAAAGAGAAAGAAAGAAAGAGAAAAAAAGAGAAAAGAGAAAAAAGAAAAAGAGAGAAGAAAGAAAGTGAAAAAAGAAAATAGAAATAAAAAAAGGATAGAAATGAGAAATGAAAAATGAAAAAAAAAAAAGAAAAAAAAAAAAAAGAAAAAAAAAAAAAAAAAGAAAAAAGAAAAAGAAAAAAAAAGAATGCATGAAGAAACAGTAATATTATAGATCAGGGAGGAGTGCACAAAAAAATAAGAAATAGAAAGAACCATGTATATGAGAGAGAGAGAGAGAGAGAGAGAGAGAGAGAGAGAGAGAGACAGACAGACAGACAGACAGACAGAGAGAGAGAAAGGGGTAGATGTGGGTTTGGACAAGGCGCAGGTGTGTGTGAGGGAGAAGTGTGTCTGAAAAATGAGGGTTGGGCACCAGGAAGTGGTAAACAAGCTTCTGGCTGTGATTGTTGACCAACAAACATTACAAGCTTTTTTTCTCCTGCTTAGTTGAGTGGAAAATCTATTAAAAAGTAGAGAGAGAGAGAGAGAGAGAGAAAGAAAGAGAGAGAAAGAGAAAGAGAGAGAGAGAGAGAAAGAGAGAAAGAGAGAGAGAAAGAGAAAGATAAAGATAAAGAGAGAGAGAGAGAGAGAAAGAGAGAGAATTCTTGTACTTTTTCTATGACAAGCAACAGACTTGTCTAACTGAATGTTTGTGGGTGTTCTTAAGTTTTAAAAAGTTATTCATCTTTTTTCTTTTCTTTTGAAATGAAATCAAGAGACTATTAAATGTTGTCAATTTTTTAAAATTATGCATTTGGCAATGCGAATCAAATCATGCAGTGACCCCATAAATAGATTCATTCTTTCGTTCATCCTATTGCTTCTACCTGAAACGTGTCACTGGAAAACAAAGCCTATATTCTGCCTGTTTTCCTATTTCAAATAGTAATTTTGTCTGCTAAATCTGTCACGGCTGGTTTTAAGTTTACAGTTGTCCTAGACTGGTTACTCACTGAGGTTAGACAGCCAAGTCTGCCCTCCTAATTTTACTTTTAACTAGAGAAAGAAGAGATGGATTCATACCTTTCCCAAGGGGATCAATGTAAAGTCAGTCCTAAAAAGCCAGGATTGAAATTTTTAACATGGCTCACTGAATCCAATTTCTATTTATGGTTTCCAATTTTTTTAATAGATTGTAGGGTTTTTATTTATGATCTGGGGAAATAACTAAAGCCATCTAACTCCTATCTTGTAACCTATCCTGTGTAATTAATTTCTAAGAAACTATTGAAATGTATTTACAGTTAGCTTGTAATGGCGAGGGAAGAAAAAAGAAAAACACTGGGATGCATGGGTATGATTTTACTGTTTTTTTTTAGATCTTCGTGCATCAGGGACAGACACAGGGCGCGTACCTATCAACATCTCTGCATATAAATTTATTATTTAGTTAAAGAAATTTTTTTTTTTTTTTTTTAAATTAAAAAATAATAAAGTAAAAATCTAGATCTATTTTTTCACCTTCCAACTTTTTAATCTTAAATCATTTGACTTTTAGTTCAGTTTCGTATTCAGAAACTATTGAATATAAACTACAAACTGCAGAGAAAGAGAATATTTTTGATATATGATGAGGCAATTGGAAAAATATTTAAATATGGCTGTCATTTTTGACAGGCCAAATAAACTCGTCTAATATGAATATCTTTTATGAGTTGGGAATCTTGAGGGTTGACTTGTGCGGATGCCTGTCATAATTCGCATAAAGATGTCCACTTGTGTGATTGGTCAGGTAACAACCAGACTGACCGATTGTTATTGTCTTCTTTCTGTCACTGGCCAATTCCACAGACTGGGAAAGTGATATCACCCAAAATCAAAGACTTCCTGGAATAATGACTCAATAGTTCCATCTACCAAAGTCACATGTCCAGAAATTCACATGTCTTTGAAACTAAAGAATACAATGAAAATAAAACCTATCTATTTCCCGGAAATTATAACCGATACAGAGAGTATGAGAAAAAACATTGGATAATTTCTTTTTTTTTTTTCCAGTTATAAAACACAGATCTTCCAGTCATCACAATTGGCTATGCAATTTTTGGCACAATTTTTGGTGCACACTGATAATAGTAACAATTAGAATCCTTGCTAAGTACTCAAAACTTGTGGCCCTGTGTCAGATTGTGCTAAGTAAATATATTTGTTCATGGTTTTTTTTAAGGCATGTCAACCCTTGATGGTTATTTTACACCAAGATTTTTTGTAGTTATATGGTTTTAAGTAGCTATTCCTTTTCAATAATAATAATAATAATAATAATACATGCAATAATTGCTGCACATAAGGATAAATTATATAAAAGCAAAAATTGATAAGACCCAACAAAATAGTAAATGTAGACTTTGCGGTAATATAGATGAGACTAAACCATATACTCTGCGAATGTAGCAAACTAGCACAACGAGAATACAAAACTAGACACGA
>CM042142.1:115510111-115515111 GCA_023376005.1 Doryteuthis pealeii
TAACCAAAGATTTCTGTTGATAAAAAAAATAAAAATACAAATTTTACAAGCAAATAAACATAACACTACAACCCCCCCCCGGAAGATATTGCACACTGGCCCATACACCTCTGTTTAAAAAGACTTAAAATAATAACAAACAAACAAATAAACAAAAAAGCTAACAACCAAGCCCTCCATGACGGAACCCCTTTTTCATTTGCTTCGAGAACCCCGAAATTTTTCTTAAGGAGAGAAAGAAAGAAAAATTATTCAGAAGTCCTCATACCAATAACATTAAGGATAGCAATAACAATGAACCAGGAAAAATTAACACTACAAAAAAAAAAAAAAAAAAAGAAAGACAAATGAGCTCAAAGGGGGTCAATTGTTATTATTCTACGATGATAGACATAATAGTAGAGTTAGAATCTCCTCCAGCTTCAGGTGTAGAGGTGGGGGCGGGGGGGGGGTAGAGTTAAAGAGAAACAACCCATTTCCTTGTTCTTTATTAGAGGAAGGGTTTGTCTGTTTGTGTGTGTGTGGTGGGGGGAATGCCTATTCTTCTGGCCTCAGTAAATCTATTTTGTAGCACTTTACAGGAGCCTGAAAGTAAATGGTGGGACACATGTTTAAAAGTCCATAAATAAGTGAACATAAGGCCCCGGGGGGTGGGGGGGGGGGGGGGGAAGGTGGTGGTTTGGATAGAAACACTCCTTGCAGGAATTACCATGTCAACAAGCAGACATGAAATGGCATTCAAGTCCAGTCACACTTACTGCATCCATAAAACATATCAGAGAGAGAGAGAGAGAGAGAGAGAGAGAGAGAGAGAGAGAGAGAGATTTGGATGCGAGAGAGAGAGAGAGAGAGAGAGGTATGCGCGAGAGAGAGAGAGAGAGAGAGAGAGAGAGGTATCGCGAGAGAGAGAGAGAGAGAGAGAGGAGAGAGAGAGAGAGTATCGCGAGAGAGAGAGAGAGTAGAGAGAGAGAGAGAGAGAGAGAGAGTATCGCGAGAGAGAGAGAGAGAGAGAAGTATCGAGAGAGAGAGAGAGAGAGAGAGAGAGAGAGAGAAGATATATATATATATATATATATATATATATAGATATATATATATAGAGAGAGAGAGAGAGAGAGAGAGAGAGAGTAGAGGTTAGAGAGAGGAGGAGAGAAGGGAGAGAGAGAGAGGTAGAGGTAGAGAGAGGTAGAGAGAGTAGAGGTAGAGGTAGAGAGAGGTAGAGAGAGAGGGAAGAGAGAGAAGAGTAGAGAGTAGAGAGAGGTAGAGGTAGAGAGAGGTAGAGGTAGAGAGAGGAGAGAGAGAAGAGAGAGAGAAGAGAAGAGGTAGAGAGAGTAGAGAGAGAGAGAGAGAGAGAGAGAGAGAGAGAGAGAGAAAGAGAAAGAGAAAGAGAGAGAGAAGAGAAAGAGAAAGAGAGAGAGAGAGAAGAGAGAGAGGAAAGAGAGAGAGAGAAACGACATGTAAAAATACCTTCGCATTTGATATTCGCGCGCACACACATTTTCATGCAAAACTGTATATCTTATTTTTCCAACATATTTAAACGAGGAAATGAATAGGCTCACCCTCGAAGTGTGCACGAAGAGAGAGAGAGAGAGAGAGAGAGAGAGAGAGAGAGAGAGAGAGAGAGAGAGAGAGAGAGAGAGAGAGAGAGAGAGAGAGAGAGAGAGAGAGAGAGGAGAGAGAGAGAGATGCACACTGTGTTTTGAAGCAGGTAATTTTGATTTTTCAGTGTATCCACGCATCAACCCCTTCCAAAAGCCACCACCACCGTCGCCCGCCACATCTTGAGCATATCCCATCTGTAATGCTGCCATAAAGAGTGGCAGCAGGGGTTGGGTGTGGCGGTGTGTGGTGGTGTGGTGGTGCTGTTGTGGTGAGGGGGTAGTGAGAATGACGAGGTGGGTCGGGGGGGGGGGGAGAGGGTCGGGAGAATAAAAATCTAAGAAAACCAAACAAACACTGCTTTTCAGGTCATAAAAATTGTTATATCTGTCGGCCAATGAGTTTACTGTAATAATATGCAATTTTCTTTGTTTTTTTTCCACGCCCCAAGATCGGGGGGTGGGGGGGGGGGGAGAGAAAGAGAGAGAGAGAGATAGATGGGGGGGGGGAGTCGATGATTCCTGGCATCACTAAGTTTGCAGCTCCATAAATACCCAATTTTGTTGACAAATCATTGCGAAGCAGAAGCAGCAGCAGCAGCGGAAGGAGGCAGTGGAGATGCAGCAGACAACTCCAATAAATCTTGGCAGCAGAACAGCAGCAGCAGCAGCAGCGGTAGTGGCAGCAGGAGGCGGACGCTGCAGCTGCCCTGGCTCCCACTGCTTTCTTGCTTGCTCCTTCGAATGTTACCCTCAAATTAACAAAACCAATTTAATAATGAATTGATACTTAACAGCAAACGGGCAGAAGAGACGCTGAGATAAAAAAGATTTAACTACCCTTCCCTTCGCCCTCATAATGGTCGTTACATTTGCAGATATAATTCATAAACTGAATGTATCGGCTATTATTGGAGAGAAGTAGTTTTGATTATTAAATATGAATTTTTATCAGTAAAATAATGGTAATGAAATCAGGTTTTTAAAATTATGTTCTAATACTTGTTAAGATATATATATATATATATATATATATATATATATCTTGAGTCCGATAAAAAAACATTTATATCTAAAAAGGGATCTATTTATCATTATGCTCTGATAATTTTTCATAAATCGAAATATTGTCAATATTAGCAACGAAAATGATATAAAAAATATATTCATTTTAACAACTTTGTGTGTTTTTCATACCTTTCTATTTATACATCACACACACACACACACACACACACATATATATATATATATATATATATATATATTGAATGCAATATATCAAGAATAATTAACATAAAAACAATATTTGTTATAAAAAAAAAACTATCTTTAAATCAATAAATAAATATCAGATGAACAAAAAGTGATAAGACAAGCAGGAATATTTCTTTTATGTTATTTATTTTGAAATTATTCTCAACTAGTTTCGACCTTAGGACATCGTCAGGAGGAATATATATCTTAGTTATTCCCCCCTCCCCATATTTCTTAAAAGCAGAAAAAAGCTTTTCAAATTAATTCATCTGAATTTAAAAAGAAATATGAAATTTATAAATCTAAGATATACTGTTAAAACAATTAAAGATATTCACTTTCCTTTCATTGCAATTCATATCAAATTTTTGAAAATTTTGATGGAGGTTAAGAAGGACCATACAGAGATACCATACATACATACATATATATATATAATAAAAATGTAAAAAAATCCATTTTGCATACCTTCTTTTTTTATATAAAAATATTTAATTTTCTCCCATTGGACCCATAACACACACACATATATATATATATATATATATATATATATATAAGTTTAAGTTTTTCTTTCTTTGAAAGTTAAATATTGCTCTGTATATAATCTAATTTATTGATTATTATACATTGAGCTCTTTTTAGGGATTTAAAAAAAATCCTTGTACGAGTATATGTTTGCACCTACAAGAGCATACAGTATGGTTATACAGTGAGATTTTGAAGATCCCAAATAAAATCATCCCTTACAACCTGTCATTTGGATTTGAACTTGGTAATTCCACTTTCCTCAATAAATTTGTATACACACAATTTATATATATATATATATATATATATATATATATATATATATATATATATATATATATATATATATATGATTAGTCACTTTTTTTTCTCATATTTCTATCTGGTGATTGTGTGCTCCACATATAGCTTCTAGTAACAAACTTAAAGAGTTCATCATTCAAATATTTTAGCTTTTATACCGGGTCTGCCATAATAGCATCAAACACCTTTTATGCTTCTCTCTGTGTGTGTGTGTGTGTGTGTGTGCGTGCAAATTTACAGTATATCTCTAAGTATTGGAATAAAACGCCTATACAAGAAAATTATGGGGTATAATAACAAATATATTTCACAAGATAAACCAACGCATTTGATATAAAAATGTATTGTGATAGGGATGTGTTTAGCCAATAGTTCAATCTTCTCTGGGGCTTAATATCTATGGCCTTGTGCCAAGCTAGGTAAACAGCAATTAACACACCGACACTCTTTAGACTGTTAAATGTGCCATATTAAATGGTATATAATACCCTCTTATCCTAAAAGAAAAGAAAAAAAAATCCCCCAAATCTTACACGAGAACTGGACATTGAGAGGCTAATTTTTTCCTAGCTGCTGTGTAGACTATCAGTACTTGGGCTATATTTGCAAATCGGTCGGAAAATTAGGGTGACCCAGAAAAAACAGAACCACAAATAAAACTTAATTTTAACTAGGGGGGTTAGGGTTAGGGTTTAGGGTTGGGGTTAGTTCAATGGGAAAATAAATAATTTGGGTTCTGTTTTTTCTGGGTCACCCTGTAATATGTTTTACTTTTCCGACTGATTTGCAAGTTTAGCCAGTACTTGTACCTCACCTAACTTCATAATATTGTAATATTCAATGTAAATAGAAGGGATGCTGTGTTATTAAATACTGTACTTATAGACATTGGGGAGTGAGAAGAAATATGTACTGTAGATTCTTTTTTTTTAATTTAAATTTTCCAAGTTTTATATTCAAATTATCCTCATGCCAAAATGTGTATATCTATGTGGAGGTTTCCTATAAACTATTAGGTCATTGGGGGAGGGGGGCGATGTAGGGCAGTTCTTCTTCATAATCTCTCTCTCAGGGCAATGCAGGTTACTTGGAAGTGCCCTTCTCCTTTGCAAGTAACAGTTTATCCTGGATTAAAATGATACGAGCTGCAAAGAAAGTTCCTTAATTTAACCTATTGAATATACAATCACACACTTATATATATATTTTATATGAGAGACGTATATAGACACACACGAGAAGAGAGAGAGAGAGAGAGAGAGAGAGACACACACACGAGAGAGAGAGAGAGAGAGAGAGAGAGACACA
>CM042142.1:115517611-115527611 GCA_023376005.1 Doryteuthis pealeii
AGTTTGGTACAAGGTCAGCAGTTTGAGGTAGCCTGTGAGAATTTAACTCTTTAATAATGGCTTGCAAGCCTAGCTCTTTAACCATTACACAATGCGAGGCGTCCAGAATCACTGCGGTAGGCTAAAGTTTGAACCAGACATTTACTTTCGTAAATTATAAGTGTAATCCTCCACCCCACCCCATCGCTAGAGTTGCATATTTGGTCGATTTCTCTATCCACCCGTACTTACACATACGTACATTAATTCAAATACATTTAATTTGATTAAAAATATAAAGTAAACACGTTTAAAATATAAAGTAAACACAGTTAATTTAATTAGAAATAAGTTAATGAAATGCAGAATGGAGACATGGCTCTTATAGGCCAATCACATGAGCTATGCGTAACGTGCTCGAAGTAGACGTTACAATTGTAATAGATAAATATCCAGTTTTATTATAATAGGCTATGAAATGTCATGAGAAAGAAAACATAGCGAGATTTATTTTTATTTTTATGAGAGCAATAAATTTAAACTTCTGAGAGAATAAAGCGACTTCCAGTCCAGTTGCAAATGAACGGTGATTTTGTGAGGTCAGCAGTCGCATGAACGTCATTTTTCCTCATCCGAATTCTCGATATAACACATAACTATGAAATGCTAATTAGGTGTTATATTATTCTAAACTATGAAATTCTAATTAGAATCCTACACGGCTGTTACAATGAGTTGTCTTGTCTGTATTTACCTACCCCCCCCCCCAGTCACGGGAAAATTGCGATATAAGGCGATATAAGTACAGGTGGTTTGAATTCAGAAAGGGACGGTTTAGCTCAGTCATTAGAACGTTCGGCTAGAAACCACAAGGTTCCTAGCTCGATACCGGCCCTCGCCAACTCAGCGTATGAGTAGCACAAGGATCAGTGCGATAAAGTAAGGAGCTGATGATAGGTGTGGCGCTCTACCAGACGCAAAAACAATCTCCTTGGTCTAGCGCTAGTGAAAAGGGGATAAACTCCCTCACTGATTGGCTGATAACGACTTTAGGCCACCCCGACGACTTTACTTACTTACTTTAGACTGGTTGCCTAACCAATGTTAGCAAACCCAGTCTACCCTACTATTTACCCATCAGGCCTTTCGCTAGGGAATGAAAGGCGCGAAATGAAACTGATTGTTTAGTGTCCTATTAAGAAAATGACAATGAAATTGGATTTCACAACGAAAACCATTGTTCTTGTTATCAGAATTCAATTTATGTAAATTAACGCGTCAAATGTTAATTTGATCGCTTCTTTTACATAGCTTTTATTACATCCTTATCATAATGGAAAGTGTGTGTGTGTGTGTGTGTAACCGATACATCACCACTGATGTCACAATTCCCTTGGTTATTTACGTCATATCCTCAATAATTATTTAATAATCATTATTTAATCTTAATTGCCATCTTATTTATTAACAATGTCTCTAACAGTCGAGCTGACTTAGATTTGCCTCAAAACAGCCCATGTTATCAATGCGTTTGGAATCCTGTAATCTGTGTTGTATATCACTAAGAAATAAAGGCTTTGATAGTATAAGTTGCGGATCATTTGCATGCAGGTTTTAACAAAAATAGATTTAACTACGGTAAAATAAGACAAAAACAAGAGGAGAGCACTAGCTTGGGAGTACAGTGATGATAATATTCCAATGTATAATAATGAAAATTCCTCAGCGCAGAAATACAGATAAAAATTATCCGCTGTTCTGTTCAGAAGTTCATCTTATTGGGATTGCCCCATCAAATATTTGTAGAGCCAAAGTCCAGAGTAAGTGATGGAAATGAACACACCCAGAAAAGAACGTCCCTTAAAAAAAAACGAGAGAAATTGGACTATATATATATCTACAATCCACTCGGCTATTAACCTCCCCCCAAAAAAAAAGGCCTGTAACGAAATCTATTTCATTGGTAGACATTTTCTGGACCAATCAATCAATTCGTGGTTGTTAGGGCCAGGGGGTGGGGGTGGCAATGGCTAAATCTAAATCGTTGCAGATGTCATCTACGTAAAGTTGATGTAAAGTAAATAAGATTGTTGAAAAGCCAAAAGAGGAAAAAAAAACATATCTTGTGAGTAATTTTGGCATTTTAAATTTATAATCTATTAATGACGTCTACATCTAATTAGTGAGTTAGGTTGATGAAATTAATTTGTATTCTCAGTTTTGAGGAGGACAAATATCATCCAGATGTTTGATTTTCTTTTTTTTTTTTTTTTTTTTTTTTTTTTTGGTTTGGCAGAAATAATTGAAATGAAAAAGTGAGCAATTTATAAGTGACAATTAAAAAAATGTTGACTAAGACATTAAATAGTAAAGAGTAAAGCACTGATAGAAAGGGGGATAGAGCGAAAGACCAGTCAAATAGATAGAGGGGGTAGAGGAGTGTGTGTGTGAGAGAGAGAGAGATTAAAGAGAGGAATGAATCTATAACAGAGGTACAGGAAAAAAAACATATATATATAATATATATATATATATATATATATATGTGAGGAAGGAGGATTGGAGTAAATCCGACAGAATGTGGAACAAAGGAACAAAACTCAGACATCCCTCTGACCATTCAAATTTTCCTCACAAACGCTATCCCACCCTCTCCCGCCCACTTTGTCTTCTATAAAACACTTGTATGATGCTTTAGTGATTAAACGACTGATGAAGCTGAGCTTAATGCTTAGCGAAATATATCTCCTACATACATTTATCCGAGTTTTGTTCCTTTGTTCCACATATCTTTGACTATATATATATATATATATATATATTATATATGTGTGTGTGTGTGTGTTGCAGATCACCGATCATTGCTTGGAGAGTTTAAAGATACCCGAACCACGTGTAGCAGAGAGAGAAGAGAGAGAGAGAGAGAGAGAGAGAGAGAGAGAGAGAGAGAGAGAGAGAGAGAGAGAGAGAGAGAGAGAGAGTACGAGTAGCACAGGGATCTGCGCGGTAAAGTAAGGAGTTGATCGTAGGTGTGGTGCTCCACCTCAGATGCTACAATAATCTTAGTCTAGTGCTAGTGAAAAGGGGATAGACTGTATGGCTGATACCGACATTAGGTAGCCTCGCCGACTTTACTTCTATATATGGGGAGGATAGGGGAAAATATAGCTTGACTTTTTTTCTCGTACGTCTCGTTGACCAGTGCAGTAGACAGGCAGGTGGAGAAAAAAACACTACGTCCTCCCCATGCACACACCTCCAACCCAAAACAAAGCATACATACAAACAAACAAACAAAACAAACAAGTTGCAACGTTCTTTTTTTTTTCTTGAAAGAGAAATAGACTTTAAACGAAGACGGATGGGCATCTTTACTCTTTGGAAAATTTAAGGAAAAAATTAAAAGAATTGTTCTGCAAGTAAATTTTTAAAAAAGAAAGAAAAACGTAGTAGCTAACCAGTGCTAAAGATTTAATTAAGTGACTATTCTAACTGTAAACAGGTGTTAGCATACAATATAGACTGTAAATGATTAACCTAGGCTCTTATCTACTAATCCTGGGTAGACTCAATTTTCATGCATTGGGTGAGGTGGTGCGGGGTGGACAGAGAAACTGTGTCGGTTGTACCTGTCTCGACTGTTGCTCGAAGGCGGTGGCGAGGGGTGGGTGCGGATGCTGCGATATGAATTAATTTTTGTGTACTAATTCTTACAACATAAACCAATTTACTACCCCCCCCCCTTGCGATGCCTTGGCAACGTGTCTGAACTGTCTTCATTGTATTATTTATGTTATTTACAAATGTCAACTTCGAAATAGTGCTCACGTCATTAAAACGTTGGTCCTAATAGTTATCTCCTCCCCTCCTCTAATTCTCTCTCTCTCCTACCATGAAGAATTTACCTCTTCCTCCTCCTCTTAGAGAATAATAATAATAATCAAGGGAAGATAACTCGTGGGCATACGTGTTGGAAAGTCTGATATCATTTCGACATTGTATTTATGAACCCGAAAAGTTTTTTTTTTTTTTTTTTTAAACTCCCTGCCTACTTTGAGCCACTCACAGCAGCTCTCTCATCATTGTTTCTATGCATAACACAGCTTAGAAAAGTACAAAAACTGGTGGTTAGTTCATTATAATTGAGCAGAAGGACTCAGATTACAATAATGATAGCTTTTTATTTTGAATAGAATGAATTCCGAGATGAATAGATAGTGAACTTTGAAATATCCCATCATACAGGTAAAAAAATACCAGGGAAATTTAGTACAACCGTGGGGAAATTTGGTAGGTAAACAGTTAAGGGGCTGGTTTAGCTTAGTCGGTAGAGCATCTGTCTAGGAATGGCGAGGTTCGAGGTTCGACACTGCTACTCACCAACTCAGTGCAAGAGTAGCAGAGCTTGGGTAATCTGTCTATGCGATAATGTATCTGGGAGCTGACGGTAGCTGTAGCGCTCCATCTCAGCAAAAAAATAATCGCCTAGCGGAAAGGGGATAGACTCCTTCGCTGTTCAGCTGATTTTACTTTATTCAACAACCAGCGGTAATTACTGGTTCCAAAAAGATTTCTCTAAATAAGGACCACATCCACACATTTTTTCCATGATTTTTAGTCAGAGCCGGCAACCTAATTCTGGCAGTTCCTATGGCGAGTGGCTAGTGACCCAAAATCTCAAGTATGGAACATCCAGTGAGGATCAAACTCACTGATGTCAAGTTGTAAGATCCCCTATGATCAATCGGTGGTCACGTCAAGCCCTAGCATCTATAGGATTGTCCCAACCCTATTGTCCTTATGGCAAGCCCCCAACTCTTTATCATATATGTGCTAGAAGGCTGTGGGTCTTCATGTCCTGGATATGACGTTAAACTATCTGATGGTGAGGTTCCAGTTGAGGTCTGGAGAATGTGGAGCACCCTTTCATCACTATTGCACCCAGATCCACTGACTACGAGTGGTCGGACATGTTAGGGTCCCATATATGGGTTAAATAGAAAAAAAATGTATTTGAAACAAGTTTCACCCATCAAGAATGAATAAAACAAAAATGATCCAATGGGTTGACATGCCGTAAAACCCAACCAATCAACCAACCAAGTTGTAAAGCACCTGGTCCTTCCCTAGGACAACAAGAAGAGGGGAGACCTGCAGCATGGTCAAATAACAATCTCGTGCTAAGATCCAGAATTTCATGAAACTGGCATATGTTGGCATCCTTCCGCCTGCGAAATACGATGGAGTAGTGTCCAAATGGTTTTTTTTTTCTTTTTCTTATAAAATTACATAGCTTGAGCGGGTTGATATGGAGGATGTGCTATTGCCCAAGCAGCATATTCCCCCTATCCACACTGTCGCTGTGGTCTAAGGTAAAAAGGTAAGAAACCAATGCAGTTTGGCAACGGCTGTGTCGCAGGAGTTGCTGGGTAGCGCTGAAGTTCAGCGTTACTCCATCTTAGGGACACCGGCTCCGGATTTGTTTTTGGGGTTTACTCCCCCTAGCTTTCTTCAGGATCATATAAAGCAGCAGACAGATGACATGAAAGAAGAAAAAAAAGAGGTTGGGGAGAAGGACTTGGCAAGAAGATTCACACAGTAGTGTTGATTGTGAACCCAACAGCTAGTAGTAGTAGTAGCAGTAGTAGTGTAGAACCATCTTTCTGCTTACTTGAATTACTTTGAGAGCCCTGGGCGAGGCGGGGTGGAGAGGTAGGAGATGGGGGGGTGAAACACCTGTACAAGACTTGGATATGCTTCATTAAACTCCTACTTAGCTTCAGCTAGTAACAGGAATAAAATTCCCTTGACAAAAGAGAACAAGGACCTCTTGTACAAGTACAAACTTACCTTTTTATTTCTTCTTTGTAATTAAGGAAGACATGAATACATTCTCTTCCACTCCCATCTTGGTCAATATATCTATGTCAAGATTCCAGGGAGGGGGCGGGGGGTGAAGGTTGAGGCATGGGGGGGGGCAGAGAGTAAATATCTGCTTGTACTTTTAGAATCCCTCCCAAAATTTTGGGTATAGGAATGGGGGTAAAGTTTTAAAATTCCTTTAGTTTATTAAACCCTTTGAATGACAGATTGCTCCAGTCCCCACCTGGAATAAGGAAAGACCCCCCCCGCCTCATCATTCCATTGTACTTTATTGGTACTGAGTGAATTGATAGAAGAAAGAAATAGGGATTTTGGATTTGGCTTGGTCTTAAAGTAGAGACAGTGCAAAGACTTAAGTATTTAAAAAAAATTCCAATGCCGTTTTTGTTTGAAAAAAAATCTACTTCCCTGCAAAAAGCTTTTTTGGCTGACTTCTGATTTAGGTCGGAAAATTAAAACGGAAAGTTTTTTGGTGATCCCCCATGACAGTTTAACTAGTCTATGAATTAACATTTTGCGAATTGGGTTACGGTTTTAGGGGATTAAGCTTGTTTTTAATTACGTATTGCTTAAAAAAATAAACAAAAAACCCAAATTACTATACATTTAATGTTGAAAAATATATTTTTTAAACTAAGTTTAATTGAAATTATACATTGCAATACTAACACAAACAACTGTCTCAATAATAGATTCAATACTTAATTTCAATGGTTAATTAAATGTATAGTAATTTGAGTTTTTGTTGTTTATTTCTTTTAAGTAATACGTAATTGAAAACAACCTTAATCCCTTAAAACCGTAACCCAATTCGCAAAATGTTAATTCATAGACTGTAGTTAAACTGTCATGGGGTAACACCAAAAACTTTCCGTTTTAATTTTCCGACCTAAATCAGAAGTCAGTCACTTTTTTTCAATTTGGCTGTAGACTGAATGCAGGGGCGAAAACTTTTACCTCAGCTTACTGGACAGATGTTAGTGGAATATGATATGAAGTTCAAAGTATAAAAAAAAAATTAATTTTTGAACTGGGATTAATACTTTTGATAAAAAAATGAAAGTAAGAAAAACATAACTTAATACGTTAATTCATTTATAAGTTGTTTTTTTTTTTTCATTCTTATTTTGTTTAAATAAACGACAGCATTAATTGATGAATCACTATGAAACAACTTTTAATCTAAACATCAATTAATACTGTAGTTTTTTTATAACTTATAAATGAATTAACGTATTAAGTTAGATTTTCTTTTTCTTCATTTTTATTAAAGTACTAATCCCAATTGAGAAATTTTAAATGGTTATTTCCTAGTTGAGTAACATGATATTACAGGGTGACCCAGAAAAAAACAGAACCCAAATTATCCATTTTCCCATTAAACTAACCCTAAACCCCAACCCCCTATTTGGGTAACATAATATTACAGGGTGACACAGACCCCCCCCCCCCAAAAGTCTGCAATAAAACTTAATTTAAAGTCCACCAAGGGTTTTAGGGTTAGTTTAATGGGAAAATAAATAAATAATTTGGGTTCTGTTTTTTCTGGGTCACTCATGTTATTCAACTAGGAAATAACCTTTAAAATATATACATTTGACTTCATTTCATATTCCACTAACACCTGTCCACTAGACTAAGGTATTCTAAGTATTCCAAGAGATAAATTTATCCTAATATATTGATGAAGGTTTTATAATAAACTGAAGCATTTTAACGTCGGCCTCACCATCTACAAATAAATTCATTTTTGGAATACGTTTTTTTTTTTTACTCTTTTTCTTTCTATTTCTACATGATATATAAGTAGAAAGAGGGCACCTCACATGGTCTAATGGTTAGCTAGCTAGACTGGCAGACCATTATTAGTGATTTCGATTCTCAATGGGTGCCCCATACTAACTGGCCTTGTGCCGCATCTAAGCTAAGATTAGTAAATAACTATATAAGTGAAAAAGTTCAAATTCCAAAAATCTAGAGTCATGAAACATGCTAATTCAAATGTTCAACACACTTGCAAATCACGTCTCAAGTTTCCCTACATAGTTGGATCGAGAACTTTTCAGTTTACCCTTGTATGTATTAATTTATCTCTCACTCTGTAATAACTGGGACAGTCAACTAATTGGGTCATATTTACTCTTATCCAATTGTGTACCAATAAACGACTGTATTTTAATCCTTAACTCTTGGCAGAGATCAACAAACTTGATCTGAAGAGACTAAAAACACGTGTTTCTAATAATACCAATGGGCTGAGTGTGGTAGATGGGTACAAATTTGTTTCAAATTTAAATCTGACTTAGCTCCAATCTGATTCAATTTAGAAATAAATTCAGCCTGGAAAGAGTTTAAAAATAAAACGAAACTAAAAAAAAAAAACAAAAAGAACATTTTGAAGAAAGCCTACTGCTTCTGTGTGTGTGAAACCGTTTCTAATTTTCAGACAAGAATTAAAATAGCAATTCTTAACTAACATAGTTTATTTACAAGCCTAAATAGACAATGAATGTTTTCTTAGAGTTAAATAATAAAACGGTGCAGCTGAGATGGTTGGATTTTACGGCATGTCAATCCTTGGGTTATTTAATGCTTAAGATGTTTCGTCATATTCATTCTTATTGGGTATTCAAATTTTTATTTCAAACAATTTTTTTTTTAAATATCTAACAGGTACAACGGGTCATTGTGGACCTGGGAGTAATGGCAATGAAGGGGTACTCCACACAACCCAGAGCTCTAAAACAGTACCCTCACCACCAGATGCAGTTTAGGGTATTTGCCTCTCACCCCACTTATGAGGGTGTGACACAAGGACATTTTTATGTAGGCCCACCCACAAGCTGAAGCTCATGGGTGGTAGACACACAAAAATGTGTCGATCCCGTCGGCATTCTCCCTCGAGGGGGGCGTAGTGTCATACCAAGGACAGACATTTTTTTTGGGGAGGGGGGGTGAGTTTTGTCCACTTTTCAACATATTCTAAGCTCTGCCAACTGTGCAAGAACAAAAGTTTGAGGTAAGGAGAACATTGTAGGTGGGAATGAATATAAGAGCAATAGGTATTAACCCTACCCAGGGGTAGGATGTGACAAAAGTATGGAGAGTAGTATAAGCTTAGAAAAGAATCCCCCCAGTCTATTTCTAAATAAGGAAAACCAGAGAGAAGGGGGGGGGGATTGAGAGGAGGAGGAGGAGGGACACGAACAAAGTAGAGAGAGTAGGATGTAGCTAGGGTGGTTGATTCAGAAATTTAAAGTTATCAAAGGATAGGACACAAGCAGGGTCTCAGCTAGTCCCTTGGGGTTGGTGGTAAAGGTAACCTCTAGGCTTTTTATTTTATTTTTAATGATGCCAGGGGCCAACACTGGTTACAGTTGAGTGATCGAGAGAGAGGGGGGAGATAGAGAGAGAGAGAGAGAGAGAGAAACCACCCTCTCTCTCTCACCCTTGTAATTTCAAACATTTAAGGTCTAGACCCTATTTAAAAGGGGGGGGGGGGCATTGCTACTGTTAGACTGGAAGCATATCTAGGCAGATGATGGATTGCCTCAGGGCACAAGGGTTAGAAGAAAATATTTTGGATGGAAGAATACTGTGGTGGGGACTATAATGATCAAGACTGAACATACCACACAGTCAACAAGAGGACTTTTAAGAGAGAGAGAGAGAAAGAGAGAAAGAGAGAGAGAAAAGAAAGAAGAGAGAGAGAGAAAAGAGAAAGAGAGAAGAGAGAGAGAAAGAGAGAGAGAGAGAGAGAGAGAAAAAGAGAAAGAAAGAGAGAGAGAGAGAAAGAGAAAGAAAAAGAAGAGAGAGAGAAAAAGAGAAAAGAAAGAGAGAGAGAGAAAAAGAGAAGAAAGAGAGAGAGAGAAAAGAGAAAGAAAGAGAGAGAGAGAAAGAGAGACAGAGGGGGGGGGGGGGGTTGTATGATGTTGAAATTTGGGTATCAAGACATTCTTTGAATTGATCAAGACCGAGAAATCCATAAACACCCAACGTTGTCTTTCAATCTCCCAAGAAGAGTTTGAAGAAAGAAAGAAAAAAAAAAAAAAAAAAAAAAAAAAGAAGAGTGTCAAAGAGGAAGTGAATTAATTTCCTTTTATAGTTGCCAAGAAAAGAATAACATAAACCAATATTC
>CM042142.1:115532611-115620111 GCA_023376005.1 Doryteuthis pealeii
CTCGTTTTTAAAAATGGATGGTGGTGGTTGATGATGAAGAGGATGATACCCCACCCAACAGGTACTACCAATCGAGTTAGAGTGGACCTGGGAGTAATGGCAATGATGACGTAATCCACACTCACCAGAGCTCAAAAATTGGAACTTCATTATTAGATGAATTTTAATGCCATACCCCAGGACATACCGTAGTGGTGGTTGATGATGAAGATGATGATACCCCCACCCCTTAACAGGTACTACCACTCTGGTAGTGGACCTGGGAGTAATGGCAATGATGACGTACTCTACATTCACCAGAGTTGGAACTTCACCATTAGATGCATTTTAATGCCATACCCCAGGACATAACGAGAAGGTGAATAATTTATCGACTTACCTTTCCATATCTCTGTGCATATGTACTTGTGAGTAATGAATGAAAAATTATGATGGTTTCATCTAAGTCCCATACAAAGACTCTTTCTAAATCAGATTCTGGTCCAGGAGAAGGGTTATTTTGCCGGCGGCCACCTCGTGTCGGTCTGGATCGCCCTGCAAAGATTTAAAGTGGAGAGGGGGGAAAATAGAATAATCATCAGGTTAAAATTTTTCATTAAAAAAATTAATTAACGAATAAACAGTAGTTCACTGTAAAAATAAAGAACTTGCATTTTGATAATAGTTGATTTAGTTCATCTATAAATTTGTGTTATAAAAAAAAACAAAAAAACAAAAAAGAATCTTTCAATGCTGTGAGTGACTAGGTGACTAACACCGATATTAAACACTATAAATATAGCAAACTACATTTAGCAAGAAACTGATGGTTACCAAGCGCCATTGACTGTCTATGCTATCCTAATAGACTAACATTATATATATATATATTATATATATATACATACACACACATATATATATATATATATATATTTGGTGGCCCAGTGGTAAAGTCTCTGACTGTGTGCTGAGTTTTTGGTTTTGATTTCTGTTGGAGGGAAATCGTAAGTATACATCGCTGATGAGACTTAATAAAGTTGAAACAGCTGTACAATGTTCTACGTAGGAGGCAATATTTGCAGAGTTCGCTTGTCATGATTATTTTCATTAATTATCGAATTTTATACGATGTACGCATTGTAACTGCCTTCAAGCAAAAAATATAAATAATATATATATATATATATATATATATATGGGAGAAATAAACATCCATCTTGTACAACATCCCGTATTTGTCTACCTTTCTCCACACACACACATATATATATATATATATATAATATATATATGAATATAAAAGTCTGGTATATTTATTAATTAAAAGTACTTAATATTAGTGATAGAGCATAAATATCCTTCAGGTCAGACAGACATAAATTCAATGGCATATGGCAACTGTCAGTTTCTCACCTATGCAGTTATCAAACCAATAAAATCAGGATTATTAACTTAATGTCTAGGTTAGCCTAACTTTATACATATATATATATATATATATATATATATAAGTTGAAAATGAAAGCGAATCCGACGGTATGTTGAAATGAAAAATAAAGGAAAGAAAATGCTGAATGAATAAAATAGGATTTATTTTATTTTATTTTACTGACACACACACACACACACACATATATATATGATGGACTCTCCCGTTGATGGATGTATGAGTGTTCATACAATGAACTCCCACACAGGGATTTGTTTATAGTGGTGAAAGCTTGTGTTGGACCATCCACACATTTTAGCACAGTCAATAGGAAAGAATTGGTGCATCAAGGGTTGCCACAAACCCAATCAACGACCGACCTCAGGAATTTTGAATTCAGAGTTATCCCTCTCCTAGACTGGTTACCTACCCAAGGCTGAAGGCCCAGTCTGCCCTACTAATGAGAGAGAAAGAGAAATATATATATATATATATATATATATATATATATATATAGAAAATGTCTGAGTCACTGTTTATAACAACTACTCTTATCAATGATTGGCTGTTGAATTAGCCATTCAGATATAAAGAGTTCGAAGGTTTGACGTGGCGTTTTGGAGTCGTCTCCAACGGGGTCTGGCTGGCTGAGGGGGGTATTATGTTGGAATATGAAGCCAGCCAATAACATTACTGACGACGCCACCCTGCGTTAAGTCTAGCGTATTTCAAACACACACACACACATATATATATATATATATATATATATATATGTGTGTGTAAGAGTGTCTATATGAAAATGATTTACTCAGCTTAGTTGTGGCACACATTAAGAATTATGGGGACACCTAGTGAGAATCTAACTCATTATGGGTTGCTTTTCAAATTCACAAACTGTTACACATTGTAAAGGTGCCCTGCATATGGAAATATATATATATATATATGTGTGTGTGTGTGCGCATGTGAGTGCGTATAGACATGCACACTTGTTTTTCTTTCTAAGTAGCAGATGGAGGGCAAGTAATGAAGGAAGGAAGCGCAGCGCAGCAGATAACTTACGTGTATTTCCATTCGCTTCTGCTTTTAAAGGAGGTGATGGACTTGTAAATGTGTTCTGTGAGTTTTCACCTGCAAGTCAAAGGATTAAAAAGAAAATCTCATTAGACACAATATCAAGAGGTTACTAGGGGTGGGCGGGTGATGGGGGGTGGAGGATGTAGGGAGCTTAGGGTAGGGGGTGGGGTGGCGGAAAGAGACACAAGGTGTAAACGACCTCAAGCTACAACAACTGATTTACAGAGAAAGGTGCAAGGCAAGAAAAAGTAAACACAACGAGCAAGACACAAGCAAAGTGCAGTATATGAATAAATAAATAAATAAATCTAGAAGAGAAAGAAAAAAAAAAAAAAAAAAAGAAAAAAAAAAGAAAAGAAAGAGAGAGAGAGAGAGCAAACCAGTGAATGTAGACATGCATCTTGTTCGGCATAGTGAGGCTTCAGGCAAAAATTACGCATTGCTATTTTATCTTTAACTGAGGTACGCTTAAAAAAAACAAAAAACAAAAAACAAAAAAAACTCCAGTGTGCATACACACGCACATACATACATACATACATACACCTCCCTTCCAACAAAAAAAAAAATAAATAAATAAATAAAAAATAAAAAAAATCACAAATATTTCATTAAAAGAGAAAAAAATATGTCTATTAACCCATTCAAGACACATTCAAACATAATAAAATTCTGTGTTTCTTTGAGAGTTATTTATCATTTCAGGAGTTGAAGTACTTATCTACGTGAGGTCAGAGGTCGAGTTTTACATCTTCAGCTTTAATGAGCCACCTATAAAACTTTTTCTTTCTTTTCTTTTTAGTAACATTTACTGAAATGTGAATAAATATTTCAGAAAGATAAATCATTTATTTATGTAATTTTTTTTTTTAAATCTTAGAAATTTAAATTCCTGCTAATTGTTTATTTGTCAGTGCCCCCCCCCACCCCATCAGCAGGAATGTAGAAAACTAACAAACTCTTCCTAATAGATATTAATAATATTTAATAACCACAATAAAATATACACACACACACACACACACACCATATATGATAACACATACACACATTATATATGCGCACATGCATCATATATATGCACACACACACACACATACCACATACACACCATACACACACACACATACATAGCACCACACACACACACAATATATGCACACACACACACACACACCACACACACACACACACACACACACACACACCACAATATATGCACACACACCCACACACACACACACACACACACATATGCACACACACACACAATATATGCACACACACACCATATGCACACATATATGCACACACACACCATATATAGTACATTTCTATAACCCTAACACTTAACCAGTACTTATACAATTTATCTGATACCTCTAACATCAGATTCAATGTACACATTTCATTCTTCAGCCTTTATAAAGAAAAGAGAACACTGGGACTACAGCTAATACTTTATATAAGATTGATAAACATCAATTTTAATATCTTATAATCCAAAATAATTATATATTACATTTTTTTTATAACCCTAACACTTAATACATATACAATGTATTTAGTACATCTAACAACAGATTTAATGTAAACAGTTCAATTTTGAATCACATTCACTCATCCTTTTATGAAAAAGATGGACAGGATACAAAATTTACTCTTCCATGACACAGGCATTCATATCTCTCAATTCTGTCAATGCTTTGAATATTAATAACAGAGTTCCAGACCAAAAAACAAACAATCTTCCATTTATGTTACTAGTATACATTGTTTCGGCTGACTTCTGATTTAGATCGGAAAATTAAAACGGAAAGTTTTTTGGTGATCCCCAATGACAGTTTAACTACAGTCTAGGAATTAACATTTTGCGAATTGGGATTAAGGTTGTTTTTAATTACGAATTGCTTAAAAAAATAAACAACAAAAACCCAAATTACTATACATTTAATGTTGAAAATATTTTTTTTAAACTAAGTTTAATTGAAATTATACATTGCAATACTAACACAAGCAACTGTCTCAATAATAGATTCAATGATTAATTTCAATGGTTAATTAAATGTATAGTAATTTGATTTTTTTTGTAGTTTATTTTTTTTAAGTAATACATAATTAAAAACAACCTTAATCCCAATTCGCAAAAATGTTAATTCATAGACTGTAGTTAAACTGTCATTGGGATCACCAAAAAACTTTTCGTTTTAATTTTCCGACCTAAATCAGAAGTCAGCCATTGATTCTTTCACAGCCTTTTCTTATTTGTTATACTCAACATTTCTGCCGCTATCCCACTAGTCTTTCCTCGGATGTATCTTGTATTCAGTAATCATCCAAGAATGATCATGGAACTTTTTAATGGTTCCATCCATTCCTAGAACTGTAATACCCTTCCCAGGGAAGACTGTATGGGTTCATTGTGATAAAGACAAAGATTATTTATTATATGTACAATACATTTAAGGTGCTATTGTTACCATTGGTTTCCAGGCAGCATGTTAGCTACCCTTCATCAAGACAACGCGCCTGTTTAAGAAATACAGAGTTTGTCCTTTATTTATATCTGCATGTTTCTTCTTTTTGTAGTAGGCGGGATTTTCTTAATATTCCTTGCTTTTTTTTTTGTTAAAGTCATGCATGAATCTTGATGTTATTGTTTTAGTACGTATTCTCCCTATCAGGTCAGTTTCCCGACATGATAGGTAACATTATATATATATATATATATATATATACACGCACACACACACACACATATATATACATACACACGCACACACATTTGAGAAAAATGGAAATAAATCCAACGGTATGTAAATATATTAAAAAAAGTTTATTTTTAGAAGATATATTCATTTATAAATGATAATATAATTATCTCACTATATTTTGAAATGGAATGCTCTCACCAATAATAGAATGCTAAGAAGTTTCAATTTTTTTTTACATTTGAAAATGATTTTCAGATGAAGCATTGTATCATCACCTTCAAGATATCCCCCCCACCACAAAAAAAGTTGGCAAATTATCATTTATAAAAAAAAATAAATAAATAAAATAAAATAATAATAATAACTATTTTTATATTTATATATGAAGGCCTCTTAAAAATTTATGGAAAGTATATTTGAGAAGATTCTAAAAATCAATTCTAGGACTGAATAAGTAACAAATGCCCATCAATTTTCTAGAATTTGTGCAGAATATTAGAACAATATGTTATTGTATTAAAAAATATAAAAGTTTGACTCCTTTCAGTTCATATTTGTTGGGTAAATTGAAATCATAAAAAGCCAACTCATTTTCTTTAAGTAAAATAATTTTCTTAGTCAACCACCAGCCATACAGCAATCAAGAGGATTTTGTCTCCATGGTTATTATATATATATATATATATATATATATATATATATTAGTCACATCTATTCTGAATGAGCTAAGTAATTAAAAATGAGAAGGAGAGAGTTGTTTATTCACAATAAGTTACTTGCATCATTTTTTTTTTTTTTGTACAGAACCATCAGTAAAAACAATTTTTAAAAAATCAACTGATTTGAAGATCAGTATGTAAGTTTTTTTTTTTTATTTAGTCTTTTTTTTTTTTTAAAGAAATATGTGACTATCTTAAAGAAAAAGAAGAGGGGAAAGTGTTAGCTAAAACATAATATGGTAATTCTAGGGTGGACTTTTATTAAAAAAAAAAAAAAACAAACAAAAACCACAATAACAACAAAACAGAAAACAACTAACTTATTGGTCACTCACTATACATGAAATTCTGTTGTAACAAAAAGGTATGTCAGAAAGTCAAATATAGTCATTCTTTTGATGAGTAATAAGATAAACTGGTTATTTCCTATAAGTCTAACATAAACAAAGGGGAACCACTCTTGACTGAAATTATTTATTTGTTTATTGATCTACTAGGAAAAAAGACGGGTTTAGGTTTAGTTTATTGGGAACAAATAATTTATCAGTCAAAAGTGGTTCCCTTTGTTTATGTTAGACTTATGGGAAATAACTAATAAACTGACTACTTTCTTTCTCTCATGCTCATTCACTTTCTTTTCACTATATAACTTTATTGAAATGAAATACTTAATCATATATGAAAATATAGTTGGTATTCCTAACACACAATTTACATAAATGTTATATCAATATTCCTCTCATTTAACTTGAAGCAAATATTAAAACAACCTTAAAATAAATAATCCCAACCCAAAACAAATACTATAAAAAAAAATCACACCAACAGAAATTTTATAACAGTCCCCCCCCCCACACACAACACCATATCTCACCTTCTGCTTAAACAACTAATGCCTAGTCAGATTTCCATCCCATCAATTTTAACATGACCTTTGCAAAAGGACATTAAAATTTTCATTACTTTAGGCACAAAAAAAAAAAAAAAAAAAAAAAAAATTATGTAAACGTCCCTTTTTGAAATGAGTGCATTAACTTCATTTTGTCCTCCACACACAGCTGTCCTTGCAAAGCTGTTTTAAGTCTATCTATTCTTGACCTGAATGTGTTAGTTTATTTTTTATTTTTTTATTTTTTTACTGGACTTTGACAACATGGTTTTCCCAACAAGTTAATATTTACATCATTTTTGTTTTGTTTTTCATAAAAATTAAATTGATAATTTTTTTTGCATAGATCTAGAAAGTGGAGAGTGAGTAAATTGAGTGATTATGAAAGATTTTTTACTTGTTTGAGTTTTATAAGAATGATTTACAAAAGAAAATTAATATCAATGCGACTCTTTACACCAAAATAAAGGAAAAAAAATATGTCTTTAAATTATAGAATGGATAACTTGATAGAAATAGTTAAAAAAATACCTTATTAAGAATTTGAATTAAGGTTAAAATACAAATGGAGCTGTTTTTTTTTTTTTTTTTAAAAAAGGGAATTTTTGTTACTAATCATATACAGAAAATAAAAAATAACACACTACACACACGTGTATGTGTGTATATAATATATTATATATATATATATATAATATATATATATATATATATATATAATATATATATATATATATATATTACATTGAAAATAAAATAATAGCCTCAATGAGATGCTAATTTTGATCTGGGTACAGTATTTGCATGGGGTTGATTAATTTTGGAATCTGTGCACCTATTTGTATGAATATGTGAAAATTTAACTCTTTGCTTACTTCACAGCGGTTCTCTCACCAAACCAAGCAAAGGGAGAAGGATTCAGATTACAATAGTAGGACTTTATTTCACGAGAATGAGTTCGGAGATGAATAGAGAGGAAATCTAAAATATCTCATCATACAGGTAAAAAATACCAAAAAATTTGGTACAGCCGTAGGGCGGGGAATTTAGTAAGCAAAGAGTTAAACATATTCAGGGTGTTGCAGTTTTATTTTCTGTGTGTGTGTGGGTGGTGGTGAATTAAGGGGTTTGGAAAGTAATTATGTTTTATCAAAGAGAATATTAAAAAACAAAAAACAAGTTAAGCTATTTCAATATTATAATCATCAACAATATTGCAGTATGGTACAATAGCTATATTAACCAACAGTTGTCCACAAAACCAATGGAATTATGATATGGATCACAGGAATTTAAACCAAATTTACTTTATGATGTCAACCCTCCTTTTTTTATAGTAATAAATAATTTTCATTAAATCTGTTGAGAATATTTTTGGATATGGAACAAATATATATATAAAAAAAAAAAAAAAAAAAAAAAAAAAAAAAAGAAAAGAAAAGAAAAGGAAAAACAACACTGACCACAATACAACAAAGAACAGAAATCGATTTTGATTCTCTAAATATCAAGATTTGATGAATTGTAAATAAAATTTAAAAAAAAAAAAAAAAACATCTAAGAAAAATCAGCCACATTTAGAAAGATCATTTCTATACACAAAGAAAAATCAACTCTATCCTATGGCAGTTGCTACATTTACATATATATTCCATACAGAAAATTAACAACTATGATAGGACACAGGTGTGTGTATATATATATATATATATATATATATATATATATATATTTCACACACACTGATGTAAGAAAAAACTGTAATACCCTCAATGGCAATGACAATTTGGACTTGTACTGTATATGCCTGGTGTCCAGGTACTGTAATTTTTACCCTGAGCATGTGTTATTCTGTATAAGATATTTAATGCAATAAACAGTATTTACAGTATTGAAATTTTATTTTCTATCAATATATTTCCTCTATATGATTTTGGTTTGGTTTGTTTTGTTTTACGGCATATTAACCTCAGTGGGTCATTTAATGCTGATAAAGTTTTGAAATAAATCAATTCTTAATGGATAATACAATTTTTTTATAAATACATTTTTCTATTTAACCCATAGATGGGTCCTCTATATGAGATATTAATATCTTTCCCATAATAGTTATATTTGCATGCACTCAATGTAATGAGTATTTTGGAATAAAAAACTTACTAGATTAATGTATTAAATTTAATTATGTATTATTATATATATATAATATATATATATATATATATATATATATATATATATATATATATATATATAATATATTTGAAGAATAATTGTTTTATTGTTATCTATGTATTATTGCATTAAGAAAGCAATAAAATTATCAATAGTAGGATTGAAACCCAGACAAAGTAGGCTATCCAGTCAAGAATTTAATTTTTTTTTTGCTTTTTATCTAAATAATGAATTTGACCAGACTAACTAAGAAGCTAAAACTAACCATAGGATTATATATATAACAAAATATGGGTAAAAAGTGACAAGGAAATTAGTACAAAAGGATAAAAACGAAAACAATAGTGACTTGTATAATATTATATGATTGACTTTCCCGTTACTTTTGCCCCACCCTCTATGACTCAAAATCAATTGGGAGGAGGTAATCTCAATTGTTGAACAATTGTTTATAAACACTGATATAAGACTGTACTGCAATCAAAATATAAACGGAAAAGCAACAAATAAACATTGAAATTTTATTTTTAGAACGTTAATTTTGACTAGTACTTTCTTAAGATAAAAGCACCTAAAACTGAAGATGAAAGTAAATACAAGTAAAAAAAATTAATAATAATAATGTAAACAACATGTTGCTTATTAGAATTGAGTGTAGTCTTCAGATAATTCTAAGTAGGCCTTTTGTTTGATGTGGCTAACAATAAACAAATAAAAATAAATAAAAATAAAAATAAAAATCTAATACCAAAATGAAGTTAGTGCAAAAGAGGAAGACTATGAGCATTAAGGAGTAGATCCTTCTTATAACTGATAATAAATATGAAGTGTTCTGGCTTCTTTAGAAAAAAAAATATATATATAAGAGAGAGAAAGAAAACAAACCTTGGTATTTTAAATAACTGTAAAAGGGGTTTGTACAAATAGCCGATATAAACACCATAAGAAGAGGAAGAAGAAAAAACACAACAAAAACACACGCATACATTAACAGTTATATTGCAGACAAATTCAAAATGTGGTGAACAATCAGACCAGTGAGAATAGTGTATTAATTCTGGTGAATCATTTAAAAATAAATTAAAAAGGAAAACAAAAAAATGTTAATACTATATTAAAATTATGCAAGTGGTGATTACTGAACTCTCACAGAAAAGAGGAGAGAAAGAAGGGAAAATAAACAAATTTAAAAAAAATTAAAAATAAGATAAATTTTCTAGCTAATCAATATTATAGAAATTAATGTTTTTATCATTCTCTTATTCAAACTAAAAAAATATTTGAAGTGATGAATCCTTAAAAGAAGCATTACAAATATATATTTGGGTAAATTTAAAAATAAAACTGACTTCATAAAACCTGATCTAAAACTTAACTATCTTTTTTTTTTTTATTAAAATGAAAATCTTTAAAATTGTTTGCTCATTAGGAATTCTATCAAAATAAGGGAAGATAATGTTACTACTCACTATATTAGGAAAACTTTAAAAAAACCTGAACCTTCAACTTTTCAAAATAAACAAGTTTAGGATATGAAGAAAAATAGTTTAAACCTCTCTAGATTAAATTTATATAAATTATTACCCATTTCAAAAACCAAATTTAATAATTGTAATTTAAAAAAAAAAAAAAAAAACTGAAATAAAGAGAAATAAATATTATTCTGTCTTGAAAATATTCAGGTTTACACATCAAAGAACTGTTAATTGATTATCTGTAAAATATTTTTGATTGGTGATTTATTCTAGAAGATATTAGTATTAAAAAAAAAAAAAAATCAAAAATACTGGTGAAAAAAGTTTCCTTTAGATTATCAAAAAATAGATAACTCAAAATATAAAGGCAAATTGACAGGCACGAACAAAACCCCCAATTTGTCTAAGTCCTTTTTTTTTGTTGTTGTCTTTTTGTTGCTAAAAACTCACTGATTGTTTACGCACATGCTGAACAATTGTTACATTTATCTGACTTGTTAACCACAACAGTGCACGAATATTTACCATTTATTGGATGATTTTCAATCTCAGAGTTATCTGCAACCAACATCCCTTTAAATTCACCCACTATAGGGAAGTGGTCTGACTCTACTCGCACATCTACAAAATAATTTTTCATTTCAATCAGAAATGTCACCAAAAAAAATTAAAAGAAAAAAAAAAAAAAAAAAATCTTTTCTTTTTTAAATAAAAAAAAAAAAAAATTGAAAAAAAATTAAAAAATCAACAATGGAAAGTACCCCCAGCAGCAACAGGTTTGATAGTAGGGCTATTTCTTGAGGGGGTGGGGGAAATGGGAGTAATTTTGGATCATTTTTTTTTTTCGGATGAGAGAAAAAAAGAGAGAGGGACAATATACAACTAAAACAATAGCAACAAAATGACAAAAAACATCACTGTCATAAAATTTGATATCTGATTTTTGTTAATGAAATAATACAAGAAAATAATGTATTTATCATAAATACTATATTAATCTTGAGACTATCAATGATCGTTATTTAATGAAATAAATCAAAGAGGGGATGGCTAAGTTTCAATCTTCATGATTTTCAACAAAAAATAAAATACAAAATGCAAAACTTAAGATCTTTAAAATGAAAGTCTCCGTAAAAAGACAGATGAGAACATTTTTTTTTTTAGTCAGATAAAATACAGATGGCAAAATCTAAAAAGAAAAAGAAAAAAAAAAGTGATACAGGTCCGAGTAACAATGACCACACATTCGTTTATCAGTAAAGAAAAGAAATAATAAAAAAAGACTCCTATTGTTAACAAATTGTTCACAATTTTCCTAGAATACCATTATAAATAATTGGAGAAAAACAGAAAAATTTAATTAAATTTAATCAATGACAATTTTTTAAAATGCAGATGCATTTAGCATTGAAAATGTTTTAAATAAATACAAAAAAAAGAAAAAAAAAAAAGAAAGTAATCTTAAATATACAAAGAAAAATGTAATCATATATATATATATATATATATATATATATATATATATATATATATATATATAATCTCAAATTTTAAAATCCAATAATTTTCTTTCTGTAAAATGTTGAAAAATAATTTCCATATCATTTTTCTTCAATTATTCTTCTTTTTTGAGATACAATTTTTTTTAAATGAAAAATTCATTACCAAATATAAACACATATCATGCAACTTTCTGAGGCCTAACTTTTAGCCTAATAGATGGTCACACCCAGGGCTGGCATGTACTACCCCCAAACCCTCTGATGGAGGGAGGTTGGAATCTGCTTGGGGACCCTGGAAGGCCAGATTTCATATATTTTATATCAATGCTACTTTATGGTCACACTATATACGAGATACAAATTATGCCTAGTATCAGCCAACTATTTACACAAAGTTTGTATCTCACGTATCTTATTATTAGGCTAAAATTTAGGTCTCAGAAAGTTAGACGATACGCATGTAAGTATATACGGCAAGTTATTATAAATGAATATTTTTTTTGTCGTCATCAGGTGCCAATCTTTTTTTTTTATAAGTACAAGATATTCTCTAGGTTCTAGCAACAACTTCCAATTAGTCATGATATAATAAAGTATAGAGCAGAGTTCTTAAAACACTTGAGGATTACTTATCTATAACCTGCAATAGAACCATTTAAAAAAAAAAAAAAAACTTTTCTTTTTAAATCAATATTTTCCTAAAACTAAAATTCAATTCTATCTTATTCACATGGTCTTTTTGTTTTCCTGTCATATGTGCATTTATTTTGATAAAGAATCTCCATAGTAGTAGCATTGCAGTTTAGCATTAAAAAGGGGTGGAAATTTTGAACTCATCTCCCCTTCCTGACCCCCCAGAATGGCCCTTTTGTGTCCATCAGTTTGAAAAACCCATTGATATACAACAAATAATAAAAAATATCTTTAGGAGAAAAAAAAAGACAAAAAAAAAAAAAAAAAAAAAAAAAAAAATCAAAGGAAGGATTGTTGTGGACAGTAATAAAAAATAAAAAATAAATAATATAAATAAAAAAGCTAAAAGAATAGTACAAATGAGATGTGACAAATACTAGGAAAGAACTCGTGTTATAGGATCAGCTATTTTATGGTTGAATAAGCTGATGTTTATTCAAAGACAAATCCTTTTAAGGGAAAACAAATATCAAAAGTGACAGCTTTTTTTTATTTTTTTTTTTTTATTTTTTTTATTCATGGTTAATTTCTTTGTTAGATTTGTTTCTGTTTATTCAGTGAACAAGGAAATAAAAAATAAAAAAAAAATAAAAAAGAGTTTGAATTTGAGGCTTTTTGGCTTTAATTTTGGCTAGATTTCTTACAAAGTTCTTTAAAAGAAATTTCGGGCTGAAATCTCATGTTTAAGAAACAAGGTTTTCGATTTTTTCATTAGTCCCTAACAAAATCTAACATCTATGATTCTTAAGAGTTAAAATAACATAACAGAGTGAAAGTAAAAGAAAACAAAAAAGATACTTGGATCTTATTTCTCTGAATTTTTGGGATGACGCTTGATAATTGGTATTATTCGGACTATTGAAGGTTCCCAAGTTCAATAAGGTTCACGAGTCTGACAAGAAATATCTGAAGAAGGCCAGAGGACTCATTGGCTGAAACGTTGTACAGATAAAGATGAGAACAATAGTTTGAATAATCCAAATAATACATAATTGGATCTTGCCAGAGAGCTAAAATTGCCGTGGAACATAAAAGTGATACTAAATGTTATTGGTGCCTTTGGAATGATCACCAAAAGCTTGGAAAAGAGACTGGGGTAATTGTCGACCAGAGGAAGAATAGAGACCATCCAGACCACAGCACTGTTAAGATCAGCTAGAATACTTAGAAGCACCCTGAAGACCCGAGGAGACTTGCTGTCACTGAGACTTCTGGGAAAACCACCAGTTAAAACTAGTGTGAAACATTTACAACAATAACAATAAAGTTGTAACCCTGGGATCAAATAAAAAAATAAAAAAAAAAAAAACAAAAAAAACCCCAAAAAAACACGACTGGAGGAAGGATTTTTCAGGAAGAGATCAGTTAGAATACTAAGCCAGAAGTAGTATTTGGATTATTCGGACTATTGTCCTCATCTTTATTGTTATCTGTACAACATTTTGGCTGATGTACCCTCTGGCCTTCTTCAGGTATTTCTTGTCGGACTCGGGAGTCTTCTTGAATTCACATCAACCAAAACGTTGTACAGATAATAAAAATGAGGACAATAGTCCGAATAATCCAAAAACTACTAATTATCAAGCCTCATCTAAAAAAATTCAGAGAGACAAAGCCAGATGTATGGAGGCATCCAATGAGAATTGAACTCTCATACAATGTTCCAATATTCTAGCTCACTAACCATGGAACACTATGAATAGGTTTTCATTCATTTTGGTACATCATGTAGCATAATTATTATGGTCTACAGAGAATTTGTGGATTGAAAGGGGAAAGAGAGGAAGAAGAAATAAGAACAAACAAAGGTTAAAATTTGGAAGAGTAAACACTAAGCGGAGTGCCAGTAATTTGACTGACAAATGACCCTGGAAATAGACTTAAAAATAAAAACGGAAGTTCCGGGCTTTGACCAGAAACGAATGTGACGCTAGAACGAGAAACAGGGAGAAGAAAATCTACCTCTTTTTCGGCTGGGCTCTGGTGAGAGCAGACGTGTCTGCTGGTTCCCTGTATTGGGTTTGGGACAGCAGTAAAAAACATGATAATGTATGAGAAAATAGAATAATTTGACCGTACCCTCTCTCTCTTCTCTCTATATTTCCTTCTCTTTGAAAAAGAACCCACGAGCCTAGAAATACATACACACCCTCTTTGGACTATACAACTTGCGTGTATGTTGTTTCTGAACTGATGACTATTACTACTACTAATGACGACTACTACTACAACTTGAGTTGGCCTATGTGATAAACACTGTTCTTGTACTGTGACCATCGTTATGCTACACATCATACAGAAATCTTCATCTCTGTCCAAAGAGTAGACAGAGTTTATGTCACTATTTGGCGGTCTACCTATTCTGTGCATGTAAAAAAAGGCAGCTATCTATGTTCTTTAACGGATCCTCTAATCAAGACAATATAAACTGCTTTTTTTTTATTTTGCCAAAATTGATGGCCGTAAAAAAGAAACTTTTTTGTTTTGTTTTCTTACATTGAGTGGCTTAATTGACGACTGCCTGACTTATCTACAATGTCTGGAGATAAGTGAAGAACATAAAGATAAACAAAAAATAGGAAAAGAAAAAAATGAATAATAGATAAAAATATACACAGTTAAAGTTTTCAAAGGAAACAAACAGTTTTCAACATTTGCCAATAGAACAACATGTCTTACAATGTTAAAGATTTCAAGTACGACACACACAAGGTCAAATAAATAATTAATCTATTTCCATGGAAGATCTTCGTTTCCACCGAGTCAAAGCAGAATCATCACAAACTCATTGCTTTTATAACAGAATCAATAGTAGCTTTTTTTTTTTTTAATTCATAAAAGTAAAAAAAAAAAAAAAAAAAAAAAAAAAATTTAAGTCGTCGGGGTGGCCTAAAGTTATTATCAGCCTGACAGTGGGGAGTCTATCCCCTTTACATTAGTGCTCAACCAAGGAGATTGAAACCATGGTAGATGCAAAAACAATCTCCTTGGTTGAGCACTAATGAAAAGGGGATATAACAGTAATAATACTAATATTATTATTAGATGAAAAATAAAGGGTCTACCATGGTTTCAATTTATATATATATATATATATATATATATATATATATATATATATATATATATATATATATATATATACACACACACACACATGATTGAAACCATGGTAGACCGTTTATTTTTCATCTAATAATAATAATATTAGTATTATTACTGTTCAGCATTTTTAATATATTGAGCACTTTTAGATTATTTACTGATGCAACTGCGATGGAAAAGTTAAAGCGGCAATTGGATACTATATATATATATATATATATATATATATATATATATATATACACACAATTTGCTATATTCATAAGTAAAGGGTGCTCAATATCATTGATAAAGCATGTTAGGGTAGCTAATATGAAGACAATGGCATTTTGTAACTTAGTTTTTTGGTTATATGATTTTCAAACTAAGTTGGGGAAAACTGTCAATTACCAAGTATCATTGACTTTGTATCTTTGTTACCCTTTATATATATATATATATATATATATATATATATATATATATATATATATATATATATATATATAAACACACAAACACACTGTTCCATTATAGTTGTTGAATTTGCATATAAATTTCATGTCCTCAATATAATAAACTATTATTCGAAAGAGGCAGTATGATTTCATTTACATTTTTTTGGTTCTTTTTAAAAACTATATTTATCTATTAGTGTCATGTTTATCCATCTTGAAAATTTTTCGATGGCCAAGAGGTTAAAGAAACACAAGAGACAAACTAGTCTCAACTAAACAAGCAAACAAACTACCACCCCACCCTTCACTGAATCCAACGGATTTTTGTTTATACATTTGTTTTGTTTCCTTTTTTTGTTTTTGTTTTGTTTTATTTTAATGTCAAAGCAAACAGAGAGTGCAGTCATATTTGTGTAGGGTTGGGGGGGTGGGTGTCGTGTTGATCGGCTGAGCACATTGCAGGCCTCTAAGTGTCAAGCCAAGGCTACCAATCATAATGGAAGACAAGAAGGTAGACTAAATAGGAATTATAGGCTTGTCTAAGGATAAATCACCTACAGCCACCACAGTTAGTAGAGACAGCAAAGGTAAGATTGCCAGTTTCTCTCTCTCTCTCTCTGGGGTCAGGAAAGATTAATGACAGTGAGGGATAGAAGCTGTTCCTTCCCACAAACCAGGAACAAAGGATACAACCCCCACCCCCCACACACACACAAGTTGTACAGCTTTTCCACCCATCACCTTCAGGTATCAAAGATTTTCCCCCAATTTCACACCAGGGTTTAAAAACTAGTTTATTTGTCCCCAGATACAGCAGATATAAGAATGCCTTTTTTTTTTTTTCATTAAAAGCAACAATGAAAAAAAAAAGAAAAAAAAAAAAAAGAAAAAGAAAAGGGAAGTGCTGAATTGGATAAAGAAAGGTGTTATTTTTTTGTTTTTTTTACTAATAAAATTCACAGCAGGGATGTCACTGAAATATCATAAGAGGGTCTCAAAAACAAAAAAAAACAAATAAAGAAACAAGAGAAACCCTTAATACCACCTGGGGTAACTCTTGCTAAAACGAGATTAGTAGTCTATAGGGTCATTTACTGATGCAACTGAGTTGATTTTTGGACATTTGTTTTTTTTTATGATTGCCCTGCTGGCAGGGTTTGAATACACCATCCTCTGCAGAGGTTGAGGTAGGAGGACACACTGGTTAGGACACTAAATGGCATTTGATGGTGAGGCTCCAGTTCTGGGGAGTGTGGAGTATCTCTTCATTGCCATTACTCCCAGGTCCACTGACATGGGGTAGTAGTACCCGTTTGATCTCCAGTTTAGCTCAGTCGGTAGAGCATTTGCCTAGAAACCACAAAGTTCTGGTTTCAATACCGTCCTTGCCAACTCAGCGCATGAGTAGCACAGCTTGGATCTGTGCAGTAAAACGGGGTGGGGGCGTGTGATCCACCTCAGACACACAATCTCCCTGTTCTAGTGTCTTCTGTTTAAGTGGGGTTAAGACCAAAATCTTCATCTGCAGTCTCACTGGGGTGGGACTGTGATTTAATAACAAGTAGGTTTTTTTTATGGGGTGGAGTTGCTAGCTCCAGACCCACCTGCTTTTGAATTCAGAGTTGTTCTCCTAGACTGGATACCAACCAAAGCTAGAGTCAAGTCTGTCCAGCTATTTCACTTATAGCAGGGAGAGTACTGACTAATACTAGCAAAATGACTTTCACAAAAATAAATAGATAAAAACTGAAAATTTGTTGTTGTTTTGATTTTAACGACATATCAACCCATCTGGGGTTATGTCATGCCTAACGGTTAGGAAGTAATACATATCATGTATTTATATTTATACTTTTTAGTAATTGGTTTTAACAATGTGTTAGCATTATTGGGGATTATGTTGTATGGTACTGATTAGTTTCATGTCTATATTCTATGGTATAATTTTATAATTTTATAACATTTGGGTTATTCAGACTATTGTCCTCATCATCTGTACAATAAGATGAAGACAATAGTCCAAATAATCCAAATATTACAAATAATCAAGCCTCATCTAAAAAATTTAGAGAAATAAAAACTGAAAATATCAATACAGTGGAGGAGGAGGGAATGGAGACAAAGCGATCAGGTGATGACATTATCATAAAATCGGGCATGGGTATTTTTTGCGAAACTGAAAAACAGTAAAAGGTCTTTTGGGGATTGAAGTTGGTAGCTAATGAGTTGTGGCATTGAAGAACACTTAACCTGTAAAAAGCATCATCTGATAATCTGGGATCATTGTTGCCTTACAGAATTTATCAACCACTACCAGAGATAAGAACTGCTGTTTTAGTCACCCTAGAGACTGAACTTGACCACAATGGGATCGGCACTTAATTTATTAATACAGACAAGAATTATCATCAGCATTGTAAATATAAACAACAATTCACCGATTGTTACTGATCTGCATTAAAAAGATTAGAATTTTTTTTTTTTTTTTTTTTTTTTTTAAATCAGCAAGACTTTTATTGCCATACAGGTTTATGGTCAATAATAATAATAATAATTAATTTTTTTTTGGACATTCTATAGGAATTAATCACAATACACAAGTGGAACAAATGGATTCAAATATCTTCCCTTATCTCAGTCAATTTCTTTGCTATCGATGACAGAATGGCAGAAATAATTGCAATTTTAAAAAGCTAAAATTTTTTGAAAAATTCTAGGAAAAAAAAAAAAAAAAATTGTTTAAAAAAGAAAAAAAAAAGAAATGAAAAAGTCCCCAAAAATCCTAATTATGAGTTATTTCTCATTAAACAATGTAATTTTAACCAAGGTGTCCAACCAAGCTTATGAAGAGATTTTTTGTCCCTGAGGTCTTTAAGGAATTGGTAATCTCTTTGAAATCTCAAAGGAAGAACATTAACACACAATTCTGGACAGGAAGCATAACAGATTATCTGCCTCTTGTTAATGGATTTCAGAATTTTTTTTTTTCTTCTATAAAAGAAAAAAAAAAAAAAAAAAAAAAAAAAAAATTGTCCTTGTGAATGGTTTTCTTCATGATACATTAAAAAGACACAATTCAGAATTCATTCTTTGGGAATCTTTTTTTCTTTGGTGCAGAGACTTATATGCAGTATTTGAAGCGTGGTGTAAGGGTTAAAGTTCATCGGAAATGGACTTGTCGGCCCGAGTTCAAATCCTGGATGCGGTAATTGCATTTCACTTAGCGCTAATACCCTTGGGAAAGGTATGAATTCTACTCTCCCTCCAGCTATGGATAATAGTAGGGCAGAATGGGCTCTTTAACCTGGGTGAAAGACACATACATACATACATACATACATACATATATACTTTGTTATTAATTGTTTTACTTTTGTAGTTTCCTCCAGACATACAGACACACAACTGCCTTTTATGTATGTATAGACTTGTCATTTTTTTCTTAAAAAAAAAACAAAAAAACTGTTCCTAAATTCAATAAGAATACATATCAAATAGGGTAATTAGTAGCATCATCAAACTAATGTTAATTTGGAGCCCTTTCTGCACTAAACATTTAATATTCTCTGCAATCTTAGTGCAATGTGGTACCCCACACATCAGTGATCTCAGGACCTGGGCAAGTCGGATACGACAGGGAGAGCTAAAAAAAAAAAATCAATTGTGTGAATGGAGCTTGGAAAATGGACAGTTGGTATTGAGACAGCAAAGGGTTAAATCGACTGATTTGGGGTTTGAATAAAACCACTTCTTCAACATGTGTGTGTGTGTGGAGGGGGGGGGGTGATTTGTTTTTAAAAAAGAACAATTCTTTCCATCAATGAAGAAAACTACTCCACATATTCTAATATTGTTCTTAAAAGTTCAAAGATGCAACATCCGAAATAAAATGTAAGTGGATTTTTTTTTTTATAACAATGTGTTTGTGCTTTTGTCACCGAGATCAAGTGACAATGACTTTGTTCAGTCAACAACATTCAAGACCCCCCCACACACACACACAAAACACTTGGGCAATGAAAATGGACTTAGTGTGCTTGTTCAAATACTTATGACCAGCACTATTATGTTTATAAGCATATGTATAAGATAGTAGATACATCATAATGAAAGACACAAAAAAAAAAAATTTGTTCAAGCATGGATAGAGAGAGAGGAGGGATAGATAGATAGATAGAGAGAGAGGAGGGATAGATAGAGAGAGAGGAGGGGATAGATAGAGAAGAGGAGATAGAGAGAGAGAGGATAGATAGACAGAGAGAGATAGATAGACAGAAGAGGAGGGGATAGATAGACAGAGAAGATAGACAGAAGATAGAGAAGATAGACAGATAGATAGAGAAGATAGACAGATAGATAGAGAAGATAGACAGATAGATAGAGAAGATAGAATTTTATTTTTCAACTAACTTTACCAGCTTCTCTTGAAAATGAGTAATTTTGCAAATTCTAATATATAATTCACTTAAAAATTAGGCAGACTACCAAAATGCCAAAGATATTTGGCCATGAATTCTTCTCTGGCAGAATACATCAAATCAGTACAGACAACAATATCTTCTTACCGGATCTGTCCGACTTGTGTTGATTCTTTATTAATTTAAAAAAAGATTTACAAAAGATTAAGCATGCCGAGACATAAATCTTCATTTTGACAATCAAACGTTGTTCACTCAGAGGAACCAAACTAAAATAAAATATAGCCTATTCAATTTGGTTTTTAAATGTTTTTTTTGTTGTTTTTTTTAGTCAGTAATCATTCTAAAAAAATTTTTTTTAAGATTTAAAAGAAAATCCCAGACAATTCATAATTAACAAAGCTTCATAGAAAAAAAAAAAGAAAAGAAAATATGCTATCAACGTGTCTATTGAGTAAAAAAAAACAATAGCAATAATGCCATTGAGAGATCAAGTAGTGGATGAGTTATAGGTGTGATTTAATCTCTTGTAATTTTCAGTGTTCTTCAGGCTTAGTTACTAAAGCAGCTGGTATGGGTTATCAGGCTATAGAGAAAATAAGTGGTTAAATCGAACTTAATAGAACCTAAATTCCACCATCGTATGTCACCCCACTGAAAGAAAAAAAAAAAAATTCTAAAAATCAGGGAATTAACCGAATTTAATGAAATTTTCAGTGTTGATATATTAATGAATAAAATATATAATGCACCAGTTATCTTATTTAAAAACTTTTACATTATTTCAGGTCAGTTTACTTTGAATCACGTATATTTGAGAATCTGTGTTACGTCTCAAAGATACGTGGTTCAAAGTCAACTGATCTGAAAAAATGTAAAAGTTTTTCAATAAAATAACTGGTACATTATATCTTTTATTCATTAATATATCAACACTGAAAATTTCATTAAATTTGGTTAATTCCTGATTTAAAAAAATTTTTCCAGCGGGGTGACATACAAGGGTGGAAATTAGGTCTGTTAAGTTCGATTTAACCCAAATAAGTGTTTCTCAATTATATAGTAATTTACTATTAAAAATTTTTTTAAAAATGCAACTAAAATTTTTTAAAATAAAAAAATTATAAAAATACAAGTCAAAATTAATAATAGACAAACATTCCTTGAATATTTTCATGATCAATATTATCTCAATACAAGAGAAGTTTTAAACATTCGTGAGGCTGAGCATAGAGGAGAGCAGAAAGCTGTTGATGCACATAAGAGGTTGCATTTTACTGGTTCCATGTTCTTGACACATAGCTCTATGGTATTCAATGAAGGCGTTTGGCATAATGGTTAGAGTTATGGGAAATGGACTTGATGTCCTGAGTTCGAATCCTAGACAAGGCTGTTTGCATTTCACATAGCGCTAATACCCTTGGAAAAGGTATCAATCCATATATTCTCCCTCCAGCTATGGGAAAATAGTAGGGCAGACTGGGTTCTTTAATCTTGGATAGGTAACCAGTGTAAGAGAAGGAAAAGTGAATTTGATAAACCTGAGGTCAGTCGTTGATTGGGTTTGTGGCATTCCTTGTGCCCCAATTCTTTCCCAGCCAAAAAGTGTGGATAATCCAACAAAGGTTTTCACCACTATAAACAAAACACTGTGTAGGTTGTTCATTGGATGAACCCTCATGCATTGAAATTGATGAGAGAGTGGTTTATTGGGTTTATTGCCCAGTGCCTGAGGAGCTCCCCTTGAGGGGGAATGCTGATGGGATCAACACATTTTTTGCACCTGCCACCCATGAGCTTCGGTTTGTGGGGGGTCCCACATTAATAGGGCCTTGCGCCTAACCAGTACATGTGGGGTACTTGGTAAATAAAAAAAAAACCCTCAACTGCTGGAAGTGATGGGTGCACTCGTCGAAATACATCTGTATATTCGTTTGTGATGCCATTTTTGCCTTCTCCCCACAACTGAATCAGAGCATAAGGATTACACTGCTTACCCAGGAATTCCAACTTCAGTTCTAAACTACTGTCGGTTGATATAATAATAATAATAATAATAATAATAATAATAATAATAATAATAATGGCTGCAAGACCATTTCCTGTTTTTTTCTTAATTTTTATTTATTTTTTTTTTTTTTAAATCATCATCATAGTTGGGTGCCAGTAGCATTTGATACACTATTCTTGTGTTTTCTCAGATGACTCATCAGGCCAGCCCTGGAGAGACATACTCTTCCACATAAACTACATGTTGGAACTTCTCCACTCTGAATGTTGCTGGGTTGAAAATTACCCTTTCTAATAGCCCGCATCAATTTTTGGTGTTTAATCTATTAATATTGATAATTCCGTTTCAACAAACAATGATATAAACGAAGAAATACACACAATCACACATGCTTGCACTAATTATATTTAAGCCAACAGAGTTGCTCTATTAGACAGAAAAAAATTTCTCTTGTGATATATGTCCAAGAAAGTAAACGGTTCATATATCTCCAAATTTTAAAATAGCATTCAGCCTTGGAACTGATATACCAAATATATTTAACAACTAATAAAAATACATTCATATTATCACAAACGGTTTACATATGTCATAACATTTGATCAGTCATGAATGTGTGCAAATAAGAATTAGAACTTTTTAAGTAATCAATACCATAAAAGAAAAATCTCAACATTTACCCTTGAAAATGATCAGTGGGGGTAGAAATCGTTAGAGAATTTTGGACAGTTTTTGTACAAGATTGAACCTAATATATGCAGAATTGTGGGAAATGCTCCCCATCCCCCTGGAGTTGAGCACTTTGGAGGGATTTCGCAGATGACCGCCATCTAAAGCGTAAACGCAATGCTCTTCTATAAAAGGAATGGAGCACTCTATGGACTCTACATACATATATACATACAGATGTGTGTATTAAAATGGTTAAAATCCCTATCGCATGCTGTGGGTGATGATAGCCGAGTGGTTAAGCTGTCTGACTGATGCTGAATCAATCGGATTTCTATCCCAGCTGTAGGTAGCTCACAAAATGTCTAGCCACACTGAAGAGACTTGATAAGTCGAAACACGTGACTGTGGATGACATTATATATTACACACACACACAATTCCAATATTTGCTCTGTATGAAGTGATATAATTATCATGCATTGAATTTTCTTAAGGATTTGAAAGATATATATATATATATATATATATATATATATATATATATATATATATATATATGCATTTGTAATTGTATGGAAGATAAAAGTTCTAAATGGAAACATTCCCACAACCAATTTATCTGGTTTATTGGAGATATATATATATATATATATATATATATATATATACGAGTCTTCCTTCAAACTTCATGAGGGCCCAATAGTTCAGTTAAAAATGTGAACCCATACTTATGTATACACTATAGTAGTGGAAGCTTGTATAGAATCAGCCACACACTATATGTCTTTAAAAACGTGCAAAATCTTGATTGACTGATCAAACTTTGAATAATTCTCTACTTCTCTCAGTAACCGCACATCACCATTGATGCTAACAAAATGCTTTGAGAAAAGCAACACAAGGATGATGTGTGCTGTTTTAACAAATCTGGGAAGCAGCAGCAGCAGCACCCTACAGTCATTTACCTCCCATCTCACAAACTATTCAAGAGTCTTTAATATGATGAAAGACCATGAGGCTACAAGAGATCAGCACAATACAATTGTATGGGGCCCAAAAGGTGGACTTTTGGCCAGAGAAAAACATTTTTTTTGTTCATGTATGAAGAAACCCTTAAAAAATCCATTATCATTTTTGGTTTGTTTTGTTTTATGGCATATCAACCCAGTGGGTCATTTAATGCTGATAAAATTTTGAAATAAATCAATTCTTAATGGATACTCAATGTTTTTTATAAACACATTTTTCTATTTAACCCATAGATGGGACCCTAACTGGTACTACTACTCCGGGTCAGAGTGGACCGGGGAGCAATAGTGATGAAGGGTGCTCCACATTCCCCAAACCTCCAAAACTGGAACCTCACCATCAGATAGAGTTTAACGTCATTCCCAGGACATGTAGACCCTCAACCACTGCCTTCTAGCACCCATATGATAAAAAGGGCTGGGGCTTGCCATAAGGGCAATAAGGTTGGGAAAATCATATAGGTGCTAGGGCTTGACATGACCAGCCGATTGATCGGAGGGGGCCTCTCCTACCGCCCGTCTAGCCCAAGAAAGGGCCAATGTGGAGTATTGCAAGTTATGGATTACTCAGCCACCTGGTTTCTATCCTTCATCATCATGGGTCGCCACCTATGGCCAACAGGTGGCCCCATTAGGGGAGTCTTACTCCTCTGCAGAGGTGCAGTCGGTGCATTCTAATGACCGCCGACAGTACAGGTTTGTTTTTGTTCATGTATGAAGAAACCCTTAAAAAATCCAGATTATCCTTTCCTACTTTAGTCAGATTTAGATATCATCAATAGAAATGTAAAAAAAAATAATAAATAGATTAAAAAAAAAAAAAAAAAAAATAGAATAAGTGAATAAAAAAAGATAAAATAAATAAATAAAATCCCAAAATCACTTTTTTGGGACCTAAAACGAAAATCCTCAAAAGAGAAGAGATAGAAAAGAATAAGGGGTGAAATGTCGACAGATGTGTTTAAAAAAAAAAAAAAAAAAAAAAAAAAATAATCAGCATGTTTTTTTTTTTTTTTTCTACAGTAATAATTCTATTTTGTAAATCGTGAAGACTAAAACTCCAGAATCTAAAATGCTCCATGCAAAAAGCATTAGCAGCTAGACTAGAGGAAAAAAAACTGCATTACAGAAGGAAAAAAGCCCAGTATTTGCTCTTTGAGAAAAAAAAAAAAAAAAAAAAAAAAGGAAAATTCTTTAAAATATTCCAGTCTGTTGTATTGGGTATATTAGAAGATGAATATACCTCTACTGAAATGAAAAGGTTAAACAGCAAATAAATAAAGGACTCACTTTGTGGTTGTGGTAATTCCACTAGTTGGTAGGTAGGTGTGGTTGAAGGCACTGTTGTTGGTGTTGTAACACCAACTACAGGTTGGTTGCTGATAAAGCCATATCCACTGTAATAACCAGGCTGATATCCCTGGTAGGAAGGATAAGCATCTAAATTCTGAAAAAGAAAAGAAGTCAACAGAATTAACCTCATAGTATTTATAGGGTTAGATTAACATTTTAACCCCTAAAAAGATACATCCGATGTATGTTTGTTTATATATATATATATATATGTATGAAAGTAAGTAAACAAAAAATGTGTTTATTTTTTATATGGCCTTTAGCCGACAATTTTTGGAGGATATGTGCTTAATTGAAGTCATACCTAATTTTGAAAATTAATTAGTTGAATAATTAATGAATTTAGGCGGGCATATATGTTCAAATGTAAGGCTAAACAAATCGAGAAAATGTCAATCCTTGTATGTACATTTCGACCAATTAGGTCTCATCAGCAAGGTTATAGACATGGGAGACTGCTCAGTGTGTGATTCGAAACCTCGACTGCCAAGCTGACAGGCGGGGATTCTAACCGTTACACTAGCTGGCCTTCCCAGATTTTTTGTTTGTTTATATATATATATATATATATATATATATATATATATCACAAAAGAGAAGTAAATATTTTCATATTACTTTAAACCAGTGGTTCTCAACAGTGTGGTGTGGCCCAGAGCTTTTTCAGGTGCGTTCCGTAGTATTCCTGAAAAATCTATCCAGATATGAAAAGCAAATGTATACTAAGTTACTATATTATACCATTTCTTTACGAACACTGCTTGTTTTGTTGCGACATTATTATGATAGTTATAAGTTACTTTTCTTGCAACTAAATAAAAACACAGGTTTTAAACAATTTTATTAAGAAAAATTATTTTTTTGCAATTTTCCACCTCATATTTATGTGAACTGGGATTTTCAACCTTCGCAACAATTAAGTGTAAAAAGAAAGGAACTCTTCAATGCATTGATGAGGAAATGAGAGTTTGTCTCTCAAACATAAGACCAAACATTGAAGAAATCGCAACGTCTTATTAAGCTCATGTTTCTCATTAACACAGGAATGAATAAACTTCATAGAGGTATGTTAAGTTTGCTTTTGTTAAATGTGTTATTCTTTTTATATATTTAACAGTTAACTTAATAACATATTAGTCCTATTTTGTATACAGTGCACTATCAAGTATCTGTAGTATTCCACTATCAGTACTGTAAGTATTCTGTATAAATCAAGTATCTGTAGTACTGTAAGTAAAGACGACTGCTTTAAACAAAGACATGGAAAAAGTTTCAATGTCTGTACTAGATTTATATTTTTGTGAATGTTTTTAAGCTCAGAGGATCTTTGAGTGCCAAACAGCTAATGGCTCAAAGTCAATAGGCTACACCCACACCCACACACTACATATATATATATAGCTTGAGAATTTCAGGAGAAATTCAGTCTCTCACAATTTCTGTAAACATTGAAATATTTTAGGTTAAAATTTTAGAAGTATCAACAAACAATAAATATCTAGATATAATTCCTTTAAAAATGTGCACATTACAAAATGTAAATTGATAATAAAAAGATTTTTATGTCCAAAAACAGTGTGATATATAAAAACAAACAATGTTACATTCTTGTACATTTCTTTGTTTCTCTGACTTCTCCCATACTAAAGCAGAGTTTCTAAAACTGGGTTCTTCAGAAGCCAGGCGTTCACAGCATCACACATCTTTTGGTTCAGTGGATGATGAAAAAAAAAAAATCCATCCCTTGTACCAGACTCCAGTTATTGGTTTTCACTAAGAAAGCCATGCTTAATGTTGAATTAAAACTTTATTGAAGAGTTTGGTATCTTGAACTGGTTAATTGTAAAATAATGAATTTTTGAGGTGTATAATAATAAAAAAGAAAAAAAAAAAAAAAAAAAAAAAAAAAGATTTCAATTCTGACCTGCTGTGAGGCATAGCTGAGAGCTGATGTGGGGCTACTGATATTTGAACCAGAACCTGAAATGGGAAGGAATTAATAAAATTATAAGTAAAAAAGAATATAAAAACATTTTGGTCTTTAAAAACAGAGAGAAAAAAAAAAAAAAAAAAAAAAAAAAAAGAAGAAGCAAAAAAAAAAAAAGAAAAAGAAAAAAAAAAGAAAAGAAAACAAACCAAAAGTATTGAGAGTGTGTAAGAGTGAGAGACCCCCCCAAAAAAAAAACAATAACACAAAAACAACATTCAGATGATATGACATTGAAATTTGCTAAATTTTCAGGGTTGATTTGTTTCTAAAAAGGCATCACCTATTAAAATTTCATCAAGACAGAAGATGGTGCTCATAAACAAGATGATTTGATATAATCCTTGCAATATTTCTTAGCCTTTTTCATATCATTGCTATTATACATTGATTCTTTCAGATCAGTTTATTTGTCCTTGTAAAATGAAAAAACTGGTTTAAAACTCTTAATGTCCTACACCACCTCATTCCACCTGGCTGAAAGTCACATTTATTTTCCTAATCCACCCCAAATGATAGCCTTTTGTTTAAATGTATTATTAAACATATTTAGGAGTCTTTAATTTAAGGGAAATATCTCAAGTTAACTTTAAATGAAAAGGATCATTTTTAGCCTTTTTTTAAATAAATCCTTATAGAAATGGGGCTCTGGAATTCTCAACAGGATGTTAAGAGTTAAAAGAACAAATGTCTAAGAATTTTTTTTTTTTTTTAAATAAACAATCTTTAATCTACCTATCTTAAGGTAAAAATCTAAAAGGAATGTATGCTATTTTAAGTATGGGAAACTGTATGCTGGGACTTATTGGGATGAATAAATTTAGGTGGGTTAGATAGTTGGAAAATAATTTAAAAAAATAAAAATATGACGTGACATGCTCACTATTCTTAGATTGTTTTCTTTATATATGGAGTTGGGTGGGGTGGGTAATTTAACGCACAGTGTTAATAATAGCCATAATTAATGGCACAATCAAACTGACTGTAAAACAAATATTACATGTTTATAGAATTTTATAGGGGTCCAACTTTATAGGATTATAGAATAAACATATACAAATATCATTTGCATTTTGGATGCTCCTTTAAAAGAGGACTGTTACTTTAAGAATATGGTAGAGATTGTGTGATATTTCTCAGAATTTTTGAGATGAGGCTTGATAATTAGTATTATTCGGACTATTGTCCTCATCTTCATTGTTATCTGTATAATGTTTCAGTCGATGCGCCCTCCAGCCTTCTTCTGGTATTTCTTGTCGACTTGAAAACCTTCTTGTCATAATCGGGAGCCATCATGGACCTTTGAACCTAACCTTTATTCAGTCCACGGGGGTATCCCGTTTTCAATTACGACAAGAAGGTTCCCGAGTTTGAAAAGGTTTCCGAGTCCGAAAAAGTTTCCAAGTCCAACAAAAAATACCTGAAGAAGGTCAGAGAGCACATCAGCGAAACATTGTACAGATAACAATGAAGATGAGGACAATAGTCCGAATAATTTAAATAATAATAATTGAATCCGTTTTCATGTTTGACATCCTAGCAAATGTCTTTAATATGAGAAAACTCTATAAAGGTCAAAAGTAAAGTAAAGTCGTCAGGGTGGCCTAAAGACGGTATCAGCCGACAACGAGGGAGTCTATACCCTTTTTACTAGTGCTAGACCAAGGAGATTGTTTTGGCATCTGAGGTGGGGTGCCACATACCATCAGCTCCTTACTTTACCAGACAGATCCCTGTGCTATTCATTTGCCGAGGCGAGGGCCGGAATCTAACCATGAACCACGAGGTTCTCAGCCAGACACTATACGACTGAGTTAAGCCGGCCCTTCAATTGAATAGAGCTCCAAAAGGTGGAAAACATTGTTTTTCGTAATATATATATATATTTGGTCATGAGATCCAGATAAATCCTATTCTAAAAAAAATTTTTTAAATTGGAGGGGGGGTTTCTTTCTGCTACATTTGCACCAAAGTTGGAAGAAAACAGTTGCTTAGATATTTACTTATTGTAGATGAAACCCTCCATGAAAGAATCCTTAATTTTCGGTTATTTCCTATAACCCAACATAAACTCTTGACTGATAAATTATTTATTTTCCCATTAAACTAACCCTAAACCTGTCTCCTTTTTTCCTAGTAGATCAATAAATAAATAATTTATCAGTCAAGAGTGATTCTTCCCTTTGTTTATGTTGGAGTTATAGGAAATAACCTTAATTTTTGTGTATATCCTACAAAACAACAACTGTACTGCCATTTACCTCCTATGTTGCAGACTATCCAAGTAAGATGAGCAAGACCAGCTAGAGGACAAACTCGTAAGCAACATTCTCTATGGACTTCTACACATGGACACACCAGTGTTGGCCGATTAGCAGAAACTTGCATTGAACAGTTCTATGGACACTGGGTGCTGTTTAGAGGACTTGGCAATAATCATGGATGATAGGGACAGATGGTGAGAGAGTTAAGGTTTGGTTTGTTTTACGGCATATCAACCTCGGTGGGTCATTTAATGCCGACAAAGTTGTGAAATAAATTCATTCTTAATGCATAATACAATTTTGTTTATAAACTCATGTTTTTCTATTTAAGCCATAGTTGGGACCCTAACAGGTACTACCTCTCCGTGTCAAAGTGGACCAGGGAGCAATGGTGATGAAGGGGTGCTCCACATTCCCCAAACCTCCAAAACTGGAAGCTAACCATCAGATAGAGTTTAACGTCATTCCCAGGACATGTAGACCCTCAGCCACCGCCTTCTAGCACCCATATGATAAAAAGGGATTGGGGCTGGCCATAAGGGGAGAGATAAGGGAATCCTTGATGTTGTCAAGCCATGTTCATGAAATAAAAAAAAAGAAGATAAATCTGACGGTATGTAAATATATACAATATGAAAAAACAAGATATTCAGAGGACGATAGCTGAAGTATTAGCCAAGGTTAAACTTTTTTTTTTTCTTAATTGTCAAAAATCAAGGCATTGTCAGTACAATGTATCTTTTGAATGATATTCAATTTAAATATGTAAAGAAAAGATACATCATATATGTACAATGCCCTGATGATGATTTAATATATATATATAAAAAAAAGAAAAGAAAAAGAAAAAGTTTAATGTTGGCTAATACTTCAACTACAATAAAATCAACCATCTGACTTGTTTTTTTTTTTTCATTTTATGATTAATAAAGTCGAAACAGTCTGTACGGTATTATATATACACTAAGTTCATCGATAAATTTGACCAGTGTAAGAAACAACCCAGATAACTCACTTTGTAAAATAAAAAATTTACAAACCGATATACAGGGAAAACAATTTTAAAGAAAGAAAAGACCAACGCACCCGAACTTTCTGAAAATAATCATCAGTATCAGATGCAGTGGCCAAAAAAACATATGTAGACATAAAAAGGCTCCTGAGCAATTAAAAAATAATTATAACAGAACCCCTTTTATGAATTTAAAACTTTTTATGCTAATTTTACCCACGCCCATAATAAAAGACGTTTTTAACAACCCCTTCAGTCAGAATTAATCCTGAAGAACCATTCGGGTGAAACCTAGGTAGATAGTGTCTGACTCATTTAGGTTATATATATAGCAAATATATGCATAAGTATTTAAGTTTATGTAATAAAATATTAGATTAAATCAGAAAGGCTAATGAAACTCCGAAACAGAGGGGGTATAATCGGAAATAGAACAACCGAAACTTACTCTTTCATCACTTCCATTTTTCAATGCTAAATTTTCCTAATTTAACTATTTAGTTAAAATAGGAAGTAAAGAATAAAATTACTGTTATTCTTCTTGTTAATGAATTTCTTTTAGGATTTATTGAAGAGATTTTACTCATATTCATTAAGATAAAACCAAACAATTAGAAATCATAATACCAAGCACATTTTTTTAAATCAGTTTTTTAAATATCAATATGCAAATTAGCTTTACGTTTACTCTGAAAACTGGTATTTTGTTGTATATATAAATACTTGCATGTTATTAGTATTTAGGTAAGGCCAACAGTATTAATAATGTCAAACAGTTTTATTATTAATTGAGGTTTAAATAGAAATAGAATCATGGAGAATGTGCTGTAAATAACTAAGGAAATTGTGACTTGAGTAGTAATATAGTTTCGGTTACAGACAGAAAAACACACAATCTGTCTGATGGCCTTATCTCCCTGTGATCTATCTAAACAAATCCTGAGCTACCAATTCAATATGTCTTTATGGACTCATTATATTGTTTAAAAAAAAAAAGAAAAAAAAAAAAAAGTGCCTTTGATATTTAGAAATGAAAATTATCAATCAGAGAAAGAACACATCAATTTCATATTAAATAAAATATTTAAGCAGAGATCCTATTGATACTAATTAGGCAACAGGAGAAATAACTTTGGTATTTGAGGGGGATTGAAACCCCCCCCAAAAAAAAAAACCCAAACAAAACCAATAAATAACCAATACATTTATCCTTTCGACATAAGGGCAATAAATTGACAATAAATAAATAAACAAAATGTCACTGTTCATCATCTGCATGAATGAGAAGCAGGATGTGGTGGTGGTGGGGGTGCCTCAAGAGATATGAAAATGTTAAATATTTCATTGTTCGGTCAAATGGAAAAAAAAACACTATCAACCTGCAACTTTATAAAAACAAAAAACAAATCTCTATAAATGGTTTAACTTTTATGTGTTTGTTCTCGTCCATTTAAAACTTGTTTAAAAAAAAAAAAAAAAAAAAAAAAAAAAAAATTTTAATTCTATGAATACAAGGAAATTTCAAAATTAATTTTGACACTTTCTCTGATCTTTTTAAATGAGGCTTGATAATTTGTGTTATTGTCCTCATCTTTATTGTTATCTGCACAATGTTTCAGCTGATGTGCCCTCTTGAGCCCAACAAGAAATACCTGAAGAAGACCGGAAGTCACATTGACAAAAAAAATTTGCACATAACAATAAAGATGAGGATAATAATACAAATTAACTTAGACAGTTTTTATATTTATTCTGAAGAATCAAAAGTTAAGCTTATAATACGAGTGTCATTCAATAAATAAAAGTAATTAAAAAAAAAAAAAATGTTTGTTTTTGTTGGCTAAATAGTGCAGACCCAGTGAAATTTACAGAAGAAAGTGTTATGTGTATGGAGAACCACTGTTCTAGACAATAAGAAATATTTAGAAATGGACTCAACATGGTTTTGTCACTACAAGCCAGAGTAAAAAAAAGACAGTCCTTGGAGTGGAAAACACACTGAATCTCAAGTAAAGAAAAAGTTCCAGGTGTAGCAGTCAGTAAAGAAGGTCATACTGACAGTCTTCAAAGACATGAAAAGACTGATCATCGACTTCCTTGAAAAAAGGTGCAACTAAACAGTTTCCTATTGCCAACTCCTTGCGCAAAATTCACCTTATTTATTGAATAACCCTTGTATAGGATTTGGTTTAGCCAACTTTATAGATACAAAGTGATGGTTCAGTTTAGTATAATGGTAATATTGGGATTAAAATCTCTTGCAATCTCCCCCCTGACCCCTCCCAAAAAAAAATGAAATAAGTTCAAATGAGTTTTTGAATTTTTAAAAACCAATATGCTGAGGCAAAAAAAAAAAAAAAAGGTCTGGAGCTCCCATTTGGTGGACATAGATTGAGATATCCTTGTTTGGTTTGTTTTATGACATATCAACCTCAGTGGGTCATTTAATGCCGATAAAGTTTTGAAAGAAATTCATTCTTAATGGATACACAATTTTTTTTATAAATACATTTTCCTATTTAACCCATAGATAGGACCCTAACAGATACTACCACTCCGGGTCAGAGTGGAACAGGGAGCAATGGTGATGAAGGGGTGTTGAGACATCCTGGAGTTATTTAATGATGAATAAGATAATGATAATAATGATATATTTTTCAGCTAGTATATTAGGTCTGAGACCTGTCAGTTTTCCTTATATTTAAAACATTCATCTTATTTCCACTGAATATTTATATTCTTTTCCACGATTCATCCAACTTTGCCTTAAAAGAGTTCAGAGATGGGGCATTCATTACTTATGATGGTAGTTTATTCCATGAATCTACTACCCTCTTACTAAAATAATTTTGCTTTACATTTGTTTTGCAACATTTTTTTTTAAAAGATTTAATCTATGATCCCCAGTATTGATTTTTTTAGCAACATTCAAGAGATTAAAATTTGTTGAATAAAATCCATAATGCATAAAAATGATGAAAATTACAATAAAATAAATAGCAAGGTAATAAGAATGGTTTGATTATATTTGAATTTTTACAAAAATATGATTTCTGGAGAAAAAACATTTTATACAAGAAAAAAAAAAAAAAAAAAAAAAAAAAAATCAGGGATGGGGAAAAAATGTTAAAACTGAAAACAAGATATTATAAAAAAAAACAAAAATGGACATTGTTAAAAATTGGTGACATGAAAATATTAATTAGAGACAATGTTAGCACGATTGAAAAACAAAAAAAAAATACAAAAGAAAAAAAAACAGCAAACATTTCAGTAAATGGAGGGAAAATCTTTCCATGCTAATTAATAGGGACTGTAGTGGAGAAGGGGGAGAGAGAGAGGGAGGGACTAACTAAAAAAATAAATAAATAATGGTTAGTCTATAAAAGGCAAGCAAAAGTTGTTAAAAAGACAATTTTTTTTTATCTGGAGAAAAAAAAAAGACAAATTTATTCAATACAAATGTTAAAAATAATATAAATCCATGAATTCCATAAGCTAAAATTTATCTACTGGTTATTAGAATAAGGAAGAAAAATATTAATCTCCAATAAAAATTTACCCATAAAAAAAAAAAAAAATCACATGTATTAGAATAAAAATAGTAAGCATTTCAAAAGTTAACTCTTTGCCTACCAATCCCCCCATGGCTGTACCAAATTTTCTTGGTATTTTTTTTACCTGTATGATGAGATATTTCAAAGTTCACTATCTATTCATCTCAGAACTCATTCTATTCAAATAAAGTCATTATTGTAATCAGAGTCCTTCTTCTCAATTATAATGAACTAACCATCAGCAGCTTACAGCAGGATCACAATGGTGGGACAGCCACTGTAAGCGGCTTAAAGTAAGCAAAGAGTTTTAAAAAAAAAAAAATTTTTTAAAGTTTTTATTAACCAATTAAAATTTTAAAATATGATTCTTCCTTTGATTTTAATCAAAACTAGGAAAAAAAAAAAAAAAAAAAAAAAACATGCAAGAGATGCAATAAGATAACTTAAATAAAGGGGAAGACTTGGGACAAATTAAAAAAAAAAAAAAAAAAAAAAAAAAGCACCAAGCCTTTCTGGAATACTCCGCTGGCTTTTACAAGTATTTAAAAAAAAAAAATCATTCTTTGATGGGGGGTGGAAGGGGAACAAGACGGGACAGGAAACTGAGCCATGGACAGATATTCAAAAGATTTTAGTCCCCACCCTAGTCACTTATGATAATACGATGAAAACCCTAGACACCAATTTTATAGTTATTACTCACCGCACATATATGAACTTTGTCCTGATTGAGAGAATGGGCCCGAGCCAGCTCCTAAGTAACCACCGCTCGTTAAGTAACTGGGGTTTGCCATCTGACTATTGGTCGTCTTCAATTTCACTGCTGAATCAAGAAAAAAGATCTCACCCAATCTCCCCATGGCCAGCATTCAAAATGGTCAAGCATTTAACGGTCAGTTAGTTTACTGAACACCTATCCAGTTCATCATACGGACTGGAGAGGGTCCAATAATTACATAAGATACAGAATTGTAAGGTTTGTCAGTGATAATCATTAAGACAAACCAGTGTACAAAATGGATAAAGTATATGGATAAAAATAAAAGATAGAAGCAAAAAAACAAAAAAAATAGATATATATAAAAAACAAAGTACTTATAAATATATACCAGTCAGTTGTTTAGATTTAAAAATAGCTAATAACTCCTATATATATATTTCAAGATTAAAAACTTAAATATTGAAAAAAATTGTTATTTAATGCCAAAGCCATCCTTGTAGAAAAATAGTTATACTATATAGCTGGGAGAGGAGGGGATTCCTACCTTTCCCAAAGGTAGCGGTCTTAAAGTGAATGTAATAGTGCGACTGGAGTTCAAACTTGCTTAAACCAATTTTACAGTGCAGTACAGCACATTATCCGCTACACCAGTGGTTCTCAACTGGGGACTATTAACATTTTTTGAGACCCGGGCAAGCAAAATATATTTAACTATAAAAATACAATGGGATTTTAAAACATTGGATGGCTATGGGAGGGTCCACCAGAGTAAAATAGAATTAAAAGGGGTCCATAGGTAAAAATAAAAAGGTTGAGAACCATTGTGCTACACCATGGAGACTCCCCTTATTTTTCTGAGTAAGCAAGTTAAATGCCCTCACTGATTAAAGAACTATGGCAGGTAACAAAAATAGCTGGCCTGGGGTTCCTTAGCTCTGGTACACTCCCAATCTCACAAAATTTAGCAACCAAATGCAATATTATTGGTAAGTGTAAACTGAGGAGATTTTAATTAATTGTCTGTCTAACTGAAACTATATCATTACTGATGTTACGATTCCCTTAATTATTTAAGTTGTATTCTCATTGATTATGAGATGTTAATTAGCATCTTATTTATCAAAGATGATTGCTATTAAAGTCTAGCAGAGTTAGATTTACCTCAAAACTGCCCATATTATTAATGTATTTAAAATCCTGAAATATGTGTTATATATCTATAAGAAATAAAGATATACATAGTAAATGGTGGGAATAATTTGCATAATGATTTAAACAAAACTGGGTTTAATAAATAATTATACCTTTCCCAAGGATATTAGTCAAAAAGTGAATGTAATAACAATTTTATTATTAAATGCAAACCAACTATCGAATCTGTTTTAAAATATTTTTAAAAATATATCTAAAAAGTGAAAAATCATTTTCAGATTTAGAAAAAAAAAAAAAAAAAAAAAAGATAATCCTTGATTTTTTCACAGGAGAAAGTAAGATTATTATACATGAATATACTCTGATTAGAGAATAACCAGTTCGATCCTCGTTGGATGCCCACACCTTATCTTTGGTGAACAGGTTGGGCAAATACCTATTCTGACTAGTATCTTTATCTTAGTTATTATAGCCACAGCATTTTGGCCATAGTACTCTACAGCCTTCTTTAGATGTATTTCATCGTTCATACCTTTCTATGAATTGCAAATAACTGAACTTGTTATTCAATTCACAGAGGTAGAGAGTTTTTTTATTTCCACTGTCAATGTTTAGAGAAAATCTCATATCAGTTAATCCTATGGAGGCATGTGGTGTAATGGTTAGAGTCATAGGAAATAGATTCATCAACGCGGGTTCAAATCCTGGATGAGGCTGTTTGCATTTCACATAATGCTAATACCCTTGGGAAAGGTATGAATCCACCTGCTCTCCTTCCAGCTACGGATAAATAGTAGGGCAGACTGGGCTCTTTAATCTCGGTTAGGCAATCAGTCTAGGAGAAGGAAAACTCAATTCAAACCTGTTAAGCTACACTTAATAACCTGACCTTGTGTCACATCCTGCTTGTGCAGAGGAGTTGGTAAATATATATATATCTGTTAATCCTTCCTAATCTTGTATTGGTTAGGTCTAGTGGATAAAATCCTTGACTAGATCCCAGCTTTTAAAAAATTGAAATGAAAATGACCCTAGTGTTGTTTTAGTTAAATCACTACAGTGACCTTTAAACTACAAAATCAAATTAACTTCAATTACTAAAAATTAGTTAATTATAAATCTGAATTATCTGCTGGTATATTACAAATTTAAAACTTAATAATATCTGATAATAAATAAATGAAATAAAACCTATTTTATTGTTTTCAAAAATTCTTAAAAAAATTTTAATGGAAAAAAAAAAAAAAAAGGTGTGAAGAAATGCATGCTGGGAAAAGCATGCAAGGGCAGTGGATTAAAAAAAAAATATCACAAATCAAATAGAAGCAAGTTAAAGTCATTCAAAGTGGATGACAGCAGCAGCAGCAGCAAATTTAAAAGACTAGCTGAACACCTGACCTATCGGCTGGATTTTAAGCTAAGGAGCACCAGGTTTCTAAGTTGGTAAATGTCTTTGAGAGGTTAATGTTTATAGTCCATCTGTTGATCTGTTGCTAATTTTACAGAGATTAAGTTTACTAATGCAAATTAAGCAGACATCACCCACCAACCCTACCCACTTTGTGAGAAGCCAGCAGAGAATAATCAACTTCTGACAAAATTTACCTCAAAACTTAAGAAAATTAAAAAAAAATTCAAACTTGTTTCCCCCCATTCTAAAAAGTTGCATTTCTAAACATAATTTTTATATGAAAAAGGATAGAGAAATATCCTGTACAGTATCCCCCCACACCGTGAATCCCCAAAATCCGTGAATTATTGATGCAGTTTTAAAACGCCTATGTATGATATTAGATACACTAAAATATGCTTCCCAAACACATTCTAAAGACAGTCTTACTCATTAATACTGTAATAATGTAGTAATATGTAGTATCATCTCTCTTTTCTAATTTTTTATTTTATATTAACCGACATTGTTATTTCAAAATTATTTACCAGTTAGGGTGAATGTGAGCATTTTTCTGCTAAAAATGGCCTACGAAATTGACGAAATTATGAAAAAATAAAAATTTGAGAGCAAAATCTGTGAGTATGAGGGGCCGCGAATGGTGAACTGCGAATGGATGAGGGTATACTGTACTAAAATTAAAATATCAGTCTATTCAATCAAATAATACTTTTTTAATTTAATATTTTTGTATGTTACTATGATACTGCAAAAAGTGGCCTGTCATGGTAAGTACACAATGTTTAAACACTTTGAGAGAACAAATCAATTACCCAATCCAATTGCTAAAACTAAATTATAATACTTTGAAGTCTGTGTTTGTGCTCACCCCTAACATTACAATTTCTCAAGGGAGGTAACCATTAAATGCTAATTTACTTCCTCTTATTTATTTGCAATTAATTATATCGAAAGTTTTCTAAATAGGATACAACTTGACAAGGAGATTAATGGCAAAGTAAGTATTATATAGATAATGACATTTTTATTGTCTAATGACAAATAGAGAGAACATGGTCTTACATTCCTGTAAAATTCATTATTAAATTGAAATTAAGAGGCCAGACAAAAAAGATGTTGTCTAGTGATGTTAATATAAAAACGATTGTCCTGTAAATAAATAACTAATAGTGACTGTATATATTCAGATAAGTCAAACTAAAAATTAAAATTAAAAAAAAAAACTGGTGCAACCTGTTCATTCGACAAATCTAAAACAGCACTACTTTAATTTTATTTATTGTTAAGTTGCAACGATCAGCAATTGCAATGATGACAATATTAACTGTGAACAAATGAAAGAATGTTTGAAAATGATAACTGTGACTTTAGAATTTAGGATTCAGCCCTGATAAAATTAATTAACTATGCTTATGTCTAAATGATTAAACATTTTTTCTAAAGTCTTCTATACTGATTGGAACTTTTGAGTAGATAATTATTGATTTTTTTTTATTAGTTGAGAGTGACTTTTTTTTTTTTTTTTTTTTTTTTACCCAGGCTCATTTACAATTATAGTACTAAGAAATGCAATCCTTATTTCTATGTTTGCATTATGCATCACAGTCTATGACAAAGTGTTCAAGATCTAATATTTGTAAGCAAAATCTTGAAACAAAAGTGAATATTTAATAAGTTTTATGTTAGAATAGGTTGTGCAACTAGTCAGATTATAATGTGACCTATCTGCGAGTCCGCCACAAATACCCACTTTGACAATTACAAAATAGGAGTGCAACCTATCTGTGAGTATATATGGTACATAGATGTTTAACAAATGAAAATAATGTTTGTAAGTGATGCCAGTGAAGAAATTTTAGGATTAAATAACTTAGATTTATGCCCAAATGAATAAAGTCTTCTATACTGTTTATAACTGTTGAGTAGATAATTATTGAGTTTTTTATTTTATTTTAAAATTTTTTTACCCAGGCTCATTTATGATTATAGTATTAAGAAATGCAATCCTTATTTCTATATGTTTGCATTATGCATTACAGTCTATAACAAAGTGTTCTAGATCTAATATTTGTAAGCAAAATCTTGAAACAAAGGTGAATATTTAATAAGTTTTTATCTTAGAATAGGTTGCATAACTAGCCAGATTATAATGTGACCTATCTGTGGGTCAACTGCAAACACCCACTTTGACAACCACAAATTAGGAGTGCAACCTTTTCACTGGTGTGACCTATCTGTGAGTTGTATACAGTAGACCAATACAACCAGATTGCTAATAAACCACTATTTGACCAGTAGCCCACATAAAAAATGACAACTGCCACATTTTAATCAGAAGATAGCCAAATCTCCAGTTGAAATTTTTGTACTGCATGACCAGGTGTATGCAGAGGACTCAACAGGATAGTTTCTCTCCTGAAGATTTGTCCACACGTGACATCTAAAAAAATATATTATGAGTTGCAATAAGTGTCAAATTCTCATGAATTTTACAGGTGTCTAGTCAAACTGTTAAAAAGATTTGCACAACTTGTTGTATAAGTGGCAGGTATTCTTTTCAGGTCCACATTCAGATAGAAAACTCTTAAACACTTTTTTGTTTAACTCTTAACATCCTATACCGCCTCATTCCACCTGCCTAAAAGTCACATTCATTTTCTTAATCTACCCCAAATAATAGCCTTTGTTTTAATGTAATATTAAACATATTTAGAAGTCTCTGATTTAAGGGAAATAACAGGTAACTTTAAATGAAAAGGCCATTTTTAGTCATTTTTTGATAAATGGTTATAGGAATTGGGCTCTGGACTTAGAAAATTATCAACAGGATGTTAAGAGAAAACAAAATTTCATTCACTACCAGGGGTCTGTATGATCCACTCTTGAGAAGACCCTTTCCTAGACAGACCTATGGATTCCTATTTATAAAATCTATTCTGATGGCATTGTATAAAATCCACAACTCCATGAAGGATACAATAATTTGCTAGGATGTAGTGGGATGGAGAGTGTAGGCCAGTGATTCTTAACGTGGTCCAGCTGGACCATCTGTGGTCCACAGAACATTTCTAGTGGTCCACAGAGAGTTTGAAGCCACGAAAATGTTTTAGCCATTTCACAAAAATTTAACTAATTTAGTGCTTCTTATAATGACCCTCCCCAGTTGAAAATCTATTTAAGCGCACGTCGATGATCGGTGGAAAATGAATTGTCTTGTCTTACTTTAAGTAGGATTGGTCCATGGGAATTTTTTGAATAAAAAATGGTCCATAAGCCAAAAAAGGTTGAGAAGCACTGGTGTAGGCCATGTCAGTATTGATATCACATAGGACTGAGCCAATAGTCAAAAGAGAAATTATTAGCAGGTGTGTTCAGGTCAGTTTGTATTCAATCTATAATTGCTGTCAGTATATTTCTTAAGTCTTTCTGCTGCTACTGTAGTACATTACGGTCAATGATTAGTGGACGTTGGGTAGTTAAAACAATCAACTAAAAATCACTGCACAATTACAAATTCAACAACATATCAATTATGTTGCAAAGAAGAAAAGAAAAGGAATAAAAAATAAAAAAAACAAAAACAAAAAAGTTAACTAAACTTTTCAATGACTACAACTTATAGCCAAGCAGTTACCAACGATTCGGTGCCAAAAGTCCTCAGAATTCCAAGAAAACTCAAAGTTACTTAAAATGAGTTTAGTTCATGTTCTTTCTTAACATAAGACTCATTGCAAAAGCCTTAAGTCTATAAATATCTACATGCCCTACAATTCTTTTTTATGAAAAAAAAAAAAAAAAAAAAAAAAAATAATAATAGGATTTTATAATCAAAATAGATATCATTAGGTATTATTTATTACTGAACTCTATAGCATTGAAATCTTGAAACAAAAATAAAATTGCCATATAGCAAACATAATATATAGTTTGCTATATTTATAAATAAAGAGTGCTCAATATTGGTGAGAGAGCATATGTAAATCTAAGTTTGAATAGATGGTCTGATTATCATATAGACAAGAAACTGGCAGTCACCAAGCACTGTCTATGGTATTCAAACTATATATACATACACATTATATATATATATTAATTTTGAATATATATATATATAATGTATGTATGGGGGTAATAGGGGAAGCTACATATAATTGGTCAGAGTTTAAATGCTGTAGAGTTTGGTAATAAGCAATACCCAATAAAATCCATTTAAATTATACAATGCTCCACTAGAAATAATCAATTCCTAGTATTTTTGGTTAAGAAGAAAATTTTATTTTTTATAAACAAAGTATTGAATTGTTCTCTGAATTTTTGAGATGGGGCTTGATAATATGTATTATCTGGATTATTTGGATGATCGTCCTCATCTTTATTGTTACCTGCACAAAGTTTTGGCTGATGTGCTCTCCGGCCTTCTTCAGGTATTTCTTGTCAAACTCAGAGTTTGAGAATTCCAACAAGAAATAGCTGAAGAAGACCGGAGGACACATTAGCTGAAATGTTGTGCAGATAACAATAAAGATGAGACTTTCTTGTTCTTTGTTGTTACTACTGGTTACGATTTTTGTGGCTGCAAGTGAGAGCACTTCACAGTGGAGATCCCTTGTGTTCCTTAGTGTTAGGTAGAATCCTTTGGTTGTTCCTTAGTGAAGAATCATTGTGTGAAACAGAGTCCTTGGTTGTTCTTTGGTGTTAAGCAGAATCCTTGTGTTAAGCTGAGTCCTTGGTTGCTGATCCGTTCGTCAGTGTCGAATACGTGCAAATGAATGGCTTTTAAGATTGGCGATTAAGTAGTCAACTAACCATGTATTTGAGTGTGTTGATTGGCTGGCTTTAATCTACGTGCCCAAACAGAGTCTATAAGTTTAAGTGGTGAGCCACAGCACACCTTATGTGTCAAAATAATTCAACACTACCTGAATCAGAGTGTAGTATCTGTCTATTCCAGCTGTTGTTTAAATTTGTAAATTTTAAAGAGAAACGTTTATTCAAGAGTCTAATACACGGCTTTGAAACCAATGGTAACAGACACCCTTTAATTATATAGTTAACTATAACAAAAAGGAAAAAAAAAAAAAAAAAAAAAAAATTTGTGTTATAGTTAACTATACAATTAAAGGATGTCTGTTACCATTGGTTTCAAAGCTGTGTATTAGATGCTTATCCTCTAATTAAAGATTATTTCATTTAAATATTCTACACAATCTACCAAAAACTATCTAAAGGTTGATAAGTAACCATTGATGACAAATTCAACCGGTTGAAGAATTCAAATCGGATGATCAATGCAAAGGAAAACTGACAATATCAAATTGGTTCTTTACAAGAGAATGAAGCTCATTTTACTCGTCGTCAACAACAATTATGGATGTTGGCATTCGTTGGTAACAACTTGTTTACAAGCTTCTACTAGGGCTAAAAAAAATGCTCAATTGGAGAAATTTGCAAAAACCAACAAAAAAAAAAAAAAAAAAAAAAAAAAAAGAGAAATGAAGCAGGCCACTTACTATCAGATACAGGATATGGCGATTGCAACATCTGATAAGGATTGGGTCCTGGCTGGGGGTAGTAGCTGGGATTCTGGAACCCCAGCTGACTGGGGTACGTCTGCATGGTGTTGGTTTGGGATGCTGGAGCAGCAGCCAGGATATGAGAGTAGGAACTGAAAGAGAAAGAGATAAGGGAATAAAAAAAAAAAACAACCAAAGATTAAAAGAATGCAAGGTGAATTGATGCAAATACATGTGTTCTTGGGTGCTCTATCAAAAGACAACCATATTCAAATATACACATACATCTTATTATAATAACTGTAACAGAAACCACATCACTGCTTATGTCTCAATACCCTCAGGAATTGTGTAAGTATTTATCAATGAGTATTTAGTTTATAGTTACAATCATTAATACATATAATAAATCTTATTTATCAACGTCATGAGTATGATGTGACACTAGGTTCCAAGTATGGGGCATCTAGCAAGTAGTAATAGATCTACGAGACTAGCTTACTAACCATTACACCATGATGGGCACACCCTGCTCACATCTTATTATGATGGAGATTCAGTGTGTCTATCTGTAACCGAAAATTATGTCACTGTTTACGCCAGAATACCTTGAAGAACTGTAAGTTTATCAATGAGTATTTATTTATAGTTAAAATCATTAATACATAGAATAAATCTTATCTATTAACAATGTCTCTATGAAAATCTGAGTTAGATTTGCCTCAAAACAGCCCATGTTATTAATGCATTTAAAATCCTGCAATGTGTGTTATATACCACTAAGAAATAAAGGTTTACATAATATATGGTGTGGTTAATTTGCATTCTGGTTTTAACAAAACCGGGTTTAATAAATAATTATTTGGTATTATTGATCTAATATTATTGTTTTATTCTCCAATGTAATAAAATCAATCCTATGAGTTATTCTATATAGAAACCAATAATCAAAAGAAGTAATCTTTTTATATGCATTCTTATTTAATTTTGTTAGTTTTTCTGATGTATTTTATTATATTAAAACTTAAATACTTATGCCGGAGGGTGCATATTCTTGCTAGTACATATGAATAGACATACAAGTGTGCATCAATAAATCCTGGTGCACACTGATTAGTTGATCTTGAATTTTCTCTGTATAACGTTTGATATATGGGATTAATATTCCTCACTGGATGAAGAGCACTGACAAGTCAACCCGTCTAGGGTTATTTTATGCCTAGTGGGTTAGAGAATTGCATTCATTGTACATTATATTTACACTTTTTTGTGGGGTTGTTTCTTAATAGTTTCTAGTATTCCAATCTAATACTAATAATTATGTTTTCAAGTAGTTATTTCTATCTAATAAGACTTTGTTTGAACACAGTTATATGGTTTCAAGTAACCAATAATAATCTTTAGTAAACAATTATAACTTCAAGTAACAATTATTAATACAGATAATTTACACACTGTTATATGACATCAAGTATTGAATATAAATGATTTTAAACATATTTGACCCATAGATAGTACCCTAACAGGTACTACCACTCCAAGTCAGAGTAGATCATGGAATAATGGCAATGAAGGAATACTCCACACTCCAGGACTGGAACCTCGTTATCAGATGCAGTTTAGTGTCATACTTAGGACACTCCCTTTTTTGTTGAGGGGGGAGGGTCTTACTCCTCTGCAGAGGATACTGTCAGTATATTCTAAGCCCCACAGGCACACACCCACATACATAATACACATGCACACATACATAGACATGCACATATACACACTCCCATGTAAAACACACACACACACACACACACATAAAACATATGCACACACACTCCCATGTAAAACATGCACACACAAAAAACATACACACACACACACGTAAAACATATGCGCACACACACACACCCATGTAAAACATATGCATATACACACACACACATGTAAAACATGCACACACACAAATAAATAAACATATACATACACACACACACACATAAATAAAACATATATAAAACATAACACACACACACACACACACACATAAACACACACACACACACACACACACACACACACAAATAAAACATATATACACACACACACACACACAAATAAACATATACACACACACACAAATAAAACATATATACACACACACAAATAAACATAACATAAAACACACACACACACAAATAAAACATATACACACACACACAATAAAAACATATATACACACACAAATAAAACATATATACACACCACACACACAATAAAACATATATACCACACACACACAAATATAACACACACACACACACATACACACATAAAACATATATACCACACACAATAAACATATATACACACACACACACACAAATATATATACACACACACACACAAATAAAAACATATATAACACACACACACAATAAAACATATATACACACACACACACACAAATAAAAACATATATACACACACACACACACAAATAAAAATATATACACACACACACACACAAATAAAACATATATACACACACACACAACACACACACACACACACACACACACACACAAATAAAACATATATACACACACACACACACACACACACACACATAAAACATATATACACACACACACACACACACACACACACACACACACAAATATATATACACACACACACACAAATAAAACATATATACACACACACACACAAATAAAACACACACACACACACAAATAAAACATATATACACACACACACATAAATAAAACATATACACACACACACACACAACATAAATAAAACATATGCATACGCATACATAAATAAAACACACGCACACGCATACATAAATAAAACACACGCATACATAAATAAAACATATGCACACGCACACAAAATACACACACGCACACAAAACATATGCACACGCACACAAAACATACACACACACACTCCCACGTAAAACATATGCGCACTTATACACAAGTAGTGATGGATGTAACATGTTGAATTTGTCGTGCTTGATACAATTATTTGCCCAGTTACATTGTACACAACACTTAAAAAAGAAAATCAACTTTTGAAGATTATCAGTGAATTAAAAACAATTCACTGAATGTAAAAGTTTCTTTACTTAATTAAGATTTAATCCTCCTCGAAATCAAAGTGCTTTGTAGAGCGCCAATTATACAAACCACCCACCTACAACTTGACTCCTTGTAAAATAAACAACCATTGATAGGTACAAGAAAAATTAAGTGCATAAGTAACAGTAAAAAGGCTTGCATAACAAAGTGGTTCTCAAACTTTAACGGCCGCGCTGACGGTGCACTAACAAATATAAGCTGACTTTGTTAACTTACCTGGCAATAGGACGTTGTTGCACTAAAATATGAATATACGTTGATATATACTAGCAGGACTCGTCGACCAGAGTTTAAATCCTGGACAAGGCTTTTTGCATTTCCCATAGCGCTAATACCCTTAGGAAAGGTATGAATCCAACTACTCTCCCTCCAGGTATGGGTAAATAGTAGGGCAAACTAGGCTCTTTAACATTGGCTAGGTAACCAGACTAGGAGAAGGAAAACTGAATTCAAATCTATTAAACCCCGCATAAGAAATTGACCTTGTGTTACATCCTGCTTATGCGGAGGGGTTGGTATATATATATATATATATATACACACTAGCAGGACCTGTGGATATACCACAGTATGATAATTGAATTATTACAACATTAGATATGTTTACTTAAGAGCTATTGTCAAATAGTTCAATATGTGAAAAGTATAATAATAATAATAATAATAATCTTGATTTAACTATCTTTCTCACTTTTTTCTTTCTTTCCTTTTCATGATGTTCGATTGAAACAGATTAGCGTTATTGTTTTCACATTCTCACCCCCTCTATCTTACTCCTACTCTTTCTTCCTTATATTTTTTCTGTGTAGCATGTCCTTTCTTTATAATAAAAACGGAATAGTCCATTATTTAGCTGAGGTGATGACACTCATAAGAAATAAGAATTCGCCGGATAAGCAACACCAAATAATCAGTATTTACAGTTTTGCATTTCATCTTGGGCGATTTGGACAGTCTCATTTTTAACCAGAGAGTGTTGCAAAATGATAATGGATGGAAGATTTAGGAACACTAGTATTAATATATAGATCATATGTATTTATCAACCCCTTTACATGAGTAGGATGTGACACAAGGTCAATTTTTTAAGCAGAGTTTAACAGGTTTGAATTTTACTTCTCCTAGACTGGTTGCCATACCAAGGTTAAAGAGCCCAGACTACCCTGCTATTTATCCATAGCTGGATAGAGAATAGTTGCATGTATACCTTTCCCAAAGGTATTAGCATTATGTGAATCAATTTAGTTTCAGGGGGGCATCTACCCCACCCCCAGGCAGCACCTACCCTCTTGCCTAGAAGAGGTAAAAGCTAGGTTTATTGGTCAGTGCCTGAGGCACCACTCCAAGAGAATACCAAAGAATCATAAACAATTTTTCCCCCCCCCACCACTTGAGAGACTTGTTTCATATAAAGGGCACCCCCACATTAAATAGAACTTGTGTCACATTTTGGTCTTATGGGGGGGGGAGATATGCAAGCAATGTAGACAAGTATCTTTTAGATGCATCTAGGATTGGATCAGAAAGATTATTTACCTGTTGAAGTAATTTGAAGGATAATTGGAATTTTGGTATTCTGAAGTTTTGCTGGAGTCACCTAAAAACAAGACAAACATCGGATTATAATACAAAAAAAGAATTGTAACTCTTTGGCCTAAAAAAAGAAAAGAAAAGAAAAGTAAAGAAAATAAAATCCATCAATTGTTGTTCAAATCATTGACAAAGAAACTTAGAATCTCTTTAAGATTAAAACAAGATTGGAGGAGTTGTGGATAACTCAGTGGCAAGAAATGGAACAGGCAACCAGAGTTCAAACCTGGGCAAGGATATTTGTGTTTCAGATAAATGTTTTCTCACCTCTTCATGTCAGTCATGACTAAGTTTCATGTATTTTTATAATGAGAAAAAAGCCTCACATGTGTGCATATATATATATAATATATATATATATATATATATATATATATAAAAAGTCGTCGGGGCGGCCTAAAGTCGGTATCAGTCAGCCTATCCCCTTTTCAATAGCGCTAGACCAAGGAGATTGTTTTTTGGCATCTGAGGTGGAGCGCCACACCTACCATCAGCTCCTTACTTTACCGAGCAGATCCCTGTGCTACTCATATGCTGAGTTGGCGAGGACCAGTATCGAACTAGGAACCTTGTGATTTATATATATATATATATATATATATATAGTGTGCACACACACATATAGAGACACAATATTTCAACTATTAGTCAAAATACAACTGCGTAAAAAACAAATGAGTAGAGTTTTTACTGTTTTATTTTACAGTTGAAATGTGATACTGGTCTGTATTTTAGTGCATAGAGCATTTTATTTTTACCGATTTCAAACACTTTCCTTAGTAAATTTTAATTATAATTGTTTTTGTGTGTGTGTTTCGATTTCTTTGTTTAATTGCATATCAACCTTAGTGGGTTATTTAATGGCAAAGCCATCCTTGTAGAAGAACAGTAGTGGTACTATTTAACCCATAGGTGAGGGGGATAAAGGAGTTTATACCTTTTCCAAGGGTCTTAGTCCAAAAATGAAAGTAATAGCACGACTGCAATTCAAACTCACTAATATGTCGAAGTCACGTGCTTTAGCCATTATGCCAGTGTGACTCCGTGTGTGTGTGCATATATATTATTATATAATTCAGTTGTACCTTGGATACAAATATTGAGATAATGACAATTTTTTAGGCATTATTTTAAACTGGGTCTCAAAGCCACTGTGGCTGTTCTTGAAATGAAACCATATCTGACCATAGTGGCCAAAATTGGTTTAAATGTTTTAAGGGTGGTGATTTGTGCTTTGAAATAAAAGCCCAGAAGTGGACAACCACCTGTTATCAAAAATGTTTAAAATGCAAAGCAGAGAGGAACATCAAAAAGATCCAGGATAAAGCTCTAACCGCATCAGCGTAGATATGACAATCCCACAGTGTGACAACAAACCAACAAAGTCTGGTGGTATCGTGAGATACTACTGCTGGGATGCTCTGGGTTAGTGGTAATGATGCTTCGGCCCCGAAACCATGCCTGAACCCAGAGTCATCATCTGATGAAGGCTTTGTTGGATGCAATGCTACTGTTTAAACAGCAGTCATTTTATGAAGTTACTGAGTACCAGCAGTTGAAAATTTTCAGAAAAGCTAGGATCATCAAAAGATATATGTAGAGCCTTATTTAATCTTCAATACTCTTTTAATAAAGAGTCCACATTTGCCTTGACCAGGGGAAATGAGTCTTACCATTTTGAGGGGACCTAGCTGGACCTTATTCTGTTCTAGTTTGATTTTAATTTTTTTTTTTTCTTTGTGATATTTTGTGCTGATTTACACTACGAATGTTGAATAGACAGGTATCAGAAACAGGAAACATGAACACATGAAATTTTGAATAAATGTATTAATACATTTACACAAACACTTGTAATAATTGCTGCAAATGATAGTATTGTCGGCTGGAAATGTCAATTCTATAAATATAATGAATACAATTCCACTTAACCGAGTCCTTGAAAAATTTATGGGAAGTTATACTTACGGTGATCCTTTTCCGATCTCTGCTACTCTCTGCTGAATATGGGGAGCGTTGTAATTTATGTCCAACTCCAAGAGATGCCAGTTGTAAATTTTGCTACTAAAGTTTGTGATCCTGTGACTGGTTGGTTTGAAAAGAGGCACGTCGACCAAGGGAGACAACCCACCTACCTTAGATACATTTTTTATAACTTCTGAAATATCTAAAACACTTACCTGAGAAATTTTCCAGATTGTCTCCTGAAGCTGTCGTAGCTGGGTAAGGAGAATCAGAAGAGCCTGTGTCAGTGTTGGGTTCTGTCTTGACTAAAAAGTATATAAAGAAAAAAAAATTTCAGATATATATGTGCGTTCCATATGTAAGTTTCAAAACAGAAATTTTTAGATTTACTAAATTCAGAATAGTAGGGCTGGGTTAGCTCAGTCGGAAGAGCGTTCGGTTAGAAACCACAAGGTTCCTAGTTTGATATCAGGCCCTCGCCAACTCAGCGTATGAGTAGCACAAGGATCTGTGCGGTAAAATAAGGAGCTGATGGTAGGAATGGCGCTCCACCTCAAACGCAAAAACAATCTCCTTGGTCTAACGTTAGTGAAATGGGGATAGACTCCCTTGCTGATTGGCTGATACCGACTTTAGGCAATTCTGTCGACTTAAATTCAGAATGAAACATTGTATCTATTAACAATAAAAGGTGGGTTATTTCAAAATGGATTGTTAGATTATTTCTACGAGGCTAACTCAAAATCTTACTAATTAAAAGTGTTTTTTTTGTTGAGTGGGGGGGTGGGGGTGGATATCAATATTTAAAATGTTTTTAAAATAATCTCGTGAGGGTGTTCTTTCCACGTTTTGTTTAGGATCGCACGCAGCATTCTTGTGCAGCTCCCATCTAGTTTATTCTCTAGTCGCTTCGTTAGGGTCCATGCCGTAATATTTAAATTTCATTTTTTAATTATCTTCCCGAATATAAATCAAACCATTATTTTTGCTCAAAAAGTAAGATCTGGTAAAAGTTAATGTGTACTTATATTTACTTTTTGTAGTCCCCCCCCCACCGGACATATACATACATACATACATACAAAATATATATCAATAAATATATAGACACACACACATACTTATACTCTTAACCAATCCTTACAATCTAGTATATACAAGCCAAACACCTGCAGTACCATTACCATTCTGACACACTCCCTATCTAGAGAGAAGAAAATCCACTACCCACCCCCCAACCACCCCTCCCCCTACTGACGACCTCCTGTTTCACCATTTTGAAAATGTCCATCATTGAAGCAAGAACTATATCCAAGTCCTGAAGAAGGTCTAACAGACTGAAACGTTGCATTGTCGACATCACCACCTACAATAAACATCCATTTTCCATAACATCCTGTGTTTGTCTACCTTTCTCCACATACATACAACTGCCCTTTATATGTGTATAGATGTCTTATGTTAATTGACCCTCAAACACCTAAAAGAACCCCCCCCAAAAAAAAAAAACAACCTTTTATATAACACACCAATTGTGCTGATTGTTTTTAAGATTTTTCTATCATACAAATTGGCAAGTGAGCTAATTAGCGATTGCAAAATCTACTGCATTGAAAGTAAATCAACAAAAATAGATCACGCTTGAAGAAATGTTTTGTCTATAAGTAAAACCTCCTGCAGTTCCAGAGATTTTGTTGATAAAAACGCAACAGACATATTAGGTCAATTCAAGAGTACAATTGACTTAGGTTAAAATGACTTTTTTTTTTTTCAGGGTACTCACTTGCTGTAGGAGTTGGCACTCCAGACATCACCCACGGATCAGTGCTGCTGCCAAAGGTCGCTGTATCTCCAGATGACAGCGCACCAAGGCCACCTAGAAAGAAAGAAAGGAAAATGAACTTTTTAAAAAAATATTGTTTTATTTTTATGATCATTATTAAAAAGCAGTAGAAATATGAATTTAAAAGGAATAAAAAAAAAAGAATAATTAACAATGCTTCTTCTAAGAAATTATTAAAGTATTACATTTAGTCCAGCTGATGATAGGTGTGGCGTTCCATCTCAGACGCTAAAAATAATCTTAGTCTAGCGCTATTAAAAAGGGGATAGACTCCCTCACTGTCTGGCTGATACCGACTTTAGGCCCGACTAAAAGTGTGATAAGAGCAACCTGAAGCCAAACTTTTTTTTTTAAACTGTACATGGCCAGTTTAACAAAACTTTTCATTCCCCAATGATACCAGCATTGAAAAAAAAAAAAGGTCTAAAATGTTCAGCTTTAAGTTACCCTTACTGTACTTTTAACCCAGTTAGTGTTTAATGGCATATCAACCTTTTGTGTTATCTAATGCCAAATATTATATATATAATTTGAACCATAGATGGGACCCTAACAAATACTACCAGAGTTGACCCAAGATTAATGGCAGTTAAGGGATACTCCATACTCCCCAAATTGGAACCTCAGCATCAGATGCAGTTTAGCAACATATATATATATATATATATATATATATATATATATATATTTTGAAGAAACATTTCATGAAACTCGAGTAGGTTTCTATTGTATCCATTTCTTCAATAAATTTGCTCTACTTTGTATTGAGCACTTTGTATTTGTTTTATCATGGACTTAACCCCTGGATCCTGTGCATCTCCAACGATCGTGCCCATATTCACCGGTAAGCCAACCTTTATATATATATATAGAAACAACAAGTTAGGAAAAAATCCAACAAAAAAAAGGTGAAAATATATAAAAGGTAGATAAACCAACACAAACAATTCGATTCATAGGTAAAACTTAATATTTTGTCTTTATTTCAGAAATTAATTTATAATTTACAACATTTGGAAATGTATTCAATGAAGAAAAGATGGTGGAGGATGAAAAAAAGAAAAAGACCCCCCTCCCCCATCATTTCCTTATTGTCTATGTTTCCAAAGGCTGTAAATTTTAAATTAATTGCTGATGAAGTCTTTGAAGAAATACACAAAATATGAAGTTTTGAATTGTTTGTATTTATTTATCTACCTTTTCCATTTATATTTTCACATTTTGTCATTTAAAAAAAAAAAAAACTTTACATACACTCTCTAAAAAAAAAAAAATCAGTTTAACCATAATGTATGTATTATAATGTAAAATGATACAAAACATCTTATGATATAATCTATACTAAATTGATTCTTGACCAGAAGAAAAAAATGGCATTAGATATGAATCTATTATCAATATATATCTACCTTTCCCATACTCACATATACAAGTTAGGATAGCATAAACACAAAGTCAATGGTTCGTGGTTTGGTTTCTTTGTTTAATGGCATATCAACCTTAATGGGTAATTTAATGCTAAAGTCATCTTTGTAGAACAGTTGTGGTACTATTTAAACTATAGCTAGGAGGATGAGGGGTTTCATACCTTTCCCAAGGATATTAGTCTGAAAGTGAATATCATAGCGCAACTGGAGTTTGAACATGCTTACTACGATGTCAAAATCTAGCACGTTAGGCACATCTTGGTGACTCAAGTTTCTTGCCTTTGCAATCATCAGAGTTGTTCTCTCCTCACAAATATTGAGCACTCTTTATTTAGAAATATAGCAAACTACATAATCAATATGAATGAATTCAAAAAAATTTTTTTTTTTTTTTAAAGTAAATTATAGAAATGCGAAAAAATTCTAAAAAAATTTTAATAAACAAATGGAAAAATAAATATTCTAAAATAAAAACAATTTCTTTGGAAAAAAAATAAATAAATTCTAAAAAGCAAAAGGTAATTTATGAGGAAGTGCGTCCCGGTTCCCTGCCTCAAGAGTTGCTGCCCGGTGACTATTAAAATAACGACCCAGCTCAGTCTATTCAAAACTATCCATCTATCTATCTAAATTTGTTCATATTTATCTATATTACTTTAAATACTAAGATTTTTGACAAAAAAGATGCGACCCCCCTAAATACATTTACTTGTCGAAAATATCTATCTATCTATCTCCATTTGTTTGTATCTATCTATATTATTTTGTTTGTTTATCTATCTATCTCAGTCTATTCAAAACTATATATCCATCTTCATATCTAAACAAAAATTACGACAAATTACGATAAATAAACAAGAATTACGACGAGCTGGGGTTGTTATTTTGATAGTCACCAGGTAGCGGTTTTTGAGGCGGGAGACCGGGACGCACTTCCTCATAAATTACCAAGCAAAAATTACTAGTGTCAAAAGTAAATGAAAAATTTAAGATTTCTAAATTAAAATTTTTTTTTTCAAGTTTATATAGAATTTCTTAAAAAAAAAAAAAAATAAAAAAATTAAGGGGAGGGGGAATCTTTGCTAAGCATGACAAGAGATTTCATGTAAAAAAGATTTTCAGATTAATTTTAGATAATAAAACAGTATTTAAAATTTAACCCCCCCCCAAAAAAAACAAACCTTTTACCTAACAGCAGTAGCAGCAGCAAAAGAAGCAGAAAAGTCATAAATTTGAAACAAACATAAAAACATTCACAAGACAAGTCAGTGGGAGATTAGATAAAAATAGGGAGAGAAAAAAAAAAAAAAAAGATTGCCATTTACGTTTAGTAAGTGCCAAGTTTTAGATTTTTATTAGATTGAAAAAAAATAAATAAATAAAAAAGGTTAGAAAATTAAAAAATTTTAAAAAAAAAAAAAAAAAAAAAATAACTGGAGAACTGCTGTACATAAAATGTGTGACATCATCTGATAATGTGAGGTTGGGGGTGAGGGTGATGATAGGGGGAGTAGGAGGGAGAAAGACCCCCCCCCTCCTTTAAGAATTATTTAACAATAAGTCGTTAATTTATGACTTCAATTTTATAGGCATTAAGTATGCTTTAATATATAAAAAGGTAATGAAATATATTAAACCAAGAAAGAAAGGGGGAAGAAAAAAAAAGAAAAAAGAAAAAAAAAAAAAAGGAAAAGAAAGAAAAAAAAGGAAAAAAAGAAAAAGGAAAGAAAGAAAAAAAGAAAAGAAAAAAAGAAAAGAAAAAAAAGGAAAGAAAGAAAAAAAAGGAAAAGAAAGAAAAAAAAGGAAAGAAAGAAAAAAAAGGAAAAGAAAGAAAAAAAAAGGAAAAGAAAGAAAAAAAGGAAAAGAAAGAAAAAAAAAAAAAAGAAAGAAAAAAGGAAAAGAAAAGAAAAAAAGGAAAAGAAAAAAAAGGAAAAAAAAAAAAAAGGAAAAGAAGAAAAAAAGGAAAAGAAAGAAAAAAAAGGAAAGAAGAAAAAAAAAGGAAAAGAAAGAAAAAAAGGAAAGAAGGAAAAAAAAAAGAAAAAGGAAAAGAAAAAAAAAAAAAGGAAAAGAAGAAAAAAAAGGAAAAGAAAGAAAAAAAAGGAAAAGAAAAAGAAAAAAAGGAAAAGAAAAGAAAAAAGAAAAAAAGAAAAAAAAAAAAAAAAAAAAAAAGGAAAAAAGAAAGAGAAAAAAAAAAAAGAGGAAAAAAAAGAAAAAAAGGAAAAAAAAAAAAAAAGAGAAGAAAAAAGAGGGAAAAAAGGGACCAAAAAAAGAGAAAAAAGAAAAAAGGGGAAAAAAGGGACAAAAAAAAAAAAGAGAGAAAAAAGAATATAAAGAAAGATAAAAGAGGAAGAAAAAAAGAGAAAACTGCTATTATTTATGTCCATGCATATAACATTATACAATTATGCAAATCCACATACACAATTTCACTTTGTCTACCAAAAGTTTCAATTTTCCATGTTTATTTTCTGTCTTTACAAAAACAGCTAAAAAATTATTTGGATTGCTTTCTTTCAATCAAGATAAATTCAGATTTAGTTTCAAATCAGAGTTTATCTTCTTAATTAGGCCTTGAAAGATTAAAATAAATAAAATAAAGAAATCATGATTAATATAACTTTTGAGGAATTTTAGAAAAAGAAAAAAAAAGAAAAAATGAGAAAAATAGTATATGAATTTTTTTTTTCAAGTAATAAAAATAAAACTGAAATAATGGTATATATACGAAAACATTTATTTTTCTAAGCTCCCTACACACGCCAAATACAGTAACTTCATTAAGGGGGGGGGGCGCTAAAAACAAACAACTCAAAAATGGGGTTAAGTCGTAATAGTTTGTCCAAAGTGTAAAGCTTGTTTAATTATCTCCGGTGGTTTCTTTTCAACAGAAAAGTCCACCCGCCCCACTCCCAACTTTAAGGGGGGGGGTGCTAGGAAAATATTTCTCCAGGAGATAGAGTCTGCTAAGACTGATAAAGTAAGTAATATCCACGACCCTCAACAAACCCCCCTTATCCACACACCCCCTAATAGTTTCTTCAAAGCACACAAAACATAATAGAGAGAAAAAAAAACCCCAAAAACAAAAAAAACCTGGAGGCGAAAACTTCAAAAGAAACAGGAGAATTGAACTAAACTAACAGAAAAATCTGTTTAAGCCGAGGAGTTGAATTTGTGATTTTTCCTTGTGTCCTTTCTGTTATGAAACCCCCACCAACACCACCAACACCATAACAACAAATTTGCGGGGTGGTGATGGGGAAGTATGCAGAATAAGGCTAGTGTTGAGAAAGAGAATGATAGTCTAAAATGTGGTGCGCGAGTGAGGGGGGGGGGGAGAAGGTACAGAAATGATGGATCAGTCAAGAGGAAAGACATCAACAAAGTGTCAGTAACTGAAAAATCCCCAAAAAAGTGTTAAAAACAAAAACCCCCCCCCAAAAAAAAAATTAACAAACAAAAAAACACCAAAGAAATAACAGGAGTATAATCTAATACTACCGTTATTTCCTATAAGTCCAACATAAAAAGGGGAACCACTCTTGACTGATAAATTATTTATTTTCCCATTAAACTAACCCTAAACCTAACCCCTAACACCGTTTCTTTTTTTCCTAGTCGATCAATAATAAATAATTTATCAGTCAAGAGTGGTTCCCCTTTGTTTATGTTAGACTATAGGAAATAACCATACTAGCTCTGTCCCAAATAGTTACTACATTGACTGTATGAGATTTGTACGTACATGTAACACCAATTACAGGACAATGGCGATAGTAGTATCTCCCTCCCCAGAGAGAGAGAGAGAGAGAGAGAGAGAGAGAGAGAGAGAGAGAGAGAATAATAAGAGTTTGAAACCACAAATTGTCTTTCTTTCATGATCAATCATATTTTATAGAAGGATATATTGGGGTGGTGGGAGAGGTGAGATATTTAACTTATTCCCATTTAAAACACTAGTTCCAACCAAATTACAAAAGTTAAGCAATTAGCCTGTTTAATACTTAGATGAGTAACCACTTATAGTGTAGAATCCTTTGGTTGTTCCTTGGTGCTCCCCAGTCTTGCAGGTCTTTTGTCAATGATTGCAAATGGTCGTCTCTCAGTATCAGCAATTAAATAGTTAACCAGCCACGTATTCGGGCTGTTGATTAGCTGAGGTTTAAACCAGTGACCTCACAGTCTATAAATTTAAGTGGTGTATTGTAGCACAGCTTATCTCACCAAAATATTCCAACACAACCAAATGTAGCATCCATTCAATTCAATTAAAAGTTGGTTGACTAATCGACTGGTTCGGTGAACAACATTAAATAATTAAAAAAATAAATGACATCTTGTTTCTGTTGAACTAAAATCCATTTCTTTACTGGGTCGTTCGCAAAGCACTTCGTCGTCATCGTCGACCACTTCTGCTTACCCTCCAGCACTCTACTCACTTGTCATTCATGGACATATTTACCCAAACATCCGGGCACATCAGTCGAACCTCACGTCCGTCCAGTGCCCAAATCGCATTTGTTTTTGCATGCGGGAGGATGCGAGTTTGATCCCGGCAGGCAAGACTATGTCTTGTTCGTTTTCCTTTCTCGTTCTCCGTCACAATTTCTTACAAACCAACTCTTCTTCATTCGTTTCAACAGAGCTACATAGAGTTAATCACGGTCTTTAATAGATTCAAACATGCTAAGCAATTTTTGACACAAAGAAAGGTCTAATGGTTTAGGGTAAGCTTGAGTAATTTTGAAGAATTTAAAGAACTTGAAACCCAAACGTTTTGAATGCCCTCAAGACACAAAGACACACACTATATTTGATGGCATATAATTCCCCTGGCTAGTGAAATTTTAATGATAATAGAGTTAGGTTAGGCACAAGTACTGATAGTCTGGGTAAACATTAGCCTCCTAGATAATACACACAGCTTTGCACAGGTCATTTTATATATATATATATATATATATATATTTGAGAGTGCAGAGGAAAAAAAGGGTTGGTTAACATAACATCAATTACAGTATATACAAAAGTGCAACAATGTCTACACAGACAGTTATCAACTTATATTTATTATAATGGAGATTGTGTGTTTTTCTGTCTGTAACCGAAACTAAATCACTATTCAAGTCATAATTCCCTTAGTTATTGACGTCACATTTACCATGAATTTATTTTTTATTTAAACCTCAATTATTGATAAAATTGTCTTACATTATTAATACTGTTAACCATATCCACCTACTAAACATGTAATTGTATTTATATATACAACAAATAGCGGTTTACAGTGTGAACGAGAAGGCTAATTGCATATTGAATTAAAAAATCGAATTTAATAAATATATGCTCAGTATTATTGATTTCTAATGTTTGGTTTTATTTTAATGAATATAAGCAAAAATATCTTCAATGAATCTTAAATGAAATCCATTAACAAAAAAAATAACTCATTTTATCTTTACTTCCTCTTTAACTAAATACTTAAATCAGAAAAAAAATAACAATGAAAGACGAGAGTGATGGAAGAGTAAGTTTCAGTTGTTCTATTTTTTATTATACTCCCTCTGTTTCAAATCTTTTTCAAATCTTTTTATCTGTATTCTTATTTAGTTTCATTAGCCTTTCTAATTTAATACAATATTTTATACATTAAAACTTAAATACTTGCACCCGGAGGGTGCATATATTTGCTAGTATATATAATAATAATGGCTGTCAACTCATGTTTGAGTAAGACCATTTCCTGTCTTTTTTTTTTTAAATCATCATAGTTAGGTGCCAGTAGCATTTGACACTATCCTTGTGTTTCCTCAGATGACTCACCAGGCCAGCCCTGGAGAGACATACTCTTCCACATAAACTACATGTGGAACTTCTCCAGTTTAAATAGTTGCTGGGCTGAAAATTACCCTTTCTAATAGCCCGCTTCAATTTTTGGTATTTAATTTGGTTGGACTCAAATTCTTCCACATACAGATAGATGGTGGCTCTCCAGCCAGGTCTATTACAAGCTAGCTTCTAGTCCTCAACAGCAATAGCAGTGTTCTTCATACATACATACATACATAGAAGGTGTGTCAAAAAAAGTTGAGATTTTTTGTACTTTTATAACACACCTTGTATTCTGATAAAATTAAAGTTCCATTCATTGTTCATTTCTATCGTGGTAAATACAGCTTCAATCTCAATACTTTTATGACACACCTTGTATGTATATCTCCAACACGTAACTATGAGGTCATATAATCCGTAACCCATTTTAATTTAAAATGGAGTTAGCCATATAAATCCTGGTAGTTTAGGGCATCTGGATAAACATTAGCTTACTAGATGCCTCAACTTTGCATATAGGAAGACCCAAGAAATAATTCACCAGCCATTTTTTTTAGGTAGCGGGGTGGGTATATGCCATCAAACCTGGGTAGATCAATAAGTCTGTAACCTGATAGTTATAATCCAAAATTTGAATTTTCACAGTTAATCAGGTAAAGTGCGAATTGACATGGAAAGAGATTGATAAAAATAATTAGTTGTTGTGTAAAACCTTTTTCTTCATCCTTAGGTGATGGATGCACTTAATGTGTGGCTCTTTTTCTCTCTCAGAAAAGGAAGACAATATTTGAAAATTTGAAGGCAATATTAAAATAAACATGTGAAAGTGTATGTGGCTATTGTAACAATTGTAATTGAATGTCTCCAAAGGCCGGGAAAAGAAACCAGGGGAACTGGAGATTGGAAGAATCAAGACCATTCAGACCACAGCAGTGTTAAAATCAACTAGGAGACTTTGAATAGACTTTTTGTCACATTAATGTCTTAAAACTGGTGTCAAAAACTTGCAATGAGTAGAATGATAGTAAGCAACACTAGAGGACCTCATTATGGAAGAAATGGCATATCAATATTCATGGGTTATTTAATGCCAAAGCCATCCTTGTAGAAGAACAGTAGTGGTACTACTTAACCCATAGCTGGGTATAATCAAGCTTGACTCATAATTATTACCGATTTCCAGGTTCAATAACAGCCCTCGCCAACTCAGCACATGAGTAGCACAGGGATATGTGTGGTAAAGTGAGGAGCTGATGGTAGATGTGGCACTCCGCGTCAGATGCAAAAAACAATATCCTTAGTCTAGCACTAGTGAAAAGGAGATAGACTCCCTCTCGGTTTGGCTGATACAGACTTTAGGCCACCTCGACGACATTACTTAGCATGTTCAAAGCCTACTAAGTTCCTTATATTTGTGGCCATGTGCCAAACTTGAACTATATTTAGTTTTTGGCAGAATTAGCTTTGCAGACCCTAGTTAGTTTGATTCTCATTGGCTGCCCCATACTTCTCGTAGCGGACTAAGATTAATCAATGACTAAGATGCAACACTGTTCTTTTGAGAAGAGAAAAAAAAACAACAACGAATGTCCGTTATTTTAAATCCATTCCAAGTGCGAGTGGACAGCGGTTAAGTGAGGAATTGGGTTGTTTGCGACTCCATCTGTTTGCTGCCTTATTTGCTTTGTAGGGGGGGGGGGGGCGGACTCACAGCTGTGACTCATGCACTGGACATGTGAGGGTGACATTTCTGCAAAGTCACGTCTCTTTTAGCCAAGATGGTCTGCATCTTCACAAAATATTCAAATCACTAAGATATTTAAGGATGAAGAGAAAAAAAGGGCGGAGAGAGAGAGAGAGAGAGAGAGAGAGAGAGAGAGAGAGTGGATGTTTTTGTGGGCTGTGGCAAGACAGGGAAGAGGAAGTTTAGCAGCATCAGTGGCAGTCAGTGTGGACAGCAAGATGCAGATAAAGTGATGGATAGGGAAAAGCGTGTGTGTGTTGGGGGGGGGAATCAAGTGGAAGCCTCTAAGGAAAACCCACAACATTCATCAGGAGAAAAACATGGAAATGACTTGGAGGGGGGGAGAGAAGGAGGAGCATTTTTAGAAGAAACAGATGGGAAGCGAGAAGGGGTGACTAGAGAGAGAGAGAGAAGAGGAAGAGAGAGAGGAAGAGGAAGAGAGAGAGAGAGGGAGAGAGAGAAGAGGAAGAGAAAATAATTAAAGACAAACAAATAATAATCTAAGACTTTAGAGAACTGCATGGATCCATCAACAGGAAAGAACAGGAGAAGAATCAAAATCCACAATGTCCAATGGATCAAATCCGAGCATGTATGTCACTGTCTACATGTGACTTCAGAGTGTGTATACTATTGTCTACATGTGCCTCGGAGGATTCATGCCTTACATAATTATGCAAATGTTTCAGTGTGTGTGTATCTAAGTTCACTAATAAATTGGTAAGGATGCAAGCCAAATAAAAATATCTTGAATACATTAATGAATGTTGAAAAAAAATATATATATATATATTATATATATATTGATGCTGATAGCTTTTTGATTTAGTGCGTCCTGGGACTCACGTATTTGCTTTGAATGAGTACCCAGGAAAATTTATGGTCCCAACTAAAGCCATCTAATTCCTACCTTGTAACCTATACGGAGTAATTCGTTTCTAAGAAACTATTGAAATGTATTTACACTTAGCTTGAAATGGTGAGGGAAGAAAGAAGAAAAATACTGGGATGCATGGATACAATTCTATTGTGTCCTTTTAGATTTTTTATGTATCAGGAACAAAGGATGCATACCTATCAGCATATCTCTCTCTCTCTCTCTCATATATATATATATCATATGTCTATAATATATATTTTGGTGATTTAGTGTGAAGCATGAGTGATGTGTGAAATAAATAAGAAACCGAGTTGGATACACACACACACACACACACACAAAGAGAGTACCAGCTATCACTGTTGAAAATGCAACCAGCAAACTAAGCTGTGAATTTTAGCTGTAGCATTTTGTGCGTTCACTTAGCAATAATACTCCTAAGAAAGGCATAAATCCAATTATCCCTGAACTATCACATTGGAAGATGATGAAAACAGTGTTTTATTATGACTTGTGAGTCTATGACAATAAAATTAACTGTCCAGACAGTAATAACAAGGTAAAAAAATGAAAAAAAAAAAATGAGATAAAATAAAAAATAAATAAATAAAAAGCTGTTACACACATTGTCAACCTTGGTTGGGGCCAGTCATCATGCCTCTAAGTGTGCAGCACTCCCTCCCCGAAGCTGCTAGTGCAGAGGTGATTATAGTTAGCACACAAAGTCTCCACACCCATCAAGCCAATAAATTCTGCTCTCCTCCACCTCCTCTGGTATGAACCAGTCCATTGTCCCCACCCTGTCGGACGGGAGGCGCAGTGTGTGTGGGGGGGTGTCACATCCAACCAGAACGCCTGCCACCATTACAGATCTATTTATTCAATCACTTTTCCGAATACTGCTCCCCCCACCCCAGCTTGGCATAAGATTTGATTAGAGCCCCCCCCCCCGGAATAAACAATTTTTGCAAGAAATCATCCAAACATTATTATTGGTTCAGACATTACGAACATCTTTCGACTAAACAAAAGTGCTTCGTCCTGCTTTACGCTATGGCGAATCATCAGCCAATTCTGCCTAATGTAATAATAGAAAGAAATAATGTTATTCAAAGGACCCCCCCCCCCGGTGAAGAAAGAGAAAGCGGGTGGGGGGTGGAGAGGGTTTGTAACGTTCAAGATTCTTATTGCTCATGGCCCAGGTTTCTTTGTCCCCCACTGTCTGTGTTCAAAACCTAACAATTTGTTGTTTTTTTTTTTTTTGGAGAAAAAAAAATCATTTTTCATTTCCAGACCCAATCCACAGACACTAATAGTGCACCTAAATTGACATGTCAATTTTTATGAAGCAATTGCCGATAACACTAATAGAGACCCACTTAAAACAATTTAAAGAGAGCTTTTGCAAAAATCTTTCATCACCATTGGGAATTGTCTCATTTTCTTTTCTTCGTGTCATTTTCCATCAAATAATGCTAAATGTTCGGGTTTAAATAAAAATGGCCTTGCATTTTTTTGTATTATTATTATTATTATTTATTTTCATGTTATATAAAAATTAAAAATAAAAAAAAAACATTGGTAAGCAGAAGATGAAGATTAGGACAGAGAATGAAAGATTGCATTAAGATGTTTTAAATTTATGAAAATTCAATTTATATTCTTTAAATATATTTTAAAAAATTAAATACTAATTATTAAAAAAAAGAATTCATGAAATATTTGAATTTTTGAGATTAAAAAAAAAAAAAAAAAAAAAAAAAAGAAATGAAAATTTACTGTAAGGAGTTTTTAAATTAATTTTAAAAAAAATTTCAAACAATGTTTATTTGATGGCTATCATCATAGGAAACAAATCCAGCCATCAGAGTTCAAATCCAGGACATGGTTGTGTGTATTTCACTTTGAGTTAATGCTCTTGGGAAAGGCATGAATCTATCTCTTCTACCTCCAGCTAGGTTTAAGTAGTAGGGAAAATTGGGCTCTTTAGCCTTGGTATGGTATTCTGATCTAGTAGAAGGAAAACTGAATTCAAACTAGCTTTACTTTACTTAAAAATTGACCTTGTGTCATATCCTGCCCATTGAGGCACTCGTGGTGTAATGGTTATTGTCATAGGATATGAACACAATGTCTTTTGCATTTCACATAGCACTAATACCATTTGGAAAAGGTATTTATCCAACCATTCCCCTGTCAGCTATGGGTAAAATGATAGGGCAGTTTGGGCTCTTTAACTTTGGTATGGTAACCAGTCTAGGAGAAGGAAAACTGAATTCAAATCTGATAAACTCCACTTAAGAAATTGACATTGGTGTGTGTGTGTGTGGTGTATATATATATATATATATATATATATATATATATATATATATATATATATATATATATATATATGTATATATTATACGTGTATATATATATATATTATATATATATTATATATATATATATATATATATAATATATATAGGTGTGTGTGTGTTTTTTAACTGATCCAAATAATGGCCATTAAATTTTCAGCAAAGCACTTATAAGAAAGTTTGGGTGGCATTGTCGTTAGCAACCTTGGGATTCATGGAGTGAAGGAAATTTAGACAATAGCTTCAAATTATAAGTTATGTTCAGGAAATAATTTGTAAGAATTAGACACTTTTTTTTTTTTTTTAAAAGTGGTGAAAAAAAAAAAAAAAAAAAAAAAAAAAAAATTAATTTTACTTCATAGAAAAAAAAAAAAAAGAAAAAAAAGTGTCTAATATAAAAGAAATTTCCAAAATATAAAAGAAAAATAAAAAAAAAGTGGTCATCATATAAAAATATTGTAAATAAAACAGAATTTATTTGAAAAAAAAAAAAAAAAAAAAAAAAAAGAAAGGAAAATAAAGAAAAAATTGAAGTATTGAGAGAATAGGGCAATAAACATGTAAAGTATGAAAAAAAAAAAAAGAAAAAGAAAAAAAGAAAAAGAAAAAAAAAGAAAAAAGAAAAAGAATTGAAAACAAACAAACCAAAAGCTTGTAATATTAGTAATAGTAGTATTAACAGTACTCACCATCTGTGGTACCATTTGGTGTAAGCTGTGCTGTTGTTGGTGGATTAGTGGATTGTTGAAGGTTAGTTGAGACTGTGGTGCTTGTGTTATCCAATGTGCTGACAGGATGAGGGTGTGGTATCTGTGGGGGGACCTGCTGGTTACTGAGGGGAGAGTTTCTACTACTTTCCAACTGACTATTGCCCGGGCTTGATAATGACTGCAAGTCAATACATCTGGTAATGACAAAAGACACACAGGAATAAACATAAAGAAATAAGCTCAGTGCAAGGCAAATAACATAAGCTTCAAATCAAGATTAGAGATAGAAAAGACTGACATTACACACTAACAACATTTTACCAACTGCAATTCCTTATTTCTCAGTGTTCGGTCCTTGTTATATAAAAAATATTATACTATCGATATCAATGTACCATCTAACAGCTGGCCAGTTTGGGCTATAACGGTTTTTTGATCCGCACTATACCCTGTCAGTGATACTGATAGCTTTTTAATTTAGTGCGTTCTGGGACTCACGTATTTGCTTTGAATGAGTCCCCAGGAAAATTTATGGGTCCCAACTAAAGCCATCTAACACCTATCTTGTAACCTATCTGGTGTAATTCGTTTCTAAGAAACTATTGAAATGTATTTACAGTTAGCTTGAAATGGTGAGGGAAGAAAAAAGAAAAACACTGGGACGTATGGATAGGATTTTACGGGTCCTTTTAGATTTTTGTGTGTCAGGGACGCAGGGCGTGTACCTATCAGCATCTCTGCCCTGTAGAAGTATCTGGTGAACAAATGGGAATTGTCTCTGAATTTTTGATAATTTGGATTATTCAGACTATTGTCCTCAGCTTTATTGTTATCGTTGTAACCGAAATGTTATGCAGATAACAATAAAGATGAGGACAATAGTCCATATAATACAAATCGTTATTGGTTTAGTTTCTTTTTTTCATGGCATATCAACCTTTGTAGGCTATTTAATGCCAAAGCCATCCTTCTAGAAGAAGAAGTGGTACTAACTAACCCATAGCTGAGGGGGATTAGGGGCTTCCACCTTTCCCAAGGGTATTAGTCTGAAAGTGAATGTAATAATGTGACTGGAGTTCGAACTTCTGTATATGGTGTTGCAATCCAGCATGTTAGTAACTACACCATGGGGACTCCCCACTCCCCCAATGGAAAAATAGGTCTGTTAAAATATTGATCCGACACACTTCCTCTCGTCATACTTTGAAGTATGAAGAAGGGTATTGTCTGAACAACTGTCAAAATAAGTAAATAAATAAATAAACAAATAAATTTTTTTTAGATGAAGCACTACAGCAGTTACTAAGCCTTGCTTGAAGTATCTGTTTCTAAATGGTCACTCATGTAAGAACTGAACAGGCTCACTGGTGCTTAACTTTGGTAATTGACCAAGTCAGATAAAGCAGTGGCGTTCAGTTCTTTATGAGTTTTTTTTCTTTCATCTTATTTTGGTTGTCCTAAGCAAAGAATTCTGATTTTTCCCCCCTTTTAGCCAAGGCATTCATATTAATTTTTAATTAGTTTATCTTTCATCTAATTTTTGTTGCTTTTTATGTAATTTAAAATTTACTAAGCTTTGATTAGTCAGGCAGACAAGCTTCAGATTGCTTTGTGGTCACTCGTCTAAGTATTTGAGAAGGCTCAACACAGCTTAATTTCGGTCATCTAATGAGGACCAGTGCTTTATTAAGCCTGACTTGACCAAAAGCTTTGGGTTTGACATCTTACCTAAAGTAAAGACCAATATAAAGATGCTTACATTGCAATTAGAGCTTTGCTAAAAAGCAACAAAAAAAATCAAAATCAAACATTAATAAAACAGTGCATTGATTATTTCAATTCAAAACATTCAAATACACTTACTGAGAAAAAACAAAACAAAACAAAAAACATACATACATACAAGACAATATACAAAAAGAAACTAACACTATGCACATCAGCTGAGAATTTTATGAAAAGGAAAAAAAAAAAAAAAAAAAAAAAAAAAATCAACTGAAATATCAGTTTACTTATCTATTAAAAATGGAGATTTGTTTCCGGTTTTTGTCTGTAACAAAAATTACGTCACTGCTTACATCACATTACCCAAAATTGTCATAACGTAGAATAGAATTTATTCTACGAATTTTGGCATGTTCAAATTTTGAGATTATTTATTCAATAAATACACTCAAAATTTGAACATGCAACATTAGACAGTCCTCATTGTTTTAATAAATACATGAATGGTTTTAAAGTTAAAGATTCAGTCTCAATACTTTCCGATCACATATTGTATATTGCTCATGTAACTAGGTCTCCTTAAAGAGAAACTCAATGAAAAGAAAAGAAAAAAGAACCCCACTCCCCAAAATTACAATTTTGACTGTGTTGAGGGGGGGGGGGGAGAAAAGAAAGAAAAAAGAAATCAAAAGAGTTGGGATAATAAATATTGAAAAGTGCTCAATATGTGCTTGTAGAGCTGGTTTAAGGAACCAAATCAGCGAAAGAAGTAACCCAGGTTACCATGACATGAGAATAATTATGACAGCAGATATATATATATATATATATATATATATATATATATATATGAGGTTAAGTAAATAAATGTGTTTATTTTTATATGGCTTTAAGCCAACAATTTTTGGAGGATATGTGCTTAATTGAAGTCATACCTAATTTTGAAAATTAATAATTAATGAATTTAGGCGGGCATATATGTTCAAATGTAAGGCTAAACGACATATATGCCCGCCTAAATTCATTAATTATTAACTAGTTAATTTTCAAAATCAGGTATGACTTCAATTAAGCACATATCCTCCAAGAATATATATATATATATATATATATATATATATATATATATATATACACACACACTTCTATAATATAGAACTCTTTCATATCATATATGAAAACTAATAGGCAAAAATTAAATGGACAGATTTTACTATTGTCAGAAATATAAAATCAATAATTTTCTATTGGAGATTGTGTATACATTATGCGATTTTAAGGATAGCTTCAGTATAAATAAATAAATAAATAAATATATATAATATATATATATATATGTCAACGTGTCTAATGGAATAACAACTAGTTTGAGAAAACTGTAGAAATTGCAGCCATTTAAAAATTGTGAAGAATCCTCGTCGTTTGTCAGAAGAAGATTAGGTTACAAATAGCTGCCTCGTCGCAGCAAGTGTACATCGCAATCTTCTTGTTGTAAGTCAAACTGATTATTTCAAAAGAGAGATATCTAAATGACAAAGCCATAAGGCTGCAATGAACCAAAACTGTGTGCAAAACGAGAGAATGAATATTTATGAAACGTTCACTTCTTATTTGCTTCAACTCCTCCAATTTCATTTTAAGTCAACAAATTATAAATCAAATTTATACTTTATAGAATACCAGTTCTTCTTCCTCGAAATAATAAGACTTACATATTTATTATGGCCAGATTCGTTGTCATCTGTCACAATGTGTCAGACAATAATCTAAGCACCCCGATCGTTGTATTGAGGGAATCTCTGGCTTACAAAACTGTCCAGCAATGACAGCCAAACAGGCTACACTTGTTGTTGATGGTAAACAGATAGCCTCACAAATGTCGAAGGAAGAAGAGGATAAAAAAAAAAAAAAAGAGAAAAGGGGGAAGGAAAAAAACAAAAAAAAAAAAAAAAATACTTTTTCTAAATACTTATCTACAACCCATAATAAAATCAATTTTTTTTTTCAAATGAATTTTACAATTCACACACACACACACACAAATATATAAGTTAGGATAGTATAGACACTGAGTCATGGTTGTTGGTAACTGTCAGTATATATATATATATAATGTTGTTCTGGTTCCAACGGGGGAAAATTCAATATTTTATAAAAAAAGGTCCGCAAAATGTTTTTTGTCTGAAAAAAAAAATTTTTTTTTTCATTCTTAAAATTTTTCTGAGAACAAAATCCATTTTGCAGACCTTTTTTTTAAATATATGTGTGTGTGTGTGTTTTGGCAGCATTTTTTCTTGTAGGTATATATTGTTAAGTATATTTCTGCCAGATATTACAAAAATAATACGGCAATACGAAAAAAACAAAGGACAAAACTTGCAGACAAAAATGGATGCATTATTTAACAAATATATATATATATATATATATATATATATATATATATATATATATATATATATATATATATAGACTGTTACTTTCATACTGTTGTGCAGTAAGTCTCCAAAAATCTAGAATATATCAGTTTAAAAACAAACGAGAAATCTGGGAAATCAGTTAGTGTAATGGTTAGAATCCCCGCCTGTCAGCTTGGCAGTTAGGGTTCGAAGCACACACAAAGAACTCTCCTGTCTATAACTCTGCGGATGAGGCATAATATGCTGAAATGTACATACAGAGATCGACTTTTTCTCGATTTGTTTATGCCTTACATTTGAACAGATATATTCACCTAATTCATTAATTATCAACTAATTAATTTTCAAATTAGGTATGTCTTCATATATAAGTTGGGGTGGCTTAAAATCGGTATCAGCCAGACAGTGAGAGAATCTATGCCCTTTTCACTTGTACAAGACTAAGGAGATTTTTTTTAGCATCTGAGGTGGAGCGTCACACCTACTATCAGCTACCCACTTTACTGCACAAATCCCTATGCTACTCATACATTGAGTTGGTGATGGCCGGTATTGGATCAGGAACTTTGTGGTTCCCAGGCAGACACTACCGACTGAGCTATATATATATATACACGCACACACACCTAAAATGTTCATTGTGTCTGTAACTGTAAGCTAGCAAAACCATTATGTAGATTAAGATTTTTTATTATAGCAATAAACTTCAAATGCCCTTAGAGAATAAAGCGATTTCTAGTCCGCTTTTTAATCTAATAATTTTGTGGGGTCTGTGTTTGTGTAGAACATCTTACATTAATAATGGAAATCTTTATATAATTAAGATAACCATGAAATGCTAATAAGAATACTTCACTTCTTCCTAAATAGAAATCATCATTATGATCATGGACTGCTGTTAAACCAGGAACCAAACAAATTCAATGGGTTGTCTAATATGTGTGTGTGTGTGTGTGTGTGTAGTTTTACTCAAAAGTATTTGAACATACAATTTATTGTATTCACTTTGTTTCAAGAGTTACAAAAACACAAAATGGAAATATTATGCCAGAAGTAGCAATTTTCATTTCGATCAACAAAAGACATGCAGGTTTTATGATTCTGAATCAAATTTATAGAAAATGTTTCGGGTGTTAAACATTAATATTTCCCTTTAAATACTGCCCTCCCTATTTAAGTCATTTGTTTGCAAGTAACTAATAATAATCATAATAAACCTTAGTAAACAATTATAACTTCAAGTAACTATTCTTGATGCAAATAATTTAGTTATATGGCATGAAATAATTTTTTTGGAAGCGCATGGTGTAATGGTTAAAGTCATGGAAAATGGACTCATTGACCAGAGTTCAAATCCTGGATGTGGTAATTGCATTTCACTTAGCGCTAATACCCTTGGGAAAAGTATTAATCCTACTCTCCCTCCAGCTATGGATAAATAGTAGGGTAGACTGGGCTCTTTAACCTTGGTTAGCCAACCAGTCTAGGAGAAGGAAAACTCTGAATTCAAACTTATTTAACTCCGTTAATTCCACCCAGATATCAAAAAGATGGCCAGACAGTTAGAAAGGATCGAACAAAAACTCGTCCGACAAGAATTGTCAGTGGAGTTGAACAAAACCTTATATATATATATATATATATATATATATATATATTATATATATATATATATATATATATAGTGTGTGTGTGTGTGTAAAAATGGAATTGGAAATGAATCCGACAATATGAGGAAGAATAAATAAAGAAAAGAACAGAATTTAAATTCATCTTTTATTATCCATTCTGTTCTTTCTTTTCTTATATATATATATATAATATACACGGGTCATTCGAAAATTTCTAAGCCCCAGCCAGATACTTTATCACTTTTTGGGCCTCTGTTTTGTCTCTTTTTTTTCATAGCAATAAATAAATAAATAAATACAAGTTAGAAGAGCACAGAAACTATCAAATCAAGAATTGAAACAAACCTGTAAGTAACGTGAAGTCAATTGCTACTCACCCACCCCAACCCAACTTATAGGACAGACCGAAGGATGGTGAAAAAGAGGAGGAAGAAAGAGAAAAAGAAAGACTGGTATGGTACTATTATGTCATCTGATGCCAATTGATGATGTGTAAGTATTCCAAGTGGTTGCTTGTAGAATCAGATCCTGGAATTAGAGACGCTTTCTATTTAATGACACTTTTTGAAGAGGCTGAAAACAATGAGAGGGAAGGAAGGACCAAGGAAGTTCTTTGGATCGGGGAAAATTACAGAATCATTTGAAGTTTTAAAAATAAGTCAATTGCCATAGGAGGATGTTGCCTTTTTAATAGATGTTCAGGTCTTCTAAAGAGAGGGAGGAGAAAAAGGAAAGGAAAACAAAATGGATAAAACTTGCAAATCATACTCAAAATCCCATATTACAGGGTGACCCAGAAAAAACAGAACACAAATTATTTCTTTATTTTCCCATTAAACTAACTCTAAACCCCCTACCCCCTAGTTAAAATTAACAGTTTTATCACAATATTTGTGGGTTCTTTTTTTTCTGGGTCACACTGTATACAGGGTGACCCAGAAAAAAACAGAACCCAAATTATCTATTTTCACATTAAACTAACCCTAAACACCAACCCCTAAATGCCCCCAGTTAAAATTAACAGTTTTATTACAAAATTTGAGGGTTCTGTTTTTTCTGGGTCATGGGATTTGAGTATGATTTGCAAGTTTTACCAAAAAGTGGTTGAGTATTTGATAACATAAAAAAAATAATCTAAATTGCCTAGAAAGAAAAAGAAAAAGAAAAAAAAAAAAAAAAAAGAAAGAAAAAAAAAAAAAAAAGGACGTAGTTAACATGTTTATATTATTCGGCTTAATTTCAAAATATTTATATATGGTCCATTATGTTTTCTTCAGGTTCATGCCTGGCTGCTAAATAAATCAGTGCAGATTATTAATTTGAAGAGCGACTCCCAAAGCCAGGCCTCCTATCCATTGCCAGAGATGATACAGACACAGAGAGCACAGTAACATTGTTAAACAGAGTGGGTCTTCAGTGTGGCATTCGGGTTCATTGGTGAAAATGCATAGCCAATGGGCGGGACTATATGGAACAAAAGCGTTTTGTAGCTAAGAACTTGCTCTATCAAATGGTGTTATTGTGCTCTATATATTTCCAGAAAAAAAAAGAAGAAACAACAGAGGCATAACTTTCGGAGCACACCTTGTTTGCACATGCTATAGTTTGGTGTGTGTGTATATATATATATATATATATATATATATAACCCCCACACTTGTATTTGAGGATTGAAAATAAAGTGTTCGATTATGGGTGTAAGAGCTATATTTATTATAGTGTACAATACATTAAGGTGCAATTATTACCATTGGTTTCAAAGCAACGTGCCAACCACTTATAGTCAAGATATATATCTTGACCATAAGTGTGTGTGTGGAGAGAGAGAGAGAGAGAGAGAGAGAGAGATAGAGAGAGAATTCCTACTTAGTAGTTTGGAGTCTTCCTGGGTAGTCATTTGTCATTTCTGGAGGGAGAAAACTATTAAATACTAATCATTGGGTACTTCCCCTTATTCGTAATTACTTAATGATTCTATAATTTGAATGTGATTTGAAATTTAATTGACTGACCACTGTTATCTTTTTATTTCAAAATTATATAAAAAGAAAAAAGAAAAAAAAGAAAGAAAAAAAAGCTCATTACCTGTATATTTGATGCATTCTTGTCTATCTACAACCATTTTGCTACCTTCATATTTATGAGGGTAGAATATGGTTGTAGATAGACAAGAATTATTTTAAAGATATATGACCTACTACAAAAAAAAAAAAAAAAAGTGTGGAGGTGCACACGTGGCGTAACGGTTATCATCGTAAGAAACGAACTGTGACCTAAGTTCAAGCTGTACTACAGAATACATACATACATAATTAGAAGTGTGCTTAGTGTAATGGTTACCGTCATAAGAAATGAAATCAACGAACCGATTTCAAATCATGGACGAAGTTATTTGCATTTCCCTTTATACTAATGTACTTAGAAAAGGCATGAATCTATCTTTGCCCCCATTCCCCCCACTAAAGGTAAATTGAATAGACTGGATTCGTTATTTCCTGTAAGTCTAACATAAACAAAGGAGAACCACTCTGACTGATAAATCATTTATTTTCCCATTAAACTAGCCCTAAACCCTAACCAGTCTTCTTTTTTCCTAGTAGATCAATAAATGATTTATCAGTCAAGAGTGATTCCCCTTTGTTTATGTTAGACTTATAGGAAATGACCCTGGATTCTTTAGCAATGGTATGGAAACCAGCCTAGGTGAAGGAACACCAAATTCAAACCAGCTGTACCCTGCTTAAAAAAATTACGGTGTGTCACATCCTATCCGTGGCGGAGGGGGGGATGAGTAAATATATATTATAGAGAAAGGTGGGAATACCTTCATTAATTTTCTTTATTATAAGTTATAAATTATTTTGATTTGACCATTTTGAAATTAAAATCACTTCATTTCCACCTCCTTTAATATTAATAATGGGGGAGGGGTTCCAGGTTATTGCAAAACTGCAAGTCCACTGTAAATGCAGCACATTCCATTAACCTCAGCACATACGTCAACACATTCCTCTTGGGACCATCTCTTTTTAAAAGTACATTGTTTTTATTTATATTTACTAGTTTTTTTTGTCTCTCTCTCTCCCTCTCCCTAATTAATCAAGCCTATCAGATAAATGGTGGCCTACTGCAACTTGTAGCTGGATAGACAAGTCTCCAATTTACCACAACCCCAGCCTCCTCCTCCACCCTCTACACTATTTATACACAGTGGATGATACCTGTAATACCCCCAGCCTCAACCAGCAAAAAAAAAAAAAAAAAAAAAAAAAAAAAAAAAAAGGGTGTCCCCTGCTCCGACGACACGCCATCTCTCAGATTTATGATTTGTTCAGCTGGGTCATGGCTTTCCAAGCCAGTGCTTCCATTCATCGACGAACACGGGGTACACAAAGGAGGATACAATACACAGAGAGGACGACATAGGCTATAAGTTGGTAGCAAGAGATAAGGCAACAATCATCTATTGGGAGTTATTACCTGAACAACACGTTGTCACACAACACTACACGTTCCATGCATCATTTCACGTACACAATGGACTGAACAAGATAAACACAACACACAATTATTCCCCCCAACTACGACAGTTTTGTCCCACCCACCCAGTTTTCTTTGTTGCTACCTGCAAGCCAAGAGTGGGGACAAATCTATTGTGGTGTTGTAAAAATTCCTCAGCCCCCAGTTTCCTTGACTTAGTATGACTGAACAGACAAGAAAGAGAGAGAGTAAGAGAGAAAAAAAACGAGAGAAAAGAAAGAAAGAGAAAGAAAGAAAAGAGAGAAAGAAAGAAAAGAGAGAAAGAAAGAAAAGAGAGAAAGAAAGAAAAGAGAGAAAGAAAGAAAAGAGAGAAAGAAAGAAAAGAGAGAAAGAAAATAAATAAAATAAAAAAATAAATAAAAGCTAAAAAAATAAAATAAAATAAAAATAAATAAAAGCTAAAAAATAAAATAAAATAAAAAAGAAAGGAAAAGATATGCCGTTATGTCAAATTCAGGAATTAAATATAGATAAGAAAACTGCGGGAAAAAAAAAGACAAAAAACACCCCAAAAACAAAACAAAAAAGTGAACAATAACAAAAGTTATGTTAGGTTTAGTTGTTTGGTTTTACGGCATGTCAACCCATTGGGGTCATTTTATGCCGAAGAAGTTGTCACTCAATTTGTTTTAAACACATTTTTTCTATTTAACCCAGAGATCTAAGCGTTAGAGTAATCTAATTATTTAACAAAAAAATAGGCGGTTTGTTGACCTCCATAGATGAGACTAACTCCAAATCAGAGTTGATCTGAACAGTAATGTCAATAGAGGGTGACATCCACACACTCCAGAATTGGACTGAGAACAAATAGTTATTAGACATTTTTCTTAATAAAAAAAAAAAAAGTGCTCAAATACTGGTCAGTAGAGCAGGATAAAACCTAAAATTAATCATCACACTTCCTCATGTCTGTCTATAACTAAACAATAGTATGTATTTGTCGTTTGATTCGTCTGACGACCGTATTCTTCAATACTCACACACACGGCAGCCTTCCGTCTACGAGAGACGATGGCGTAGTGTCAAAGATTTGATGTTTTAGATTTTATTATTTAATCTTTTTATTTTGTATTTTTTTTTTCTCTCTTTGAACTACTTAGCCTGGGCGGGTTCATATGGAGGATAAGCTGTTGCCCATACAGCAAATCCCCCCTCTCCACACTGCCGCTGTGACCCAAAGGAAAGATAAGGTACCAATGCGGTTTGGCAACGGTAGTGTCGCAGGAGTTGATGGGTAGCACTGGATTTCAGCATCACGCCACCTTAGGTACTCTGACTCCTGATTTGTTTTCGGGGTTTACTCCCTTAGCCTTTCCTTGGGATGGGGTAAAGCCACTAGGCAGCAGAGGTTTTGTTAATATATATATATATATATATATATATATTATATATATATATATACACGTGTGATGAAAGAAAGTGAATCCGACGGTATGTAGTATATTAAGAAAAATGAAACAACACAGGTTTAAATGGGTTGAGTGGTGAGTTTATTGGCCGACGCTGCAGTGCTTCCATCTATTAATTAGATCATCTTCAGGGCATTTGTTGGTATATAGAAGGTAACAAGAATTTTTTTTATCACAGAATAACGAGAAAAGCGAGTGGTAGTCCTTGTTATTCAGTCTGTTTAAATTTGAGGTTTGTAAAAAGGAGACGGTTTGATATATGACGTCAAATATTCTTTTTACGGTGTGAGTATGGGACGGTGTAAGTGTGTGTATCGAAAAGAAACATTGTGCATTTTTTATTTATGTGGTTGCGTGTGTGTGTGTATAATCTTTTGCGATAAATGACAGCGGATATGTATGTATGTATGTATGTATGTGTGTGTGTGTGTGTGTGTGTGTGTGCAATATGTTGGTAAATACACAGAAGCAAAAAGGCATAGGTAATTTGGGACTTTAAAACCATGAGTGATAATAGAGCATTACATTCAATCTCGTAACTTAAGCGACATTATATACATGGATGTCATTTTAGGAGATCAGTCAAGCGTTAAACGCACCACACAAATGCACATTACTTTCACAGATTATTAGCCCCGAATAAAATACGTCTGTCCCATAATAGTTGTCACATTTCCATATACCTGTCATACATTAAATGTAGCAACCATTATGAGACAATAATAGAAATCTGGACTGAACTTGCACAAAGGTGTCAAAATTAGGGTGACCCAGAAAAAACAGAACCCACAAATTTTGTAATAAAACTTAATTTTAACTATGGGGGTCTAGGGTTAGGATTGGGGTTAGTTTAATGGGAAAATGAATAAATAATTTGGGTTCTGTTTTTTCTGGGTCACCCTGTATACCGGTGACCCAGAAAAAACAGAACCCACAAATTGTAATAAAACTTAATTTTAACTCAAGAGGAATACCGACGGGAATCATGCTTTGTTTTGCACTGTCCATAGCAAGAGCTTCGGTTTGTGCGCATATTCCCTACATAAAAAAAAGACTTCAGGTCAATCCTGCCTGGTGGGAGGTTTGGTAAATAAAACCAGAGATGTGGTGTTCATTCTAATTCATTTGTTCATTAATGAAAAAAAAAAATTTATAGAGGACTGAATTACATTAATATTAGGTCTTTCAAAAACGAAATATTTAATAATATCAATGGTAGACTAGTTTATTTCCAAGAAACATTACCAAAGAAAATATGACCTATTCAAATATATTTAACGAAAAATAAGGTCGGTATTTGTTAAAAATTGGTGTCAGTTTAGGAATGTGAAGAAAAAAAAAATGTACACAAAGTATGACGTCACATAACGTTGTGTACAATATGGATCATTGTTCTAGTTTTAATTTTAACAGACCCAAATTTTTGAGAAAAAGAAAGAAAAATAAAACTCACACACTGAAAATGCATTTTTTGTTATGAAATGTTCCTATCTCTATTAATAATGGAGATTCGGTCTATTTGTCTGTAACTGAAACTACGTCACTGCTTACGTTAGTGATACCCAAAATGAGACTAAATTGCATTTTTGACAAAATGACTTTAGCTACCAGGGAAAATAATTTACCAAAAATCAGGGAATTATCGGATTTTAATGAAATTTTCAGTGTTTATGTATCAATGAATGATCTTTATAATGCATTACTTATTTTATTTCAAAACTTTCATTTTTTTTTCAGGTCACTTATTTTTTTAACCCCACCCCCTATATTGGGGGCGTAACTTTTTTTTTCAAGTTGGTTTTCCGTTTTCTAATTACAGTAAATAAAGAGATAAAAGATCGAAGTAATGAATGGAAACAAAAAAAATTTTACGGTGGCTTTTCTATGAGAAAATAAGTACTGAAAATCGAAAAATAAATTGTAAAAAAATAAATAATACATTTTTTGGAGATTTTTTTTACTCATTTCGATAATTATTTAATTGGCTATTATTCTATAAAAGAAAAAATTATACATCGATATTTTTTCTGCTTAAAAAAAAAGGGGGGGTACATTTTCAATAGAGTTTTTCTTCAAAAATAAGGTTTGCATTAAGTAGATATTTATTTCTAGAATCTAAAAATATAACATATAAATGAATTTTATATATTAATTTTTCATAGCAAAAATACTAAATTAAAGTTTTGAAATGAAATAACTGATGCATTATAAAATTCATTAATTGATAAATCAATACTGAAAATTCTATTAAAATCGGATAATTACCTGATTTTTGGTAATTTTTTTCCATCCCAAATGTTATTTTAAAATTGTAAACAAGCGCCTAAAACCATTGAAAAAGAGGCAGAATGGCGGATCGCGTCGAAATTGACCAAAACAAATTGTTTTAAATCTATCAAAAATAAACTGCATATGTAATGATATTTTTCTTTTTTTAATGATCGTCATTATGTTACTACTTATCATTTTAGACAAAAGTTTTAGCCTTAAATAATAGATTTAATTAATCTTAATTAGTTTTTAAAAAGCTAGCAGCCGACAAATTTGGGTATCTCTAGCTTACGTCACATAATACAAAATCTTAAATACATCGAATAAAGAACAAGCTTATATTATATACACTCAAAATTTGAGTATGCAAACTTAGACGATCCTTGTTTTTTTTTTAATTCTGTTTTGATAAATACACGTAAATATACACGTTTGTTGTCTTTATTTTTTTTAGAGTATTGGTAAATATACGTTTGTTGTATTTAATGCATAGAACAAAATGGTTATGCAACCCCCACTTATCATCCCTCAGTTATGTGTCCGCTGTAAAAGATAAAAGGGCTGGCTGTTACATTTTTTTTCTTTTCTTGTTACCCCTAATCAAAAACTGCCTGGCCTAAATGCACCCTTGAGTTTTTCTAATACCAACAATACAAACAAATAAACTACCTTTTATTAGTAATTCTGTCTTGATAAAATTACTTTTAAATATTTGCTTAGGCTTTTGTTTCCCTCCTATTTCCACTGATAAAGTTTTACACATACATACACAGAAAAAAAGAAAAAAGAAAAAGGAGAAAAAAAAAAAGACTAATTATAAATAGAGCTGATTAAATATCTTAGGATAAATAAAAAGCCTTTTGTGTTGTTTTTTCTACTTCAGCCTCTGTAAATGAGTAGATATTTTTACAGTGTGTCTTGTCTACACTCCTCCAAGTTGAGGAGCATGAAAATCCAATAAAAGGTGCTAAGAAGTAGACAGGTGGGTGTTGCAATTCAAGTGGACTTAGGATAAAACTAATGTCAGTAATCTGCTTATAACTAGCCAAGAGGGATAAAGTGACCAGTAAGTGGACCCTTTAACACATGTAGGCTGATGTCAGGACACCGCCAGCTAAGGTGGGGGTGGGGAAGATGACTACGAGTCCTAACAGGCAATTACCGCGGCCTATAGATCAGCCGGTAGAGCGTTCGGCTAGAAACCACAAGGTTCCTAGTTCGATACCGGCCCTCGCCAACTCAGCGTATAAGTAGCACAGGTATCTGTGTGGTAAAGTAAGGAGCTGATGGTAGGTGTGGCGCTCCACCAGATGCAAAGACAATCTTCTTCGTCTAGCGCTAGTGAAAAGGGGGATAGACTCCCTCGCTGATTGGCTGATAGCCGACGACTTTACTTACTAGTGATAAAAGAAAAACAGAGACTTAACTGAATGAGGAAATCGCTTCTATTTATTGTTATTAGTACTATCTATCTATTGATAATGGAGATTGGGTCTCCATTTGTCTGTAACCGAAACTATGTCACTGCTTACATCACAATACATAGAATAAAGAACAACCCTGTAATCAGTTAAAAAAAAATTTTTTTTATTTTTTTTTTTTAACTCTCGACCCTTTTTTCCGTAACAAGAAATTAACTACAAAGTTTACAAATAAATAATAGCAACGATTTTGTGTAAAATATTCAAAATAATTATTTAATTAATTTAACCCATAGCTAGAGGGATAAAAGGAGCTTCATACCTTTCCCACAGTTATTAGAATGAAAGTGAACGTAATAGCATGACTGGAGTTAGAACTCGCTTACTATAATGTGGCAGTCCAACACGTTAGCCACTATGCCACGGGGACTCCATGAAGTAGTATATAGGAAAATACTGAGAATATAATGTTACGATTTTATGGGCCATCCTTTAGGCTTCAAGCAAGAGTGCTTGTCCAGTGGAAATCCCTGGTAAAGAATCCTTTGGTTGTTCCTTAGTATTGTAAGTTCCTCATCAATGATTGCAAATGGACATCTGAGCCAGGCATTATGGCTGTTGATTGGCAGAGGAATAGACCACGTGATCTCGCCCAGTCTATAAATTTAGGTGGTGTTTTGTAGCACACCTTATATCTCAAAATATTCCACTGCAGATACTGACCATTTACTAAAGACAGAATATAAGCAGTATTTTTCTTCTTGTTGACAACAGTGATAATGATAATTAACAAAAACTTTTAAAGGAATAATTCCAAAGAAGAAAACTTTAAAAACCAAACTCTGTATGGGATAAAGACAGCATATTCAAAGCCCCACAACAGGGTGAATCAATTATTGAGTTACCCTATGGGAGAGTGTTCACACATGCGCCATAAGCTGCTCTCATACCTAATCCTGAAGATATTCAAAATAGCTGGATGCATTCTTGTATATGGACACTTTGAAATATTATAGAATAAAACTGTTGTGTATTAGCCTATCTTACCTTTTTTTGGAGAGTAAATGAACTGGTCCAAGATTACGTGTGTATTGCTGTTTAGAGCAGTTGGCAGATCCTTACAAGAACCGTCTACTTAAGACTTCAATTCTCAGCACTATTGCTAAGTACTTTATTCTTAGTGCACACCCTTATTTGGATGCACTAAAAAGTAAGTAAAGTCAGTGGGGCGGCCTAATGTCAGTAACAGCCAGACAGTGAGGGAGTCTATTCCCTTTTTCACTAGCGCTAGACCAAGGAGATTCATTTTAGTGTCTGGAGTGGAGCGCCACACCAACCATCAGATCCATAACATTCAGTATACAACAAAAATGAAACATTACAAAATAAAAGTTTATCAATTGCAGTTCAGTGCCACACTCCCTGCTTTTTGGTGGATCTTCTCTGCAGGGGATACACTCGGTATATTTTAAGTCCAGCTGACAGAGTGAAGAGAAAATTCTAAAACATGTTTCCTCCAGATAATCCCCAACACTATTAGCAGGTTGTCATTAGAGAAATGATTTAACTGTATTAATATTTATGGAAAGAAAAAAAAAACCTTTTTTCTTCCATTTGTTGTACAGATTTCTATAATCTATTAATAATGGAGATTTGTATTTCTGTCTGTAACAAAAACTACGTCATAGCTCTACATCACAATATTCTTATGCTATATACACCCAAAATTTGAGTAAGCAATTTTAAAGATTGTTTTTACAGTAACAAGAAGTTAGCTAAAAAGTTTACAAATAAATAAATACCTACGATTTTGTGTAAAATTGATGTGGAAAATGGAAAATATTCAAAATAATTGTTTGATTATTACATGCACGCAACATTTTATTTGAGAGGGACGGGGCTCAGTTTTCATTTCAAATTGTTTTTGTTTTTTTTTTTTTTTTTTTTATTCCTTTAATAAATATGAGGATTTGTCTTACTTATGATACAAACCCTCTGACATAGAATTTTTAAAACTCCCACCCTTTTCAGGCAATGTCTTTCAAAAATTTATTTTTACAACGCCTGGAGGGTGTTTTCTGTTGCTAGTAAAAATAATAAAAAAAAAACTATAACAAACCACAACACATTATCCTGTTGATGAATAAGCATTGGTAATGATGAAGATCAACACTAAGAGTTTATTTAAACAGGAGATGCTCTATAGGGTCCATAGGAGCTCAGTTGGATATATTTAGTTAAGACCTTTCTCCATACAAGGGGTAATAAAAAAAACATCTAGCCATTCCAGCTGACTAAATGTCCCTTTTTGTGTTAGGCAAACAATTTTAAGGAAAAGAAAAAGCGGAGTTCAAGGCAAACAAGTCTTATGGAATGTGATGGACAAGGAATGCTGATTTGATGTAATGATGTAATTAGAAATTAAGATCTTAGTATGCATGCATAGAGAGAGAGGTGCTAAAAGCAATTTCACATCTCATTTTGACCAAAGACAACACCCATGTGTCATTCTTAACATTGTCTTGGGAATGGTTGAAACTGATTGTTGGACCCCAAAGGACAAGACTATAGAGAGTTCTTACACACTCTTAATTGAAATTACGTTTAAATAATTCCTTGTCTATCACATTCAAGACTTAACAAGAAATATTGCTGCATATATAAAATATACCAAACTTATTGGTAAATCCTCGCGGTGAGAAAAAAAAAACAGCAAATAGTTTGATTGTAAAAATATACTACCAAACATCACATGGGGAGAAAAAGTTTTGGAAAAAAGAAAAGACCAAGATAATCGTACCAACAAAAAATAATCTATTGGTACAATATTTTGGCCAAAAGAAAAAACAATTTATATGCATATACATATAAGATATATATATATATATATATACACACATACAAACCTGCCAGGAGACTAAAGCTAATAAGTAAAAAGTGCTCAATACCTAAGTAGGGCAAATAATAATAGTCAGATCTCAGCCCTGAAGACTTTTAGTAGGTTCGTCTGACTCATTTAGATTTATTATATATATATATATATATATATATATATATATATATATATATTATATGAGGAAAAGGGGGTTGGAATGAATCCGACAGAATGAGATAAAATATAAGGAATGAAAGAACAGAACTCAGACAAAAATGTGTAGTATATTTCGCTGGAGTACTGAACTCGGCTTCAGCTTTTATTGAATTATTAGGATCATACAAGAGTTTTATAGAAGGGGGAAGTAAGTAGGTGGGTAAGTTTTGTGTGAGGGAAAGATTTGATTGGTTATAGGGACATCTTTGGGGAAGATGAGAAGGAAATCAGATGGGAAGAGAGTTAGGAAGGTAGGTTCTTTCATGCCTTATATTTGACATATATATATATATATATATATATATATATATATATATATATTATATATATTACCAACCCCTTCGCAGGATGTGACACAAGGTTAATTTCTGAAGCAGAGTTTAACAGGTTTGAATTCAGAGTTTTCCTTCTAAAAATTGAAGTGCAGAAAAGTTATTCTCGCAGATCCATCATTACAGTGAGATCCTCGCTGGTTGCTCCATAAAAATCCCCATGGAAATATATAACAATATAGTAAGAATATTCAATCACTCAATATTATATTTCAAAACAAAAAAATAAAAATAAAAAATAAAAAATAAATAAATAAAAATAAAACATACAAATGACTTTCCCTTCTGTTACTTTTAAATTTTAATTTTTAAACATCTTCCCAAATATCAAATCTTCATTATTTTTGCTCAAAAACCAAACACTGGTGATATTTAATGTGTGTGCGTATATATATATATATATATATATATATATATATATAATATATATATATTACTTTGTCGTTAATTGTTTTATTTTTTAAGTTTCCTCTGGACACATATACACACAACTGCCCTTTATATATGTATAGATAGATATAAAATCTGGCAACCAGTACATACCAAGGGTAAACTAAAGGACACTGTATCAGCGACAAGGGGAATGGGTGTACCAAGATTCATTGATTATTTCATTGAAATTACTTATATCTTGTATTACCTTGCTTATAACTGTCTAATGGTGCCTATTGTAATTAGGAATTGTTACGTGATGTCAGTTAGCATTCCATTAGTCATATATATTTCATTTTGTTAACAGTCACTAACAACATAAGGCGCTTTACTAATATATATATATATATATATATATATATATATATATATATATATATATAAATAATGGACTCTCGTCGAATTTCGATGCATGAGGGTTCGTACAATGAACACCCACACAGTGATTTGTTTATAGTGGTGAAGGCTTGTGTTGGACCATCCACACTTTTTGGCATAGTCGATAAGAAAGAATTGGTGCATCAAGGGTTGCCACAAACCTAATCAACGATCGACTTCAGGAATTTTGAATTCAGAGTTATCCCTCTCCTAGACTGGTTACCTACCCAAGACTGAAGGGCCCAGTCTGCCCTACTATTTAACCCATAGCTGGAGGGAGAATATATGGATTCATACCTTTCCCAAGGGTATTAGCACTATATATATAGTGCTAATACCCTTGGGAAAAGTATGATAATATATATATATATATATATATATATATATATATATATGTATGTATGTATGTAAGTCTGCAGAGTAGCCTACTGTTGGTATAAGCCGAATTGCTAGGAAGTCTGCCTCCTTTTCACTAGTGCTAGGCCAGGGAGATTGTTTTTGCATCTGGGGTGGAGCGCTACACCAACCATCAGCTCCCAACTTTACCGCACAGATCTAAGCCCTGCTCCTCTGGTGCCGAGATAACGAGGGCCAGTATCAAAGTTTCTAAGAGGATGCACTACCAACTGAGCTAAAACGGCCCTTGTGTGTGTGTGTATATATATATATATATATATATTTTTATTAAATATAACTGTTTATACAGATGTTTTAGTGAGCATCTACCTAAGGTTTCTGGCTTTTGCCTTCTTCAGGATGCTTATTTCATGCTCCTAATGTATTTGTATACAAACCGTTTACGGTTGAAACTAGGGACACTATATATATATATATATATATATATATATATATATATATATATATATATATTATATATATAAACCATACAAATATGACAAAACAAGAAATGATGGGCACTGCTGGACAAGTAGGGACAAATTCATGAGTGATATTCTCCTATAGAGACCTACACATGGACACATTAGTGTTGGACAACCAGCAAGAACTTATATCCATCAATTCTGTGCAGACACTGGGTACTGTATGGCAGACCTACCAAGAGTAATGGCCAATAGGGATGGATGGCGAGATAGAGTTAAGAGAATATGTGCTATCAGCATGACTTTATAATGATGTATAAAATCAAAACATAAAAATAAAAAAACAAACAAACATTCTTAGACATTTCAAGAATCTCTTGATCAAATAAATATAAAGACATGACAGGAAGAGAAAGATTTGAAACAAGTTGAGACATTGTTGCAGGGAGATTTGTTCAATATTATTAAAGTAAAAAAGAAAAAAAAAAAAAAAAAAAGTGAATTATTTTGATCCATTGGCCTAATAAGGTTTGTCAGGTAAGAAAAATAGCAGCAGGTTGGACAGATGAATATCTTGAAGAACTAAATTGCAAATCAATCCTGAACAAAGTGAAGTAGGCTGTTAGATATCTTTATATTGTCAGGGGGGCTAAAATGGGGTTTTGAACATCATATGAATAAAACTGCCTACCACCCTCCACTAAGCATTAAAAAAAACAAAAAAATAAAAATTAAAAAAACAATACAAAAGATAAAGAAACAAACTAATAGCAGGACATAAAGAAAAAAAAGTATGAAAATTAATAATAAAAAAAAATATTTTTTAAATAAAAAAAAATTTATATTAACAATGGACATATATAAAGTTGGTGGTGGCAGAGTGACCTATTGTCCATATTAGCCGGACACCAAGGGAGTCTATCCCTTTTCACTAACACTAAACCAGCGAGATTGTTTTTGCTGAGGTGGAGCAACACACCTACCATCAGCTTAGATTACCCAATCTGTGCTACTCATATACTGAGTAGGCAGGGACCAGTATCAAACTTGGAACCTTGCGATTGCAAGGCAGGTGCTCTACCAACTGAGCTAATGAATATCGTTCCATCTGACAAGATGTTTCACTAATATATATATATATATATATATATATATATATATATATATATATATATATATATATATATGGAAAAAGTGACTTACCAGTGAAATTGACCACAATGGTTAGTTGATGCAAAATTCAGAAAGGTAAGACAGCGATATAACAAATAAAAAGTGTTCAATACGTTAGTAGAGCAAATTTATTGCAATATAGGTCCAAGTGATAGCCTACTCGAGTTTCACCATAAGGATCTTCAGGGTTAAATCCACTGAATTAATCAAGATATTGATTAATTCAGTGGATTTAACCCTGAAGATCCTTATGGTGAAACTCGAGTAGGCTATCACTTGGACCTATATTGCAGTATATATATATATATATATATATATATATATATAGCTAGATTATGATAGCGATCTTTCTAGTAAACAAAGTTTATGATAGACTATAGACAAGGTTTGTTTTCTTTCTTTTTTTTTCAACCATCACTGGTCATTTTTAAAGTTTGAGTTAGGATGTCCTTGTATTTAAATTCAGAGACATTTTTACTAAAGATAAACAAACAGACAGACAGACACGAAGAATCTCAGACAAATATAGAGTATTAGTGTTTTTTTTTATTTCATTAAAAATTTAAATTAATATTTTCATGTGTTTATGACATAGAAAAGCATTACAACATGTCAACTGTTTGTAATAATATATAGTTTGAGTTTACACACAATACACACAGACAGACAGACAGACAATGTTGATTATAGTCATAATACATATGATTGGAAAATTGCTGTTGAATGAGTCATAACTTGTTTTTGGTCACATGAATTATTTATTGTGAATAACCCAGACCAACTGTCACTGGAGACGCTTAAAGCTAGAAAATTAAATTCTCAACAATACAGTGAAAAGTAAACATTTTTTCAAACGTGATTTTGTAATGATAAAAAAAATGAAGAAATGTTAATTCCAGAATGAAAGACAAATTCAAATTTGTTTTTAAAAGGGGGAGAGAGAAAGGGAGTAAGGGGAGAGAGAGAAAGGGAGAGAGAGAAGAGAAAGAGAGAGAGAGAGAGAAGGGAGAGAGAGAGAAGAGAGAGAGAAGGGGGGAGAGAGAGAGAGAGAGAAAGGGGAAGAGAGAGAGGGAGAGAGAGAGAGAGAGGGAGAGAGAGAGAAAGGGGGAGAGAGAGAAAGAGAAGAGAGAAAGGGAGAGAGAGAGAAAGGGGAGAGAGAGGGGGAGAGAGAGAGAAAGGGGGGAGAGAGAGAGAAAGGGGGAGAGAGAGAGAAGGGGAGAGAGAGAAGAGGGGGGAGAGAGAGAAGGGAGAGAGAGGGGGAGAGAAAGGGGAGAGAGAGAGAGAGAGAGGGGGAAGAGAGAGAGAGAGAGGGGAGAGAGAGAGAGTACCCCCCCCGAAAAAATGACAGGGAGAGGATGTTTTAATCCCCCCCCCAAAAAAAAACAAAGCAACTTCTTATTTGATAGCATATAAGCCCCCCCCCCCAACTCCATGTTTGACAGTACTTCAAAATGTTAGCTAAACTTTATTATTTCACCCATTTCAAAGTGATTTTTATTTTGTGCATTTATTAAAAATTAGCAGCGGCTACCAGGCATCGCCTGGGTAGAGGGGGATTTTTTAAAGTTAGTCCCACAGATCCATTATTACTGAATCGCGAGTTGAATCCTCATGGGATGCCCCATTTAAATCCCTATGTAAAAAAAAAAAATAGACCTTGCATTAATCCAGCTACTCTGAAAAGAAATATTAATGTCTACTATCTAAAATATTAAATAAAAACAAAAATCCATGCTGTTATAATTTAAATTTTATTTTTTAATCATCTTCATGAATATAAATCAAATCTCTATTATTTTTGCTCAAAAACCAAGCCCTGGTGATATTTAATGTGTATATATATATATATTTACTTTGTCGTTAATTGTTTTATTTTTTAAGTTTCTTCCGGACATACATATACACACAACTGCCCTTTATATATGTATAGATTTATAAAATTCTAGTATTTGTAAAAATACATAAATAAAAAAATAAAAAGTGTCTTACATATTATGAAAATATTGTATAAGCTTATTGAAAAAAAGGTCATTCAAAATTAC
>CM042142.1:115625111-115635111 GCA_023376005.1 Doryteuthis pealeii
AATCTTTCTTAAAACGATTTTTGGGTTATTTTCTATAACTCCAACATAAACAAAGGGGAACCCCTCTTCACTGATAAATCATTTATTGATCTACTAGGAAAAAAGAAGACTGGTTTAGGGTTAGGGGTTAGGGTTAGTTTAATGGGAAAATCCCATCACTGGATTAAGTGCATGGATAAAAAAAGGAAAATTAAATCTACGTTTCATTATAAGGGTAGATTTATATATTACGAGAGGGTCATTCATAAATTTTATGAGTGCCATATTTTCAGGCTGCTAGTGTAAAAATTAATTTTTACTACCATTATCCACCATTTCTATATTTAAAATATTTAATATTTGTTTATGATGATTCTCTTTTCAAAATGGTCTCAACACAAATATATATATATATATATATATATATATATATATATATATATATATATATATATATATATATATATATATATATATCAGAGGTAGTCGTTGTGTCTAGCCACACAGAAGAGATGTGAAACGGCAAAACACGGTGTCTGTGGGTGACATATATAATATTTATTTACCAACCCCGCAGGATGCGACACAAGGTCAATTTCTTAAGCGGAGTTATAATATATAATATGAAAAAGATGGAATGAAAACACCACACAATGCTGTTAAAGAGAAAACATTGTGTGGTGTTTTCATTCCATCTTTTTCATACTCATACTGTCGGATTTATTTCCTTTCATTTAACTTTATATATATATATATATATATATATATATATATATATATATATAAATAAAATACACAAGGGAATTGGGTAGAAAAATCAAAGTAGGATATCTACAAAAAATATAAATAATGAGTGAAAATGGATAAGAAAATAAAACCTGTTCAGAAATAAAGTGCATAAATAAACTAATCTTTACAGTCATCGTAAAATAGAAACTGTACTAAAAGCCCCCCCCCCCCCCAAAAAAAAATAACCCAGCGCACCATCACAAAAAAGTGAGAGTCTATACTCAATAATACAAACGACTATTACTACACAAATGCATACATGCATTCACCACAAAGTGTCCTTTTCACACACACACACATCTAGAGAGAAGTGAAGTTCATCTTGTATCACCATGGTTACTAGCACCTTGTTATTCCCAGGCATTCTACTTGCATGTTCAAGATCTCTTCATCACAGCAGCAGCAGCCGCCACAGTTCAAGCCAGAAATCTATCCACTGTGCACCTTGACCAGTGGTTGTTTAAGTAAAAGACAATACAATTGTGGAAGCAGTGGGCTTGTCTTGAAATCAGGCCATACTCAAAATAGAAACAAGGAGGGGATGGAAATTAAATTCAAGTTTTATTTCACAGACTTGGAGGTAGCGGAACAATTTTAATAAAATACACCATCACTGAACTTTTAAATAATTCAATGAGCATAATTTATTCATTTAGAGAATAAAATGAAATAAAATAGAATAAATGGATTGACATATATCAAGCCAAGATTTAAATTTGATAATGGTTGGTTGGTTGGTTTTAGTCATGTCAACACTTGTTAGATTGTTTTAGGCTGATGTCAGTTTAACCATTAAGGTCTCCAATTTATATAGTGTATATATATATATATATATATATATATATATATATATATATATATATATACACATACATACATACATACATACACACACACACACACACACACACAATTAAACAAAAGAGACGTCTCCTGTTTAACAATTTTATCAATGATCTTTTCAAGCTTTCTGTCCAACTTTTTTACATTTAGATGGAATCTGGATTAGTCCAAAGTTTTTATACCAAGTACTTTCGGCACTTCGAAATGCCATCATCAGGGGCGACGTGTTTGTGTTCCTTTTTTTTTTTCAAGTTAGTAGTAGTGAGAGTAAGTAGGATATATATATATATATATATAGTTGGCCAGAAAGCTTGAAAAGATTAACAAAATTGTTAAAAAAAAGAAAAGAAAAAAGAGTGAGGGAGTTAAATCAAGATTATTATACTTTTTACATATTGAACTATTTCGCAACGGCTTACGTAAACATAAAATGTTGTAATAATTAAATAATCATACTGTGGTATATCAACAGGCCCTACTAGTACACTATTAAACTATTAATATAATATCTATATGCACATCAAATTTTGTTAAGTAATTCATCAGATATCCCAAAAATTCCCTCTTAAATTCCTTTCCCTACCATTATTTATGAAATAATCCAAATTAATCTTTAATATTTTTTATACGATTGCTGTCCTTGATCTGATTAGGTAATTTGTTCCAAAAAATATATATTACTCTATCAGCAAAATAATTTGGTACAGAAATGACAAAAACATTTATACCACACACACATTTATGGTATGATTACTTTTTGTTCATAACTTTAAATAATGATTTATCATCAAATATAAGAACAGCAATTAAAGAAAAAGAAATTAGATTCCAATTTATTAACTCTTATATTCGTGTCAATTTACCTTATTTGAGTTTCACAGTTGAATGAAATCCAGGAAGTGAACAGCATGTGTGGTACTCAGTCAGATTAATTACTTTAACGTAAAAACCGGTCAGAAAGTCTTGATATATAACTTTACTAATCCCATCATCAAAACCCTTGTGGTAAGGAAAAACCCAGGGAAATAATTTGCTAGTAAAAATACTACAAATAACTGCCTGGGGGGGGGGGACCCAAGAGAGTCACACTAACAGAAAAATAATTGATTAACACTGCAGTACTTGGCCTAAAGAAAGAAAAAAAATACCGCTAGGTCAGTATATATATATATATATATATATATATATATATATATATATATAAGTGGTCAAACGATGTGTTTGAATGGCGAAGGCCGACAATTTTTAGGGAGATTATGTGCTTAATTAAAGTCATACCTAATTTTTTTCTCGATTTGTTTACGCTTTACATTTAAACCGATATGCACGCCTAATTCATTTAATTATAATTAATTAATTAACAAATTGGGTATGACTTTAAGCACATAATCTCCCTTTATATATATATATATATATATATATATATATATATATATATATAGAGAGAGAGAGAGAGAGAGAGAGAGAGAGTCAGATTTTAGCCCTGAAGAGCTTTATGCGAAACTAATAGTAGGTTCGTCTGACTCAGTAGATTATCTTTATTATATATATATATATATATATATATATATATATATATTATCTTCAGCTTTGGACAGGGATCCATATATTCAGTTCTTATATCAGAAATGCCTCTTGAAGATTGGTTAAAACAGATTAATAAATTTTTTAAAAAATAATCCATATGAAAATACATTTATAAATTCTATCTTATATTTTTAATTGATTTTTAAATATACCATAACATCTTCAGAGAAAAATAAATTCACGTGAAGAGTTTGATTTTCATCTTTAAAATTTTCAAACTTAACCACAGAATATTTTGCATAGGCCTCTACTGTCAAGAGATTTTCAACAGGCTTGCAAGTTCTTTATTTATATAAGAGTGTCAGCTGAAAAAGTTCATACGCTGACCAAAGATACTTTCCCCGGAATGTGATTAAATGAGGTTTTATTTTTTAACAGTCCTTGCGGTCGACACACTTCTTCCATGAGTGTTACAGAGCTTGGATCCCATTGGTAAAAATGTCATCAACAGCAGATATGATAATTATATGAACTTTTCTACCCACCCTTGTACTTTCAACCTGTGTGTTTGTGTATCAGACCTTCATCAGGATATTAGAATGGAAAAAGTGTTGCCTGAACAGTGATGGATATCTTTTTCAAAATAAAACGTGAGATGAGGAACTGTATAGAGAAATTAGGTTCTTATCTGTGTCAGATCTCGTTTTTGAAAATAGTAATAATAAAAGCACAGAGTGGAGATGAAAGAAAACGAAAAGAGACAAATACCAGGACCTTGCCAGAGAAATCAAAAATAAATAAATACCCCCCCCCAAAAAAAAACCCCCCTGGAATATGAGGATGAAAGTGATACCAATTGCAACAAATTAGAGGAATCGGAAATCAGAGGAAGAATTAAGACCATCCAGACAACAGCATTGTTAAGATCGGCTAGAATTCTCAGAAGAGTCCTGGAGATCTGAGGAGACTTGTCACCCAGAGTCCAGTGAAAGTCCATCATCAGCTTGCGCGGGTGTGAAAAACTCACAAGGAGTCAATAACAATAATATTTACAGCAATGGTGTAGCCTGCTAAGTCTAGTCACACTGAAGAGATGCGATACGTCGAAATAAGGTGTCTATGGATGACATTATATATATATATATATATATATATATATATATATATATATATATATATATATATATACATACATACACACGTGGCGGTGTGGGGGATGGTGTTTCGTTCATTAGTTAAGTAAAAACAAAAAATGTAAACCTGTTTTTTCATCATCTATAATCTACATCCATAAAAACACCCAAGATTAAATTAAGGAAAAAAAGAAAGAAAAAAAAAGAAAGAAATCTGAACTGATTCCTTGAAACGAAATAAAAATTCAAAAGAATTTTAAGACAAGAAAACAAGCAGAAAATAAAAGGGACTTTGATTGAGATGCCTGGATGTCCCAGAAAATGGCACTCCGTTTAATAAACAACGCTTAAGTAGAAGAATCCTGGTTGCATTTTCTACCGACACTTCTCGAGCAGAAATGCCTCGCATGCCCCCCCCTCCCTCCACCAACACACACACCTCAGCTAAGTTTATGCTACAAACCAAGAAGAAATGTCATTATGTTCCAAGTGTTTGAAAAATAAATAGATAAATAAAGCCGATTTTTTTTTTGTCTCACCAAAGGAAAAAGAAATTCAGAAAATGTTCTACATCTCTCTCTCTCTCTCTCTAGACCTTACCCCCACACTGTGGGTCCCAGTGCGTGTTTGTGTGTGTGTGTGTGTGTGTGTGTGTGCATTCCTAACATGATGGATGTTGCGTGTGTGTGTTTCTCTGATTTTTACAGCAACAGGAACGTGTGTGTTCTGCCTATAACATTCAGACTATCTATGTAGTCTATCTTTCCAGAGGGGCCCATGTTGTCCTTCTTCCACTTCTCCAGGGAGCAGGGTGGAGGTAGGGGTTAGGGGGGATATGCCTTGTATAAATAACTGATTAAAAAGAAAAGCATAAGCAAGCATTGACTATTCAAGGTGGGAAGGATAGGAAGAAAAAAAAAAGCAAAGAAAAAAAAACTAAAAAAAAAAAAAAAAAAAACTTAAAAAATAAAAAAAAAGATAAAAAATGAATAGTGGTAGTGAACTGTGAACGAAGCTGACAATAAATGTGAAAAGTGTTTCTGTTTGAGTGAGCAAGCAACGAGGCCCCCGGGTGGGGGAATGATGCGAAGGAAAAGAAAAAAAAAAGCATTTGAAAAGGCATAACAAAATCAGGGTGAGGTTGAACTAAGGAAAGAACAGGAAAAACAAAAAACAAAAAAAAAAAAACACTGTGTACAAAATTATCATCAAATAACTATGACATCACATTGAGCCGTGTACACATTTGTCTATTATTATTATACACACCATCAATCACTTTGTGCAGACTTGAATTTACACACCCCTCTTAAGTAGAGAGGATGAAGATGAATGTGTATATTAATAAACAAGTTTACTGATAAGCAGGAACAAATCTATAATCGAAGTAGATAAAGCAGAAATTGATTGGCCGAACATGGCGGGAGAGATAGATATTGGGATAGAAATTAAATAGTGACAAAGATATATAGAAAATAGATAGAGACGGACAGATATATAGATAGAAGCAGAGATAGTGAGAAAGAGAGAGACAGACAGACAGACAGACATGTATGTATAGAGAGAGAGGGGGAGAGAGAGGGAGGTATGGAGGGGGGAGACAGAGACAGAGAGAGAGGGAGGTATGGATAGAGAGAGACAGAGAGAGAGAGGGAGGTATGGGAGAGAGAGAGAGAGAGAGAGAAAGGTATGGATAGAGAGAGAGAGAGGTATGGAGAGAGAGAGAGAGAGGTATGGAGAGAGAGAGAAGAGAGAGAGAGAGAGAGAGAGAGAGAGAGAGAGAGAGAGAGAGAGAGAGAGAGAGAGAGAGAGAGAGAGAGTATGTAGAGAGTGAGAGAGAGACAGAGCAGATGTATGGAGAGAGATGTATGGCGAGAGAGAGACAGACAGAGCCAAATGTATGAAGAGAGATGTATGGAGAGAGATGGAGAGAGAGAGAGAGAGATGTATGGAGAGAGAGAGAGAGAGAGAGAGATGAGAGAGAGAGAGAGAGAGAGAGAGAGAGAGAGAGATGTATGGAGAGAGAGAGAGAGAGAGAGAGAGATGGAGAGAGAGATGTATATATATTATATAATATAGAGAGAGATGTATGCATGCATAGAGAGAGTGCTAGATAAACTGACAGTTAAATTGAAATTATCTTACAAGCTTGTATTAGCGATTGATTCCAGCTGGTCATTAAATGACTGGATTGAAAATAGCACTTACACTTGATTCATCGCACCTGTATTATTACTATAGTAATAACTATTATTTATTAGATTCAGGATGAGGAACAGTAAACATTTAATAATTGTTTTGTCATTAATACAACAAGCTTAAGGGGTACTTTATAAAACATGTAACATTTCTTTAGACACAGACCATTAACACTAAAAAAAAAAAAATATTCAATTAGATTAATACAACCTCTGTCCCATAATAGTTGGGACATTTTGTATACAAATCCCATAAAATTAATAAATATTATGGGACAGGTAGTAAAATAATAATACTACTCTCCCATAGTTGGTAGAGCATTCGGCTAGAAACCACAAGGTTCCTAATTCGATACCGGTCCTCGCCAACTCAGCATATGAGTAGCAAAGGGATCTGTGCGGTAAAGTAAGGAGCAGATGGTAGGTGTGGCGCTCCACTTCAGATGCCAAACGACAATCTCCTTGGTCTAGCGCTATTGAAAAGGGGATAGACTCCCTCACCGACTAGCTGATACCAGTCCTCGCCAACTCAGCGTATGAGTAGCACTGGGATCTGTGCGGTAAAGTAAGGAGCAGATGGTAGTTGTGGCGCTCCACCTCAGATGCCAAAAAACAATCTCCTTGGTCTAGCGCTATTGAAAATAGGATAGACTCCCTCGCTGATACCGACTTTAGGCCCCCGACGACTTTACTTTTACTTATAATAATATTCATATACTAAATGTAATAATTATTATAGAACAGTATCTAAAATTAAAAAAAAAAAAAAAAAAAAAAAAATGATTTTTATGCCATGTCAACCTGTCAAGGGTTATTTTATGACTAGGTTAGAGAATCATGTTCATTGCATGTTCATATTTACATTTTTGTGTATTTTTTTTCTTTAGATAGTTTTTTTTTTTTTCTCTCTCTCTCACAGGGTCCTGTCGAATATAAATGATTTTTAAACAGATCTAGTTGACCCATAGATAGTACTTGTTAGTGTCCTAACCCTCCAGGTTACACTGGACCTGGAAGTAATAACAATGAAGGGCTACTGTACAATGTCCAGATCACCAGAACTGGAGCCTCACCACCAGATGCAGTTTAGCGTGATACCCAGAACACTAAAAGAAGAAAAAAAAAATTGTTCCTAAAACATGTGACACAAGGCTGCAAGTATCAATTTTTTTTTTTTTTTTTTTTTTTTTTTTTTTTTGTAGAGTAGTAGACTCAACATCTGAGAAAATGAATTTTGTAAACAATATCCCAATTTGTATTATCTGCATTATTTGGACTATTGTCCCCATCTTCATTGTTACTTGTACAGTGGAGGGGTACTGGGCCGGATCATATGAAGGACCACAAGGAGGTTACACCAATTGAAAGAATAGACAGCGGTGGCTTCCCAACGGTGGACGATTATTCCTCTGAAAGTGATGTGGATACGGAACCCACCAAGGCCTTCCATCGAAAGATATCAACCTATAGAGAGATCAAGAAGATGTTCCCGAGTTTCGAAAAGAAGGTTCCCGAGTCCGAGAAGGTTGAGTCCGAGAAGAAATACCTGAAGAAGGCCGGAGGGCATATCGGCCGAAACGTTGTACAAGTAACAATGAAGATGGGGACAATAGTCCGAATAACGCAGATAATACTAATCTTCAAGCCTCATCTCAAACATTCAGAGAAATCCCAATTTGTATTTTACTAAGATCTGAATTATAAAGCATAAGTCACTTTTAAAGTAGCTTGGTATAATAAGATTACTAATGCTAATCACTTTATCAAACTTTAAAAATTTTTATTTCTAATTTAAGTTTTCATGTAGGTAAGTTTTTATCTAGGTAAGTGATTCTGTGAGGGACAAAAAAATGCTGCATAGTTCTACTATTGCCAAATTAAGATAGTTGTATCTACTAAATGTCCAGTCTCAATTGTCATTATATCAAAAAATTATTGTTGCATAAAAACAATACCAGTCTTAAAAATCTAAGAGAGAATATAAAATCAATTTGTGTGTGTGTGTGTATCACCAAGTTAGGGGATCGAAGACATGAAGTCAATGGTGCTTGGTAAGTGACATACATAGGTGAGAAACTGACAGTTATCAAGTGCTGTTGACTTTGTGCCTTCACTACCCTTAGATATACATGATCTATCAATGATATTGAGCACTCTTCACACACACACACACCACATATATATATATATATATATATATATATATATATATATACACACTATTGTTTACTTTTGTAACAATGCCTTTTTTTTTCTTTTTTCTTTCTAGGTGTATTTTTTGTCATGTTTACAATGTTTGTTAAATGCCCAAGTGCATCTGTTGTCTATAGTGAAAAACTTATTACCTTGAGGAAGAAACTCAAATTAACAGCTCAGATAGAGTCACTTTTGAGTTGAAATATTTTCACTTAACAATGGGCCCATTGGAACATGTCCCCATTGTAAATAGAGGATTTTTTTTGGTCCAAAATCTGTGACCAAACTTTATTCTACCTGTGCCCCACAATAGTTGCCACAGTGAATTTATATGCAAAAGTAACAATAATATGACAGGTAGTAGCATTTTTTGTTATGACTGGTTTCAGAATTGTATCAGGAGATAAAGAATACAATGACCCTTGACCTATAACAGTCGTTACATTTAGTATATATGTGAATGTTACAATCATTATGGACCATGGATAAGTATAAAAGACTTTGAAATTCTATATTGATTTGTAACAGCTGAAGATTTATTCTATTTCAAAAAGAAGAAGAAAAAAGAAAAAAAAAGAAAAAGAAAAACCTTTGTAAGTTGTAACTGAAATTTGCATCATGGGTCAAGAAAATAGACTGATTGCAAAAAAATATAAACAGAAGGTTGACATTCAACAATGAGCTAAAATGGTAAACATTTAGTTAAGACTATTCCTGAATTCTGTCTACAAAGTAAATAGAGGGGGGAGGGTCAAAAACAGATCAAATATTAAAAAAAAAAAAAAAAAAAAAAGAAAGAAAGAAAAAGAAAAAGAAAAAGTTTTGTTATTTTGAAGAGAGAGGTGAAAAGCTTCAATATCTTTAATGTTTAAGAATAATTTAACTAAATAAGTTATTTCGAAGCATCAAATAATCTTTATTTTCACTTCTTGAGAAGAAAGTTTTATTTCATTAGATCTGTTGCAGAAGAATCAGTTTTCATTTTAAATGCTTTGACATTGTTTATAATTTGATACACACAAATAATTATATATATATATATATATATATATTTATATATATATATATATATATATATATATATATATATATATATATATATATAATATATATATATATGTGTGTGTGTGTGTGTGTGTGAAAATATTTTTTCAGATGAAGCATTTTAACATTTGATATACAATTAACCTGAAGATGGTTTAGCAAAAAATAAATAATCAAAATAAAAAAAATAAAATAAATGCCAGCATATATAACAAGAAAAATCCATTGGTAACTATTGCACTTTTCATATTTACTCTCACATTTTTATCTGAAAATATTTTTTGGAAGAAG
>CM042142.1:115640111-115657320 GCA_023376005.1 Doryteuthis pealeii
TTTGTTTCATCTTCTGTATGTTTGTGCATGTGTCACACACATACACACACACACATTGATATATATAATATATATATGTATATATAGTGAATCAAATGTGCAGCCTGTCAAAGTTATTAGCTAAATTTTTTAAATGAAATTTTTTAGTGCATATGTTCAATTCATATGTGTAATGTAGAAGTATTGCGTTACAGACATTGGCAATAAAGATTATGTTAAAAATAAATATTTGTACAAAAATGTCTTTTTACCATGTGTGTGTGGGTTTTTTTTATAGGATATACTTATATAGTCAGATGAGTGTGATGACTTGTGAAATTCAGAGTACCACAGGGTTGTCATTGTAACATTCTGTTTTAAACCAACATGGCTCTAAAAGTATTGAGCACATTTTATCTTATTCAAATTTTTTAAAATAATTTTGGATATATATATCTTATTATAATGGAGATTGTGTGTTTTTCTGTCTGTAACCGAAACTATATTACTACTCAAGTCACAATTCCCTTAGTTATTTACGTCACATTCTCCATTATTCTATTTCTATTAAAAACTCACTTAATAAAACTGTTTGACATTATTAATACTGTTGGCCTTAACTAAATACTAATAACATGCAATTGTATTTATATATACAACAAAATACCAGTTTTCAGTGTAAACGTAAAGCTAATTTGCATATTGATATTAAAAAAAACTGATTTTAATAAAAATGTGCTTGGTATTATTGATTTCTAATTGTTTGGTTTTATCTTAATGAATATGAGTAAAAATCTCTTCAATGAATCTTAAATAAAATTCATTCACAAGAAGAAATAACAGTAATTTTATTCTTTACTTCCAATTTTAACTAAATAGTTGAATTAGGAAAATTTAGCATTGAAAAACGGAAGTGATGAAAGAGTAAGTTTCAGTTGTTCTATTTTCCGATTATACCCCCTCCGTTTCAAATCTTTTTATCTGAATTCTTATTTAGTTTCATTAGCCTGATTTAATCTAATATTTTATTACATTTAAACTTAAATACTTGCACCCGGAGGGTGCATATATTTGCTAGTATATATATATAATATATATATATATATATATATATATATATATATATATATATATGTGTGTGTGTGTGTGTGTGTGTGTGTGTTTTTTAAAAACTTCCTTTCACTCTTTTAGGATATAAGTGATGATTTTATAAGAAATAATTAAGGTATTTAATGTGCATAAAGAGAACATGCTGGTTTTCTGGTTAAAACTTCGTACAGGGTGGTCAGAAAAATCTGGTTACCCCTTTCTAAAAAGTGATTTGTTTTTTTTAGAGGTAAAATAATTACATAACATAATTAAAACAAAAAATAAATGAAAATCAAAAACAATATGTAGGGGTGACTTTCAGACCACCCTGTATTTTTTTTTATAGCTTTGTCTCATATGGGTTTAATTGAAATTATATATATATATATATATATATATATATATCTCACACTGTATTTTCAAAGTTAATTTGGCTCTTTATCATATCTGCTTTGTGTGTGTGTATACATGTATGTGTGTATATATGTGTACGTGTGTATATATGTATGTGTGTGTACGTGTGTGTTTCTTCAAAAGTTGGTAGTATATTTGCTGCAGCCTGGTTAGTCACTGTATTTAAGTAAGAGTGATTTATTGAAGTGCTCACTCATCCATTTTTGGCATGCCGGTGACAAGACATCAATATCAGCCAATGAGTATAGAGTGCAGGGAAAAGCGGATTCATGCCTTTCCGAGAGCAATTACCTGCAAGGGTATTTAAGCAAGCAGCCAGCCTTGGCCGAAATTTCAACGGTTCGCTAATTCATTTTCCCCTCCCCATTTAACGGTTACACCACACCTAAGAGTGTTGTTAAGTACAGCACTGTATCAATCCAACCGTGTATGTGCGTAGATATGCGTGAAAACGTATATAATTCCATTGTCCAGAATGCATCCACATTTGCAATATATAATATTGTGGTTCCCTTGTTTTGGTTTTGGAAGAAGCTACTTAGCCGGTTCTGGTCAAATAGACAAACCTTCTTTTAAGCTTATTTAGCCGGTTCCCGTAAAATAGACAAACCTACTTTTATGTTTATTTTACTGTAGCTGTAAATATTTTTTTAATTTTTTTTTATTATGAATGCAATTAATGTGAAAAATAACACAGATCTAATAAAAATGTTTATATTTTGTGAATGATAAATATACAAAAAATATTAAATGAAAAATATGACATTGATCAAACATGTGAATTTTTACAAGAATTCTTTAAATTTTTTTTAAAGGAAATGATATAGGGTAAATTTGACTAACGTGAATTTTTTTCATTTTCCACTATCAATTGTTAAAATTGTACCCCCAATCCTAAACCTAACAATGAATTCGGGTTGATATTTATAAAAACGTAATATAATTTTTTGGCAAAACTTGCAAATCGGTCGCAAAATTAAAACATATTATAGGGTGACCCAGAAAAAAAACAGAACCCATATTTATTTATTTTCCCATTAAACTAACTCTAAACCCCAACCTTAAACACACCTAGTTAAAATTAATAGTTTTATTACAAATTTCAGTGTTGTTTTTTCTGGGTTACCCTAATTTTCCGACCGATTTGCAAGTTTAGCCAAAAAAATTATTTTTACGTTTTTTTTTTTTCGTTCCAAACACGAAGCGTGTAAAAAGTTGTTTATTTTACCTTTTATAAGGAAAGACGTTAAACTTGAAATGCCTGGATGCTATCTTTTTAGAACCGGTTAAATAGCCTATTCGTTTTGTTTCTCCTTGCACGCCTCCCCTGTTTACAAAACCACTTTTTTTTTTAAAATAAAAATTGTTTTATACCTTAGCCTACCTTTGGATCCTCCCCCATACACTACTTCACCCAGACCTTCTTTAAAGACAAAAAAAAAAAAAAAAATATGTATTCATTTCAGTGATGGAGGTGGATACTCACCGATTACTACTTAGGTTCTCTCCAACAGTCACTTGGAGTTCTTTCGCCTGTCGGACTCGCTTCACCTGCAAAATATAATAGAGAAAAAAAACTTAACATTTGGGCTCGCAAAAATAATAGACTCATGCAACCACGCACACAATATTAGGCACGCTCACACATACATGAAATATGGCCTAAAATAACAAAAACTATAAAAATCAGTAAATCTCTAAGCCCCTTGAAAAATAAATAAATAATAGAGGGTAGAGGGTGACAAGAGTATGGACCCCTTTCTCTTACTCCCCAGTCCCCGAAAAAAAAAAAAAAAAAAAAAAAATTCTAGCGGAGTTGTATTAAAGAAAAAAAAAACAGGCGAACCTCTATCGAATACAATAGAGGAGACACAAAGGCTGCTTAGAAAAGCATATAAACACCAAGTGACAGGTTCCTGTGGGTCTATTAAAAAAGCGTTCGGGCCAGAGAGAAGGAGTGTGCACAAAATAATAATAATAATAATGATAACCTATAAACTTGGTGTAGTCTTTATCTTTAAAAACATCTCTCCCTCTTTTTCAGAATTTAGAGGAGAAAAAAAAAAGTTTTTGATCTGGTCACAAACAATTACTCGAGAATAGATGATAATCTTGTTAAATTAAAACAAAAGAAGCTATCTTATATGTTACATATATAAAGGGCAGTTGTGTGTATGTATGTCCGGATGAAACTAAAAATAAAACAATAACAAAATAAATATATACTTTGTAAATCTCAAAAGTAAACAAATCAATACACCAGGAATTTTGCCCTACCCATCAACACAGGTGATGCTGGGTAGCCGCTTCTAATATTATAAAAGAGTTTAAAAAAAACATTTTACAGACAATAATAGATAAGATATTAGCGACACATTGTAGAATGTGTGTGTGTGCATAAATATAAGATATAGAAATAAAATAAAAATCTCTCATACACACACAAACAGAGAAACACTGATTTTTTTTTTATCGGCAATGTTATATTACTGACAAGCCACGCCTCTTTTCTAAAGTTTTGGCGATCAAAAGTGTAATAATCCGTAAAATGTTAAGTTCTCAGAAAAGGTTTATCTCTTGTAAGTGACGTTTTTACAATGGTTCTCATGTAATCCGCATAATTTTTCATTACACGATATTTTTTTTCTACAAAAAAAAAAAATAAATAAAAAAATAAAAATATCGTGCAATGAAAAATTACACTTAAAGAAAAAAAAAAAAAAAAAAAAAAAAAAAAAGAAAGAACAAAAAAAAAGCAACACTAAGTACTATTCAGATAGTTTTTTTTTGGTTTGTTTTTAAATATTAGGTACCACCAATTTGACCCTGTGCAATTTACCCCCCCTACATTTAACACAATGAAACTTGCAGAAAAATTAATATTTTCTTGAAAATTTTTTTCCATTCGAAAGAAAAAACATTAACTAAACTCCTGATGATTTTTTAAATTTTTTATCAGCATACGAAAATAATGAAAATTATGATTGAAAAACAATGTTTTCATTTTTGCACTGTTAAATCAACTGAAATTTAACGTAGCTAAAAACAAGTTACGATAAGAGGATTTTTTAAAAATTCTATGAAAATCAATTAATGGTCCGATTTTCACGAAAATTTCCATAAATGTTTACCATTGGATGTAAATACATCTGAAATAGTTTTTTTCTAAAATATATTAGGGGAATATTTTTTTTACGATGTCTATCACCCCCCTATTTTATTTTATGAGATAAAAAAAAATGATGTGGAAAAAAAATTTGGTACTTTTTTTCTATAAAGATAAGAGTCTGAATAACTATATCAATGAAATTGTATAACGTACTGAATTATAGTTTTTTTAGGAAAAAATAATGAAATCGGAAATAAAAAGTGCAAAAAAAATGTCATAATATTAATATTTGAAAACTTTTTTTTTCTTATGTAATTGGTATGTACTATATTCTATTAAATTGTCAAAAAAAAAAAAAATTTTTTTAAAGAAATTAATTTTTACGAGATTTTCAATCTTTTGTGTGATTAAATATTTTTATTTTCTGCGTGAAATAAATTAAATATTTTTTTTTTCCTGTGGAAAAAAATCAAAATTTTCACGGATATTTAAAAACATGAATTTTAGAATTCAGGTGAACTAAAAGTTGGTCCGATCCGTGCTCGATTAATATTTTTAAAAGAATTTGTAATTTTTATTGTTGAATAGTAATGTGTGATTCTTAGAATGTACGGAAGAGCAAAACTGACATATGACGAGACGCTTCTCGGTAACTAAAGTTTGTTTTTCTGAGCGTAAAAAAAATATTTTATTTAACTTTTACGAACAATTAGAATAAAAATAATATATTGAATGATTGTTTTATCAGTTTTTCTCTTAGAAAAAATATTCAAATTTTCATTTTATTTTCGATTTTAAGAATTAATACTAAAACCGAAGACATTTTTTAACGTCAATTTCACTGCGAAATTTTAAGATTAAAGTTTTTCAAGTTTTTATTCATAGTAATTGTAATATTAAAGTTTTTAAAGATTTTATTCATTTTAATAGAAAAAATTTGGCTAAAAAAGTTTGTCCGTTACACCCATCCGTACTTAGATGCATAACTGTAAGAGGTAATAATATGTATTTCTTTCTCTCTAAATCGCGGCCTGAAAATTACCCTTTCGCACGTAATATGGATAGGTTTGTTTATTTTTTAAGATAACGATGTAATTTTTCCCAATCGGATAATTTGATCTTTGAATTAACTATTTTTCTTTGTAGCAACCCTGTACGATCTTTTTTTAACGAGATTTTTGATAAACAAAGTTCGGAAATATCTATTTCCGTTTTATTCAAGATGACCTAAACGGTCTGGTGGTACCTATTAAATATCTAATCAAATTTATTTATTCTATATTTTTATACTAATTAACAAACCTCAGTCACCTGCAATGAGATGTTTAACCTAAATTTTCTTTCATTAACAACATCGTAGAAAATCACGCTACAAAAACAAATAGGAGAAAAAATGCCGAGAAGAGCAATATTGTACCTTATTTTAGTTTTTTGTAAATAAAAAATAAATAAAAAGGTATCTTTAAGAACAAACAGACAACCGTTATAAAAATGTAAAAAAAAAAAATTCTCCATGAAATTATCTTAAAAAAAAAAAAAAAAAAAAAAAAAAAGTAAAAGAGAAATAATTCACGTGCACTTTTCATTAAATGAGAAAAATTAACGAAATGATTGGTGGGTGGGTGGTAGGGAAACGCATTACAACAAAATTGAAAAATTTCTTAGGAATTTTGAGGAACAAATCTTTGAAAAAGGAACCATCTTTTATTGCTTTAAATACAAAATAAATAAATAACTAAAATAAAAATCTAATAATTAACAGATTTTTAGCTGGGATTGGAAAAATGCCTTGAGCAGGTGCGAGTTTTTGTGCATTATATATATATATATATATATATATATATATATATATATATATATATATATATACACTCACATACATATGTGTGTGTGTGTGTGTGTGTGTGTGTGTGTGTGTGTGTGTGTGATCAGGCAAATAGAAATATTGCACATATACATACACAAATCCACATCTACTTCACACAACAAATGTTTATTTTTCGTTATAGTTTTCTTTCTTCTCAATGTACACATAATGAGTATTAATCACAAATAAAGCATTATATAGTGAACATTTCTGACTAAAATGAATTAATAAATATACCAGGTTACAGACTTATTGATCAACCACTAGTCTGTGAGTGCACACACTTCATACATATCAAAATGCAGTAAATTTATTATTGGATAAGATATGTACTTTTATTCTTTAACAGTTGAATTTTTGTTTGAGATGTTAACTTTGTTTTCACAATTATAGTAAAATATTAATGAAAATGAAAGACTTCCAAGTAGATTGCATCATTTTCTTTAAAAACCCACTTGTTCTAATTTTCATTATTTAAAAGACTTTGTAATTGTAAACATTTATCAATATTATTTTACATTTTCTGAAATTTAGTTCACAAATTTTAAAAAAAATAAAAATGGGACCATAATTTTTGTGTTTCTGCTAGATATTTTAGGCATCCGACCGTGGTCTAATAGTTATTAAGATTAGTCTCACACATCCATATCCATTACTACTGAATAGCAAGTTCGATCTTCATCGGGTGGCTTATACTTGCTACTCTGTGTCATATCCTACCTGTGGCGAATTGGTTGGGTAAATTTGGTAATATTCAAAAACCATCAGTAACTACTTATAACTGATTGTCTAATGTTAGTTTCAATTAAATTATTAAAAAAACAAAAAAACAATCCAAGCACTGACCATATTCTCGTAAATATCTGTTAAAAAACTCTTAAGCATATTTTTGAGAAAACTAAAATACATTTTTGAAAAATACAAATTAATTTCTTATTTATTCTAAGGGACTTTCCTTTTTTTTTAAATTTCATTTATTTTACTAAACATTAATTTAAATATCTAACAGCATAAAAAAAATTTTTCACAAGGGAAAAAAAACAAAAAAAACATGAAATAAATAAATGAAAAAAATCCAAATGAATTACTGTATTAACTGATTTTATCACGTTATTTCTCCAGAAATGTAATGATAATATAAAATATTTAAATGGAACAAAATTTGACAACTTAAAATTTAAGACGCATCCCACCCCTTCTCGCGCAAACATACCACTGAATTTGATGGCTTCTTCCAATTGCGAATATATCTCCCGGGTATAAACGAAGTCGAGATATATCTAAAAAGGATTATGTTTACCTAGACTCCGTAGACTACCAGTACTTGTACTTCATAAAACTAATAAATGTAAACAGCATGAGGCTCTTATATATGTCATTAAATAAGTAAACGTCTCAACGGTTTTTATTCATCTAAAAAAGAAAAAAAAAAAGAAAAAAAAAGACATCAACCTTTAAAAGGTTGTAAGTTTGGCTAACCATTCATAAGTCGTTTCAAGATTTACCTAAATACAAATATGTGCTTACTAAGCAGTTTTATGAATGGACACACACACACAGTAAATTTAACAGGAATATTCAGAAACTGTCAATATATATTTTGCATTTACTTTCACTGTAGTTTTTAATCTCGAAGACATTATTCAAAAGAATTGACATTTACCCAGATACGAAGTAAGAAAAAAAAAAGAAGCATCAAGCTATATTAATCAATAAATAAATGGAAAAAAAATATGAACGAATCATTAATTCTATCCCAAATATTAAGTTTTAAGAGTGCTTCGACAAATAGGAAACTTGATGGAATAATTGAGTCGAATGGCATGTCATTCGACTCAATTATTCCATCAAGTTTCCTATTGGTCGAAGCACTCTTAAAACTTAATGGTGTGACGGTGTGCAGCTTTATTTTTTTTTAATGTTATTCACATATCTTTCAAATTTATTAAAGATTCTATCGGTATTTTTATCACCGTGTGTGTGTTTATATCCGGTCAGTTTTATCAAATGTTATCTGTCATATGTCAAGGTTTTAATATCAATAATATACTTGTCACTGTGGGTAATATAAGGTTTTATCAATTCTGGTCATCCATACTTCAGCTGTCTCAAGATAAGCACGGTAAATTTAAATGGGTTTTCATCACTTTGTAGTAAAGAAAGCCGATTCAATATCCACTTGACTTTTGAACAGACCTGACAGGTCACACACACATACACACACTAAATAAATGCATTAGAAATTAAAAAAATAAAAATAAAAATTTAAAGTAACATTTTTTCGAAATCCAATCAAATTATAATGAAGTCATTTTTATTTAAGCTACTATTCCAACTTTATATTCAATTTTTTTTAAATCAAATTTTTTTTTAAATCCTTATACATTAATTAGGATGCAATCAAAAAGTAATTTTGGATAATAAATTTGACATTAAAAATATTAAAACCTCCTTCAAGTATTTAAAACATTTAAAAAAAAAAAGGTAAAAGTTTTAAAAATAGATAAAAATCCTCTACCTGAGCTGGAAGTTAAAAAACGACTTTAATTTAAAAGGAGCAATCATGTAACTGAAAGAATTTAGTGATGAAAATGCAACTGTAATTCCTAAATTTCAATTTCTTATGTCATCATCTATTGGAGAGAAAAAAAGCGTAGAAAAGTATTATGCACAAAAAATGTTTGTGTTTAGGCAACAGATTCTCTTGTAGGCAGGTTTTATTGAAAATGACAGACAAGGATTTAGTAATCAGCTTTTTATTCAGTTCTTCTTTTTGGCGAACGAGATGTTCTAAATTCTTAAGTACCTTCTTTATATATATATATATATATATATATATTATATATATATATATATATATATATATATATATATATATATATATATTCAACCTTTCAACAGAACAAATTAACTTCTGACCGAGGAAATAAAAACTAGTGTCTTCTGGGTGTCTTACACACAAAACCCGAACTCCTGGAGATTACATATCACAGACACACACACATAGTTCTTTCTGAATATTCAATTAAGTACATTGTTTCAATTCAAACAAGTTTTCAACACCAAGTTATTTTAGGTAATGAATTTTTTTTCATCCAGTGAAGACACCAGGTATTTTTTTTTATTATTATTAAAGGGGCCCATCAAGTGTACCAGTTAATTGCAACACTAAATTGCTTACATAATTTCTTATGGTACCAGCCTTTTCTTTCTTTATAAAAAACAAAAAATAATAATAATAAAAACAAAAACGAACAAACTGGGAATATGTTCTGGAGCATCCTTTGAATAATTGCAGGAAAAAGAGAAAAAGGATAGCAAAATAATTGCTGATTCTGTGACTAAAACCACCAAGATAAGGACACTAGTCCAGATACAGTGTATAATAATGGGGGGGAAATATACTACTTCTGACATCTGCTAAACAGAATTCGGTACTAATGCAGAATAGCCCGCAAGATATAATGTCATTAGATTACACATAAAAAGCATTACATTTCACGGAAATACCCAAAAACCCCGAGACGCAAAGTTAGTTTTAGGGTTAGGCTACTTCTAATACAATTTATATGTAAAATGCGATACTACTTATATTATCTCTTGCGCGCTATTCTGCATTTGTACCCAGAATTCTAAAGCTGTCACAAAGGTTTGTGTGTGTGTGTGTGTGGGGGGGGGTTTACTATATTTATGAATAAAGAGTGCTCGATATCGGTGATAGAGCATACGTAGATCGAAGTTAGAATAGGGTAGACAAAGAGTCAACGGTGCTTGGTGATTGTCAGTTTGTTGCTATCCCCCCTCTCCCTCACACACAAAAATTACAGCATTTTTATATAGTGAGGGTATAAGTAAGAGGTTGGCCAATATTATGTACATTGACTTATTACTCTGCCCAGCACACACACACACACATATATATATATATATATTATATATGCATACACACTACCATATTTGATGACATAAAGAGCCCCTCCAATTTACATTTATTATTACACAATTATGGAGTTAGGTTATATACAAATACTGATAGTTTATGCTGTGATAACACCCTACCAGTTATCTGGCCTATGAGACCTGTGGCATATTGGAGTTTTCTTTTAAATGCCATCAAATACAGTAATCATAAAACTTCAAAAGAATCTATTGCAATCTCTCTCGAAAAATGCTCCTTATGTTTATCTATATATAACTGCAATTCAACAAATAACGGCACATCATAGCGACTTTTTTTTTTGAACGAGAGCAATGCACTTTTATTGGAAATAGTTACTTTTCTAAGGGGGGGGGTCTGTGTTCGTAATGAACTTAAAAATAATCCATATTCTTTATGACATAACTATCATGCACCCCTTCCTAAATAAAAATATCAATATCATCAGGGACCGCTATTACAATAGAAAGTATACGAGTTCTCGGCATCATCTAGCTGTTTTGTTTTTAAGAAATAAAAAGAAAAAAGAATTAACTTGCATAACCGATTTCAAAAATAGCCATGTTTTTATACTAAAACCATATATATATATAATATATATTATATATATATATATATATATATGAAGTTAAGTAAACAAACAAACGTGTTTATTTTTTATATGGCTTTAAGCCGACAATTTTAGGATATGTGCTTAATTGAAGTCATACCTAATTTTGAAAATTAATTAGTTAATAATTAATGAATTTAGGCGGGCATATATGTTCAAATGTAAGGCTAAACGAATCGAGAAAATGTCAAGACACACAGGTTTAAATAAAATGAGTGGTAAGTTTATTAGCCGACGCTGCAGCGTTTCGATCTGTTGAGTAGATCTTCTTCAGGGCTTTTGTGTTGATATAAGGAAGAGTAAAAAAATTGATGTCATATTTCAAACCGTCTATCTTTCCAGTGTTTCTTCAATTTTCAAATTATTCTAAGAACGTTAACTCCCTTTCAAAACGTTTTTGAACAGATTGATAAACAAGGACTATCACAGTCGCCTCATTATTCTGTGATATAATTTTTTTTAAAAAATATATATACATACACACACACACACACACACACAGAGGAAGTATGTAGTATATGTACAATCTGCGCAAGATCAATATGTTGCTCAGTGTATATAAGTCAGGAATATAGTAAATAATCATCAAGCTGCGACTAAGCACTTGTCGGGAGAATATTGTTGTATTAATTTCTTTTTGTCCTTCGCAAAAAGAAAGAAAAAAATGAACACCTGCGTATTTTATAGTTTTTGAAATAAAACTGGGATTTTTACGAGTACCTATACTACACTGATCCGAGGCAGAAGTGCCCAAATACAATCTAATTATTTTTTTTTTTATTGGTGATATGCTAGTACTTAAACTTATAGTAAATACAAAGTCATATTAATCTATTTTATTTCCTAGTTTGTCCGTAATTTCAGTTACTGATAGAATCTGACTGTAGTAATACACTCATCTTGGCTAAGATCAAATGTGTCAATATCCACCCGTAGAAATCTAAGGAATGAAGTAGTGACTATGGATGCAGAGATAGATAGATAGATAGATAGATAGATAGATAGAGAGAGAGAGGTTTATCTTTATTTATTGAAGAGAAATATTTTTTGCTCTTAAAAAAAAAAAAAAAAAAAAAAAAAACCTGAACGAACATCTACGAATTTTATAGTTTTTAAAATGTGGGATTTTCCTATGTACAGATATTACATTCGGGTCCTAGTCAGACGTTCCTATCCATATATGAATTATTTTTCTTTTTTACTGGTATAAATATGCAAGTATAATATCCCCCCCCACCCACACACACACACACACACACACACACACACACACACAAAAGGCTTATCTATTTCTCTGAATTTTTGAGAAAAGGCTTGATAATTTATAATTTGAAGGTTTCCGAGTTTGAAAAGAAAGTTCCCGCGCTCGACAAGAAATACCCGAAGAAGGCCGGAGGGCACATCGGCCGAATAAAGATGAGGACAAACGTCCGAATAATACAAAAGGTTTATCTAAATAGTATGTATAAGCCTTTTAATACCATTCAAAATTCTCTAATAGTGTCCGCTATAATATCTTCACAAGACTCAAGTGGTTTTGGGGTGCGCGTCTGTGCCCATATAGCAACACGGCACAACAACAAAATACATACTTGACCACAAAGTAATGAGAGAGAGAGAGAGAGAGAGAGAGAGAGAGAGAGAGAGAGAGAGAGAGAGAGAGAGAGAGAGAGAGAGATGCGGGTGGGAGTAAAAGCTACATTTGTTAGACAGGGAAGGGGAGAAAGTCGACCATCAAGCACACACAAAAATTCTATTTATTCAGAGTCAATGTTACTAGTAGATAAAAAAAAAACCCCAAAAACGAGAAAATAGGGGGTGGGGGTGAGATGGCAACGGTTGTTCTCCACACGGACCCCACCCCCACCGAAATTGCTAATAGTGGCTTTTGAGGCAGACATTGTTAAACACACACGCACACAAAAGACCCGCCGGCCTTTTGTCACCCCCACAGCCTGCTTCATCCATCCAACAATTCACTCAGCCCTTACCCTTAAAATCTTTTGTACTTTACACAAAGTGACTTCAACTTCAAAAAGAAGAGAGGGGGACAGGGAGGGGGGACAGACTGGATGGAACAATATCGAACCAGAGCGGTGGGGCGGGGGGAGAGAATAAACCCTTTCATTTTTAGAATCAACCGCTGCTTTCCAATTAAACCCCCTTACATACTGGTCAACATAAGATTTATAAATAAATGAAAAATAATAAAAAGCTAAAAGTTTGATGAGTTAAAATCAAAATAAATTGATCATAATTTTAGATAATTCACATAGTTATTTTAGTATTTTTTCTAATATATTTCTAACAAATTAAATTAAAGGAATTTGTAGAAATAAAAATTCAAAAGTGTGTGTGTGTGTGTGTGTGTGTGTATAATCTCCATACAATGCTATTTACACAGTAGCATTGCAACCAACAAATCCTTCATCAGATGATGACTCTGGGTTCAGGCATGGTTTCGGGGCCGAAGCATCATTACCACGAACCCAGCAGTATCTCACGATACCACCAGACTTTGTCGGTTTGATGTCACAATGTAAGGATTGCCATATCCACGCAATGGGTTAGAGCTTTATCCTGGATCTTTTTGATGCATTTCCTCTTGTCTGGTGGAGAAAGTCCAAGTTTAGACAAAAATGCCAGACCGAGCTCTAACCTTGGTATGGCAACCATTCTAGAAGGAAAAGTGAATTCAAACCAGTTAAACTCCGCTTTAAAATTGACCTTGTGCCACATCCTGCTCGTGTGAAGGGGTTGGTAGTACAAACTCCTTCCATCGGTGCTGCAGCTCTTGGATTCCATTGGTCAAAAAGTCATCAACAGCAGATATGACGTCATCCTATGAACTATTTTGCACACTTCGTGTGTGTATGACACACACACAAGGAAGTGTGCAAAATAGTATAATACACATACATTGTATGTGTACTATACTATAATACACACACGGAAGTGTGCAAATAGTTAATAGGCTGACGTCATATCTGCTGTTGATAACTTTTTTGATACATACACAATATTTAAAAAAAAAAGATAACATGGTAATAGTAACACGATAAAGACTCACGACCCTAGACCCTGGCTCAGTGATTCTCAACGTGGTCCATCTGTGGTCCACAGAACATTTCTAGTGGTCACAGAGAGTTCGAAGCCACAAAAATGTTTTAGCCATTTCACAAAAATTTAACTAGTTTAGCGCTTCTTATAATGACCCTCCCCAGTTGAAATTCTCTATTTAAGCGCACGTCGATGATCGGCGGAAAATGAATTGTCTTGTCTGTCTTCAACACGTGTGCTAACCGCTCGCAGCAACATTCAAGAAAATAGGATTGGTCCATGGGAATTTTTTGAATAAAAAAATGGTCCATAAGCCGAAAATAAGCGGATAAAAAAGAAAGAAAATAATAACATGAATCAATCACCATTTTTGTTTATATTGTTAATCACATCAGCTAAAAAAATTGTTGTTGAGTTCTGGAATGTAAAGTTTTTTAAGCCTTTCCAGAAAATATCATGGGTGTTTGGGTGGGGAGGGTATAGACGGGGGGTAAACTTACTGAAATTCAGACAGCAGAGGGCATAGTAACCCCCCCCCCCTCTAACTCTAAAGAGACCCCCATACATCTCTCATATGATCCGATAGATTTTTTTCTCTTAAATCTGTACATCTCTGTATGGTATAAAATAAGTTCATGACTAAATAAAAATCGTTGGGGTGGCCTAAAATCAGTATCAGCCAGACAGCGAGGGAGTCGATTCCCTTTTCACTAACGCTAGACCAAGGAGATTGTTTTGGCATCTGAGGTGGAGCACACACTACCTACCATCAGCTCTTCACTTTACCACACAGATCCCTGTGCTATGCTGAGCTAGCGAGGGTCGGTATCGAACCCAGAACCTTGTGATTCCTAGTCGGACGACTGAGCTAAACCAAAACCCTCTAAGATATCAGTCTACATAGGTCTCGGCTAAACCAACCCTTTTAAATACCCACCCTTAAAATAAATAAAAAATTTAAAAATTGATGGATTTTACAAGTATATTGTAGATTTTTAACTACTGAATGAGTAAAAGTTTAGTGTGGTGCACACTTTCTGCCATTTTTTTTTTTTTTTTGCTGCTTTTCTTTTCCTATAGTTATCCTTGGGAGGATCATCAAAGATATGAAATGTAAGGTCAACTCTTAGCATCAGAAACCAGTTCTTTATTTCTGATCCCAGCTACTTACCTAACCCTTCACACTCTTATCCTACAGATAGCCTCAACCTGAGACTACTTACCCCAACCCATAGCCTTCTGATACCCTCCCAAACTGAACTCACAAAAGACAATAAGCAACCTTGGTCTAGTACACATTCAAACTTCACACCAAGGTTTAAAAATAACATTAAAAAAAAAGGTGCAAATTGTAGTTATATTAAGCTTTTTGTTATTAGTATCTATAATGATCTTCATGCTTGCAGTGTAATGGTTATCATCGAGTTTGCATTTCCCATAGCGCTAATACTCTCCAGCTATAGGAAATAACAGGGCAGACAGGATTCTTTAATCTTGATTAAAAGGCAAAGCTTCAATTCAAACCTGTTAAACTCCACTGAAAAATTGATTTTGTGTCGCATCCTGCTAATACGGAGGGGTTGGGTAAACGCATATCTATATATTTACCAACCCATCCGCATGATGCAACATGAGGTCAATGTCTTAAGCAAGAGTTCAACAGGTTTGAATTCATAGTTTTCCTACTCCTAGACTGGTTACCTAACGAAGGTTAAAGAGCCCATTCTGTCCTACTATTTACCCATAGCTGAAAGGAGAATAGTTGTATTCATACTTTTCCCAAGGGTATTAGCACTATGTGAAATGCAAACAGCCTCGTCCAGGATTTGAACTCAGGTCGACAAGTCCATTTCCCACAAATCTAACCATTACACCACACAAATAAAATGATCTTCATGAGCTTGATATACTGGGCTTAATATGTATAGTAAAATGGTGCTCAGTTTTAGATATTGAGCTTACAGATCAAAGGGTTGATGGTTTTAAAATGAATCCAGTGTTACATAATTATTAGATTCCTAATACTTATGTACAGTAGTGTAGAAACCAAAATGGCTGTTATAAGTTCAGCCGGCAGCCTTGAATGACAAGGCTTGACCTCATCTTGATCCTTCCGGTGGATACCGTGAGAATCGGTGGACAAAGAGCCTCTTCCGGTTTAGATTAGAAAGATTTTTCGTCAGATTGGCCACAACCACGACGGTGGTAAGTCGTGTTATGCACGCTGCCGACTCAATCTGCACAGGTAGTCTGGTGGGGATTTCAGAATAAAATATGATCTAAGTTAAATCGAAGTCTTGTTTATTATCTAAAAACTACCAATGACACAGGGCTTCTAATAAAGAGAAATCCCCAATTGGAAGATCAGGACACAAGTCCCCAAGACGAAATCCAGACGCTAGAAGAACGTGAGATAGAAAAGATGAACAGAAGAAGAATAGAAGTAAGAAAGTAAGGAAAGAGAGTATACAACACAGTAATACACTAAAGATACACTAAGATGAAAGAATTTAAAGTCATCAAATGGTTGATTGATTGATGTTAACGTCATACTAACCCGTCTGGGGTTATGTCATGCCTAACGGTTAGGAAGTAATATATGTTGTGTATTTATATTTATACTTTAGTAATTGGTTTTAACAATGTGTTAGCACCATTGGGGATCATGTTGTATGGTATTGATTAAGTTCATGTTTATATTCTATGGCAAAATTTTATTTCCCTCAAAAAGGACAGAATGTCTTCCATGTTGACATTTTCAAATAGATCTTTCATATTGTTTGCATTAAAATAACGGTTTCTGATGTGAGCACAAAAATATCAAAGATTCACACACACACCACAAAAAAAAAAAATATATTAATGATAATAATAATGCCAAGATTAAACAGTAGAAGAAGAATCGCTGACAATAGTGTTATAGTAGAAGCCATTATAAATTTTAGCCAAAGTTATGACTATCCAAGAATCTATCAGACAAAAGTCAAAAAAGTTGTAACCAAAACAAAAACTTAATGACTATTACTTAGATTAAAATCATTAAGAATCACGTATGCAGTTATTTTTTCTTAAAAAACAAAATTATCTAATGCCATTAAAAGCATCTGGTTAAAAGGCTGATTTAGTCTAATTACCCTGGTTGGA